>VWZO01000820.1:0-15785 GCA_013396975.1 Bucco capensis
ACCACAGGAGGTTTAATATTAACATGGGGAAAATCTTTTCTCAGAAAGGCTGATGGAGCACTGGAACAGGCTGCCCAGGAGGGCTGTTGAGTCTGCTTCTCTGGAAACATTCAAGAGCCACCTGGATGCATTCCTGTGTTACCTCATGCTCTGGCAGGGGTGTTTGGACTAGACGATCTTTCTATGTCCCTTCCAACCCCTAACGTTCTATGATTCTATGAAAAAGTATGGTAAGGTGTGTAAACATCAACCTCTTTCCTTGCTTGCTTTTAATATCACATGGTTCCCTCCTGAAAATATTCTTCAGTAAATGCCAGGAAGGAACCATTCACCACATGCTTCATTGTGAGTATAAAAATGATTCATCTGACCAAAAAAAGAAATGTTGAATCATACAACTTTCTTTTTTTTCCATCTTTTTTGTTTTTTTAATTTACTTCTATTTTTCCTGATTTTCCACTTGTTTGTTTGAGAAGTATCAGATATGAAAATATAAAGCAACTCTGTGGCATACAGGAGATTCTGGACTTTGAAACTAGCACTTCTAGGCAACTGGGACTACTAGGATTACTTTTGCAATGCCTTGAGTAATGTAAGCTTTGCTGCTCAGGAGAACTGAATCACCAACTTTAGTGCAAGAATATATGCCACTTACAAATGGCCCATGTGGACTGCCTTGGCTAAGAGATGAGGAATTAAGGAAAACAGAGGACCTTTCTGAACCAACACTCCAGGGTATAGGGAATAGTAACGCTGGGGCTTTATAGTAATTCATGTCCTCTGTTGAGTGACAGGGAGAAGATTTTTTTCATACAAAAGTACATTACAAAGCTTTTAGGTGTCTAGATGAAAAAATGCTCTAAACTTAAAAAAAAATCACTCTCATCTAATCATCTTAAGTAAAACTCAGAACTACAAAGTAGTCTTTATTCCTTCTCCCTCTTCCACTACCTCCACATTTACTCTCCTTAGCTGGGGAAAAGCAACAGCAAAATTCATCACCTACTGTTGCCCCTCTCAAGTCTGATCCAGAGTCACTACTCTGGTCTGCTGCTTTTTTCTGGAGCCCATCCTCTACATTACATGTCTTTCAATCTGGAAGATACACCTTAGAAAGCTAGGCATGCATGGGAAGATAAAGTGAATGCACAGCAAAGCAGGACAGAACTGAGAGATAAGTAAGCAGTGTAGCCTAAATGTATGCTGATACAACTAGCTGGGTGTCAGGGACCGGATCTTAGAACGGGTAGATGGGAAAAGCCCAGATAGATGACATAATCCCACACCTTTGTTTTATTTTCATACAGCTTATATATGGCCATCACATGTCATAAATGCCTTTCAAAGAATCTTGTCTACCATTTTTTGGTTGTTTAACCATACTTTGCAAATATTAACAGTTGAAGCAAATCATGCCTTCCTTATACTTCACTGTTGTACTTCTGTTCACACAAACAGATAAATGTTTTCACGCATGCCAACTAGATCTTAAACTACTTTTACCTAATACAGTAAATATTTAAGAACATCTAGTTTATACTACCTTTTTCCTTCCTTTGTTTCTAAGTTTAAATAACTTTAAGAATTAAATGTAAGTTAAAATAGTAGAAAACCTTTTCAAATCCCTTTTTCCTACAGGACTAAAGATGAAAGTACACATACTAACTTTACAGAGGGTTTTATCAGGTTCTGAAGTTTTTACAAAAGCTTGTTGCTGACCAGGAAACTAGGTCATGCAATTGTTCTTCAATAAAGATGATCTTTTGATGTGTCTCAGCAGCAGCCTTTCTTTAACAAGAGTCCTGCGGTTTGAGCTCTTCACAAATTGAACTTCATGCCACGAATATTCCTTTTGCTTTAATGAAATCCTTCCATGTGACTTAAGCTTTGTGACTTATGTGTCCTGTTCATGCTATGAGGTTATTCTGTGTTGCGTTTATTTAATTGTTGAAATATATTTTCAGATGGACTTTCCTAAAGTTCAGAACTATATTTACAATGACTTATGCCAAGTTAACACCTGAGATATATAATGTCAGAGAGGACACACTAAACATTAACATGATCAAGCAACAAGTGTCAAATAACCATAAAATTCAGTACAAATTAATCTTCTATGATCACCAAGAGCATTTTGGAACATAATTTCTCATGAAGCCATGATTTTAACATTTTTTAATGCTGAGAAAAATGAAATATCGTTTTGTTTTGGTGACTCTTTAAAACAGTTTAGCAAATACACAGTGAAATATGTGTATTTCATTTGATCAGATATCCGTTAGTATGCATATGAAATATGAATCACTGAAAGGAACTATCACTGACTAAGTTACCTTGAAATTAATAGCATAAGAAGGCAAAGTTGGAAGCATCTGGGATAAATTTCATGATAGAATCTCTTTGCTTTAAAGAATAATACATGCATAACACACACACACAAATTCTTTTGACTTCAGTACAAATAATCTAATCTGTTTTAAAGAGCTCCCATTTAATAAAGATCTCACTCAAATAATTCAATCCAGGGAAAAATACATCAACACATGGCTAACCCTGTCTGCCTCAATACCATTGAACAGATGTTACAAAACTTCAATTATTTAATTTGTTAAAGGAAAAAATTTCCTTTTCTGTCTGCTGTTCTGAGTCTAGGACTTCAAGCACTGAATTGCAATTATTTTGTGATGCTTTTAGCATGGCTGAGGAAAACAAAACATTGTTGGACATATTTAAACATCAACAGAAACATTTTAGTATTAATGTATGTCTGCTTTTCTAAAGTTTAAGCTGCTGAATATCTTGCAAGAACCATAATATATTTGCAGTTGACTATGAATGCATATAAGATACTTTTCATATTACCACTGAAGCAAGGACTTGAGGATGAGAGGAAAGAGCCTCAAGTTGCACCACGGGAGGTTTAGGTTGGATATAAGGAAGAAGTTCTTCACTGAAAGGGTTGTTAAGTCTTGGAATAGGCTGCCCAGGGAGGTGATGGAGTCATTGTCCCTGAAGGTGTTTAAGAAACATATAGATCCTCTACTTACAGACATGGTTTAGTGGTATGTTGGTGATAGGTATGGCTGGACTTGATGTGTTGGTGTCTTCCAACCTTAATGATACTGTGATTCTGTGACTTACGCTCTTATATTTCTATGATTTTTTTTAACTTAATATCAAGGCTTACTTATGTGAATCTAGGGGCAATCCAAGTTGAGTGGTTTTCTATTTTTTTGTATTCAGATGGAAAATGTCTTCATCTGTTCACACAGAATTACAGAATGTTAGGGGTAGGAAGGGACCTCTGGAGATCACCTAGTCCAACCCCCCTGCAAGAGCAAGACAGCCTAGAGCAGGTTGCACAGAATGATGTCCAGAAACATCATGGTCCTTGTGTATTGAAAAGAGAGAAGATATTTCTCTCTTCCTCCTGATCTGCAAATATGGATGAACTCCTTTTGCATTCTGCAGTTTCTTAAGAGCAGTTATGGGATTAATTTTGTGCTGGAACTCAATGTAAGACCAACTCTGGACTGAGGAACCCCAGAAAATATTTTGTACCCCATATTTTGATCCTGCTCTGGCAGGGGGGTTGGACTAGATGATCTTTCTAGGTCCCTTCCAACCCCTGACATACTGTGATACTGTGATCTGGTGGGGTCTTGACTGCCTTGAGCTGCCCTACTCCTTACTGGCTCTGTTTTGTGACTTCAAGCACTGAGTAGAGAGAGGATTTCTGAAAGCTAACAAAGGGTCAGGGTATTGCTATAGGTGAAGAGTGGACATGTAGGTTTGGATCTCCCATGGGAAGAAAGTGTTTGTAGAAAGAGTCCTTTCAAGTCATATTCTAAGAAGTAATTTCTGAGTCAAGCATACTAAGAAAATGTACTCTATAGAGGGCCAGATCTGTATTTATGACTGCCCGCAGAGCTAAAAAGATAAATCTTCATGATTCTTCATATTTGTGAGTTTACTGCTAATACCAGGTAGTAAATAGAAGGAAGTATAAGCCTCTTTAATACTCCAAAATAATGAGGAAAAATTTTATCATGAATAAAATATAAAAAAGAAGAAATGGAGCAGATCTTACTTGATTACTGTTTGTATAAAAAAATACAAGATCTTATTTATTTATATTGTAACTGAGAGCTTAAATGTTAGAAAATGCTGTCGTCACTATTAGATATAAAAGGAAAAGAAAATCACCTCAAACATAAATCCATAGAAGCATCATCCGTGCTGATTTTTTTTTAAAGAATTCCAAATCGGAATTGTAGAGAGGTGATCCCTGCTGGCAGGTAAAACTCCACCCAGTTGTTCACTCATTTCTCCTCTGGCAAGATGGGGAAAAGAAAAGGGCAAAAGCGAGAGACACTTATGGGTCAAGATAAAGACAATTTAACAAGTGAAGCAAAGCTTTACATGCAAATAAATCAAAATAAGGAATTCATTCACCACTTCCCAAGGGAAGGCTGATGTTTAGCTGCTTCCTGGAAAGCGGGGCCTCAATACACAGAACAGGTACTTGGGAAGGCAAATGCTGTAACCTCAAAAGAGTTATTTTCTCTTCCCCCTCCTTTCCCTGAGCTTTTATTGCTGAGCATAGTGTCATATGGCATGGGATACCCCTCTGGTCTGTTGAGTTTGCCTGTCCCAGCTGTGTTCTCATTCAACTTCTTGTGTGCCCTCAGCCTACTTACTGCAGAGCACAGCCGTAAAAAGAAGTGTCCTTGATGTTGTGAAAAAACTGTTCAGCAATACCTAAAACACCTGTATGTTATCAATCCAAATCATGAGGAAAAGCACATGCTGAAATTATAGCTATGTTAATATTGCATGCTGAGAACATAGCAGAAACTAGCAATTTTAGATATTAAGTAAAGTGTTACATGGGCTAAATGATGTACTGGGAATTACGCATGTCCTGGTTTGACCAGAAAAACTGAGGATTTACTAGGTCAAAAGAACAATCTTTTGAGAGGACTTTGCCAGAATGCCCCCTCTCCCCAAAGATGGGGACAGCAAATTGAAATAAAAGCACCAGGCATGCAGATAGTGAATTTCTAAGAATAGCTTTACCTATATTTAAATGGTACAACAGTATGAAAGAGATAAATTATAGAGAAGATAAAGGTTGTTAGTTCAAGACGGCTTCGGCCCTTCCTCCCTTCTAATAACCACAATGCCTGACCTTGCCGACAAAAGCTGGCAGGCTTCCAATCATCCACCCCTCCTTACCTACCTTACCTCCTTACTTTCCGCTCCCTCCCTACCTTTACCCCAGGAAAGGGAGACCTTATGAATACCAGAGGCCCCTTTTTCTCTTGAAGGCGGGGGGCAGGAAGAGCCGAGTCCCGAACACAGCTCCAGGAAAGCCGGAAGCAGGAAAAGAGAGAGAGCAGGAAGCAGGAAGCAGGTAGAGAACTCTCTCCCACGTGACATGCTTACAGTCTTCCGTTTACATTGCTCAGCTGTGATCTTTCATTTTTCTCCCGGCTCCTCCCGGCAAACTCCTTTCGTGGGCGAAGGAAGGGGGCGGAAAAAGAAGTCCAGCCACTGCATTTTCTTAAAGAGATAGTGTCCAAATTCAAAAGGGAATATGACGTACAGAAGATCCTTAATGTCTCTTTCTCTTCAATTTTAGTCACCCTATGACAGCATACAAATTCGCTTTGATAGGAGGGAGGATTTTTGGCATATGGCTTCCATCTGCTTTGAAAATTAGGATTGGAAGAAGGAAAACATATTGGTCTATCAGAGGCTGTAAAAATAATACAGAGGAAAGGTCAACAAGTAGAGGATCCTGCACCTTAATGACAAAGTCATGAATATCTTGTTCATTTGAAGTGCTGTTATTAGCCCATAAGTGCTAATAACAGAGGAGAACTGGCTTGCACTGTGTACTGTAGTTCCTTAGTAAGGTTAACAAACTATATTAACCATTCACTCACTTGTAGCTCATAATTAATCACTCCTTGAAAATTACATTGTCTAATAAATGAGGACAGAGATGATTCATTAAAACATCTAATTAATTCTATTTAATACTATTTCATAGCTCATTGGTAAGTGCTGAGAGAAGGATTATGTTAAAGGATATTTGATGTATTACTGCCAAAGAAGTAAATAGGGCAAACATAATCTAGAATGCAGCATGAATATTCTCAAATGTAAATACCAATTGTTTATCTCTAGTAGTGCTGAATCTATATTTTGCGTCTATTAACATCTTTACTGACAATTTATAATTTCATTGATCTTTAAGCCAGCTATAGAAATGTATCATAGACTTAGCTCTTTATTCTCTTCAGAGTAACTATACTGTCTTCTCTTCCACCAAATCCTCTAGAAAAAAGTGTTTAAGAAAAGAGTTTTTACTTCTGGTATGAGCAAGCTTTTTTTTTAAAATCATAAAAATCTCCACATAGTGTTTTCAACTAAATGATAGAAGTTGAGTGATTAATGCACACAGGTGAAAGATGCCTATTTAGGTGGTTAAAAAAGTCAACATAGTGATGAAGACCAACTAGGAAGCAAAGCTATCTGAAAATCAATTTTTATAGGATGTCAAAGCCTCAGTTCAGTTTGTGTGTGTGGTTTTTTTTTCACTTACTTCAAGTATCTGAAGTTCTATAATGGTAAATGCTATATGAATGTGTAACAAGGGTCTATGACAGATACACTTGACTCCTAGTTGTACTTTGGTCTAGACTGACTGAGGAGCATCAGGCTTCACATCCTTGGGGTGAACTTCTGGGCTAAAAAAACCCTGGCTAACATAGAAAGGAGTGAAAGTGTGTCGAAAAATATTTCAAAAGGTTGTTTGGAAGCCCAAAACTGTAAGATAACCAAACCTGATATCAGAGCTAAAAAGAAGATGCTCATGTTTTCTGTACTATTTACTAGCAGCTGGCTACCTCACTGTAGGAGTCTGAAGCCTCCTTAAAGGACTAATGTCTCAAACCTTGAGTGTTGGTGAGATAATATTGTCACCTGGATGGAGAACAATAAAGGCCTACATGGAGGGGGAAGGCGTAAAGTGGGGCAACGACCCTGCTTCCCCCTGGCCTGAGGCAAGGCTTGCTCCTTGAAGATAAGGAAAATAACATTGGAAAGACATAAGTTCTGAAAAGGTGGGACAATGTCTTTTTCCTGAGTTAATTTCTCCTTTACATGGCTGTGGCCACTTCACCGGTGTCCTGCATGTATAAAAAAAATGACAGTATATTGATCGGTGCGCAACTAGCGTGCAAGCCATCACCAACGTACATCCACCACCAAAGAACTCAAGACCTGCTCTGCACAACGTCTCTGGATTTGCACCCACCACCAAGAAACTGAGACTGGCCCTGCAAGACATTGCTGGAACCAAGGGTGGTGATATCTCACTCTCTCTTTCTCTCCTCTCTCTTTCTTCTTTTCTTTCTATCCTTAAGGCACTAGAGACCAAAAGCTTTTCAAAAAACCTATAACATTCCTTGCCTGAAATAAACTTAACAATTTAATCAGCTGTTTGCTGTTGTTTCACCTTAATTTTCTCCAAGAGAATTTTCAAATCTTGCACGACCCTCCGTGCTACCCAGGGTAGCTCGGCAATCAGGTCGCGACACTCACTTTATCAATATTACTATCAGGATGAGCCCAATTGGAGCTCTCCCTGAAATGCCCTGCCAGCCAGATGACTGTGACGGATACCTCTTTTTCCTGGTTTGAGTTAGAACTACTTCTGTTCAGTGATTTTACTTTTCAGCTAAAGCTTCTCTAATTTACTGCGTTTTCTGAAACTAACAGTGTGTGTTCACAGACAGTGCCTCCTTCTAGCAGTGATAAGACCTAATGTTTAGCGTTACTACTGATGCCTAAAGATTTGGACACATTCTGNCCAAGGACTGGTATGCAGGCCAAGGTCGCTGCCATGGTAGGGGGTGCAGAATAAAAGGCTGCACCTCAGGGATGAGCACACAGTTCTACTGACCCTAAACTATGGGAGTAAATAATGTCGCTTTACTCTTTATGCAAAACATCCTTGATCAACTTCTCCTTGTAAGTTGTTTTACATGCTTTGCCATCAGTATTTTGAGACATATTTCCATTTCTTTAAGCTTTTATCAGTTTCAGGAGCTTGAGAAACAATCAAAATAGTGATCTCAAAATGTCAAAATACTTAATTTCCTAGTTAAGGCTTTGTTTCAGAATTGCTGTGATGTTTTGCTTGTGTGGTAGAATTTCTTGAAATACTAATTTTCATATAAAACTTATATTTGTAGAACAGCACAAACCCAGAAAAATATTAATGCATAAAGTTAATTAAAAATTTGGAGCTGATTTGAATAAGACAGCCGTTTAGGAAAAAAGTCAACCAAGCTTCCATTAAAACAGAAAATAAATTTCATCTAAGACTATTAAAGTCTTAATTTTTTTATATTTTTTTTTTAAAAAACAGCCTAGTACCCTGCCACCAGCCCTGTATCTTTCATCACAGTCCATCTCAAATTGATCCAGTAGCAAACTAACTACCAAAGTTTTCCATTCTTTCACTGAAGAGATTGAGCTAGGTTTCACAGGCTCAAGAGCATGCTTACCATAATTAATTGCTAAATGCCTTCTAGATATTTTGAGTCTACACCAATGAAAACTGCTCAGAAAAATAACTGAAGATATCATTCATATGGCATATTTATGATGTACTTTGCATTCTTGGTTGTTTATTCTCCAGAAACGCAAATATTTTACAAACATTAGAAATCATTGGCAAGCTTTTGATCTTTTTGTAGAGATCTCATGCACAATAAGCATGCAGAAGTCCTGAAAGTCTAAAATCCTTTTTTGGAGGACCATGCTAACTGATACATCTGCATAAATGGGAGGGGTTCAAGCCAACACTGCCAACAGTAATACAAACCATAATAGTTCAATACCATTTCTATAGATGACTTCATACTATTTATAAATTTCACTTTGGTTTGTGTTATACGATTAAGATGAAAACTAAGACATGAGAGGCAGTGGATTAACAGTGCTCATGTTTTATGGCTAGTGCTTTCTCTCACTGTTTGAATGTATGAAAATTGCAGTGGTCCATAGAAAAAGGAAAAAGTTTTATCTTAGTTACTGAGTATCTTGTAAATTGTATTGTGTGGTGTAGTTTATCTTGTTGTATCTCATTCAATGCACTTCATCTCACAACACCTGCCTGCTCTTAACAGAGTAAAAATTTAGTTTAATAGGTAAGAGGCATATGGATAGAATATGCTAAGCCAACAAAAGAATGAAACACTTCTTCTACAAGAAAGCTGTATATTTTTGCATTGATTTCAGGATTTCCTGCAGAACAGGGAAAAGTATTTGATCTCTAAGTCTTATTACCAGGTATGTCTCCCTCACTGTAAAACCCCATTTAAATTTATTGTTGCAAAAGGGAAACTTGAAATATAAACAGTGAAAACACTGAATTATAGAAGTAATAGGATGAAGGGTGCATTAATTAAACGTATTTTGGGGCAGTGTCTTTCATGTTCTGTGTTTACAGAACATGAAAATAAATCACAAGAGGAATAATAACCACAAGTTTTTATTGATTTAATATGTTGTTGATTTAAAATGAGGAATTAGAGAACACATGTCAGTTTCTTGAAGACATAGATTCTGATAAATTCAAATAGTATATGTGGGGTTTTATTCAGCAGTGAATTTACATGTAGCTTCTAATGGTAGTAGTTTTTTTCCTTGCATTATTTCATGTGCCTGAAGTGAGAAAGATGTATATTAAGTTTCTCAGTCAATTCCCTAAAGAGCAAAAATACCTTATCCATGTTATAGTGGGACACATAGCTCTGCAGTTCCCCTAGAAGTTTAGTCTATGAAAAAAAGAGGTGATTCAATGCTGCTCAGCATTTCTATATGTTCATTCACAACTTGAGTGTAGTCATGTAGTGAATTAGATGAAGGAATAGTCTTGATTGTCAGCCAGATCATCTCTCTGATGTGGTCCATCATATAGATGCCTAACTGCCAGTGGAGGCACAAGAGAGAAGCAGAAAAGAAGGGCCTTCTAGAAGTGGGTGCAGAGTATTTCTACTTCTCCCAGCAAGACTTGTATTATATTAAGTTAGACTATAGATCAGAGATGGATGTCTTAGATCTTCAGAGGGATTTAGTTTTTTAGATGTCAGTGATTCACCTTTCCAAATACTTGAGTTTGGGAACTAGCATCTCAAGAACTTTGGATCTATTGCAAAGAGAGCCCAGGGTGAGTCAACTGTGGTGGGACATCAAAATTCCAAGACTTATTATCTGCTTAGTCTACCAGACAGAACAATGTCTTCAAAATATCATTTTTTTTTTACCAAAGAATAGTATCTCTTCAGTCACCTACGTTCCTTATAGGTGGAGTTATAAGAGGGCACTACAGACTCTTTTTTTCCCAGCAGAGGTTAACAATCTTCATGTTGAACATTTTTTACATTAAGCGACTTTGCAGCAACTTAAGAATGTTTAGTAATGAGTGTTACATGTAGATATTGCTTGTTTTTATCTCTCTAATTCTTTACATTTCAATTCCCATGCTCACTTCAATTCCGGTGGTACTGCTTAGTGGCTACAGTATTACGTTCTTCCTCAGGAATAGCTTTTGTATGAAAAATCATTCTAAAATAGCACACAAGCAGTATAAACTTCACTGAATAATGTCTTGTAGCAGTTTATCATACAACTTGGAGTTATGCATCTAGCATACAACTTGCATTATCATACAACTGTATGATATACTTGTTTTGTAAGGATTCTGAAAAAAGAAACATCTTGCTATGGAAGAGTTCCCTTGCAGATTATATACCCATCCACATGAGGATTGCTCTGCGTGGCCACTGATACACTGCAGAAACCTTCAGAACTTTGTCCCTCTGTATTGAATCTCAGGGAGTGGATTTGATTTTTTTACTGTAACCTGATAAATAATGTAAATAATGTATGAGTTTTGTTGTGCTGACATTGATAGCATAACCTATCTGTAAAACTAACTGTTTCAAAACACACAATACCTTGAAAACAGAATTCTGGAGAATATAGAATCGTAGAATGGTTTGGGTTGGAAGGGACCTCTGGAGGTCATCTAGTCCAACCCACATGCAGTGGGCAAGGACAGCCTTAACTAGATCAGCTTGCCCAGAGCCCTGTCAAGACTCGCCTTGAATGCCTCCAGGGATGGGGCCCCAACCACCTGCCTAGGCAACTTATTCCAGTGTTCCACCACCCTTGTGGTGAGGAACTTCTTTCTAATGNTCCAGTTGTCTTTGGATCACTTTTTTTCAGGAGGGAAAAAACCCATCAAAACCACACTTGTAGGGCTCAAACATTTGATTTATAGAATTAATGCATTGTGCTCTTTAAGAAAACACACTGAAAGAGGTCACTCAATGCTGATGCTGAAGAAAACTCTTTCCTCCCTACTTTTTAAAGAAATTCTTATTTTTTTTGGATAGAATGACATTTGAAAGGACAATATGAGAGGAGAGAGACCATGGACTATCAGCTAACTTAAAGTCACATCAGGTTTACTGTGCAAATCCTAGACTTCTTTAAAAAGTCAAATTTTATTTCCTTTTTTGTGCTTTAGTTATCCTTCCTGTCACATTGATGTCCTGGTTTGAGGACAATTTTGGGAGGAACCCAAATAAGAAGCCTCCCCCTCCCCCAGAAAAGAAGGAAAATAGAATAAAACACATGTACAACTTAGGGCAAAAGTGGTAAAGAATAACTTTAACAAAGAAAAAAACTAGTCAAATACAGAGTTGGTTACCCCCCAGCCCCCTCCCAAACCATGTTAGAAAATGGTGGCCTGCAGTGCCCCCCTCCAGAAACCTGCAAAACACAGTCCAGATGCAGTTAAGTGGAGAAGCAATGAGATGCGGTTATCTAGGACAGTTGATGATGAATGAAGTTGCCGATGGGATGAGATTGGGTGAACAAAGCGCTGTTCCACCGAGAGCAGCTGCCTCCCTCCCATGCATCCAGCCTGCATCATCCAGAGAGCATGTGGAAGATCCCGCGAGACACTGTGACACTCCCAGAGTTTTTTTTGTCAATATGTCCTTCCTGGCGTGTCACTTGCCCTGCGCATCTCCATACTGCAGCTGCGTCAGTGCTGCATTGCCACTGTGTTGCTGCTCTGCCATTTTTGTGCTGCTCTTGGCATCTCCATGCTGCTGGTCCGCCACTGCCCACTACAACTGGGGAGCGCCACTCCATACTGAGCCAGCAGTGCCGGCGCCTACCGCGCTGCTCCATGCCATTCCGCCACCTCTGGGATGGGGTTCCAGGGCTGCAAACAGCTGGCAGGGGCTGTCACAGTGCACCACTTCTATGCCAGGATGCCACAGCATCCTAGCATCCTTCTGCCATGCGGTCCAGCCGGGGAAGGGGACAGTTCTGTGCAATCTTAGTGCCAGTCCATCAGGGGAAAGGGCAACCTTCTCCCTCACCCCGGCCATGTGGTAGAGAGTCCCGATATCCCCACAGTTCAAAACAAACAACACAGTTCTTGGGGAGAAGGAGAAAGATGGGATGCAAAAACTTCCTATTTTTATGTACCCCATAACAATTGATCTTATGTGGATTAGACAAGAGTACTTCTTTTTACCTTTTGTCCACTTACATTAGGAGAAACTAACATGCCACTGAAGGTTAAGGTCCCTTGAGAAAATGTAAGAAAAAAACCTCGGGTGTTTGCTTCAAAATCTAGAATAAAATCCACTTGTTCATTTAAATTAACATTTATGAAACACATTTCAAGAGTAGCTTTTGACCAGTGTTCTGTGCCTTGAAAATGAAGAACGGAAAACACAAATAGAAATTACCTGTATGTAATATTAAAGATTAGACTTCTAAAGTCAGCTCAAGGGAAAGAAATGCACAATTGCCTTTGCTTTCAAATTCTGTAGCCTGTTTTATGCTGTATCTGATAATTATACAGAAATGAAATCATTCACCTGTTAAAGGTAAAACTTATTGCTTAGCAATGAGAGGAAAGTCTGATAAAAAAGCTTTGCCTGTACACACAAGATATTTCTGAGGCTATTGCTGATGTTATCACAGATTTTCTGTAGGATAACCTCACCAGTTAGCCACCTAATTAAGCAAAAATGACTTGTCTGATAAATTAAATCCTGTTAACAATGACCAGATGCTGACAAAATCACAAGGGACTATACTGAGTAATGATTACTTAAAAATCATATTAGCAGTTTCAATAACAGGCTTTGTCTGCAGCCACAGTCTGAGGAGAACCATGCTTTGCCCCTCCTTGCTTCCAGCTTCACCTTTGTGTAAGTCCCAAAGGGCTTACGTTCATTACCAGTGGCTTAGAAGAGGGAGTATGGCACAGTCTGAAAATCACTTGGGGNACGAAGAGGGAGTCAAGTTTGGAGAATTTGGGGATCCATTCTTTCTTAAACTGTTGGAAGTACTTTTGCTTAGGCTACTCAGCAGTGCCTCTGCAAAATCACATAACTTTTGGTGAGGAAGTGATTGCCCAAAGCTACTTACTGGGGATTTACCAGTGGCTTCCTTTTGGAAAAAGGTTGTCCAGGTTTCCTCTTCAACGCAAGCGTTCATGTACTGTTCCCAAACACCCAGTCCTCCAGTGCTTCTGCCTGTAGCTGAACTATGCTCTGCTTGCATGGCAGTCTGCTTCTGGGGTCCCCCTGGAAACCTGGGAAGCTTGAGTTCTGGAGCTTTACTCTCCTGACAGAGGTCAATTCAGATTGTGTACATCAGGAAGAAGGCCTCATTCCCCTGTAGTGAGTGTTACTACCCAGCCAGTGTGTCCCCGGAGCAAAAGCAAGCCTCACCTGCCTGCCAGGCACAGCCTTGGGATATTGGGGTGGAGGATTTGGGCACCTGTTGTAGGGGAATGAGAAGGATAGGTTGAGATTGGTGTGACTAGAGAATGACTGCAAACATCTGAGCATGCAGGCACTGGCAGAAGGAGACATTAGGAACGGGGCTGTCAGCATGGCCTGCGCCAGTGGAAGCTGAGTGATGCACAGGTCTTTGGGATGCACAGGCTGGTGGCTGCTTAAAGGGCTTGAACAGCCCTGCGCTGGCTAGGAGATCATGACAAAAAGATCTCTTACAGTAAATAAACAAAAGTTTCTGCTTTGGTTGCAGCCAAAACAGCTAATCAAAGATGTTCAATTTACATTAAACAAACTCTCTCTACACCCCCAAAAAATTCTCCTGTAGGGCTTTCCTGCACTGCTAATACAGTGTTGGGAAGCATTCCCTACAGTGGGTAGCTCTTTACCTTTGGGAAAAAAACAGCCTCTGGAAAGTATTGTGGGAAACCATGGATTGGAGTGGAGCAGACAGCCATGAGAGAATGGAGAGACAGAAAGGAAGATGCAGAAATGTCTGACTTCATGGGAAGAGTTGCTGAGTTTGGAGAATTGGCTTGAAGCAGAACAGCAAGAACAAAGAACCCCAGTTTCACACAGCTGCAAAATGTTAGATTAGAAGCATAAAGATAGTTTCTTCAAGGTTATGTGCTATGGAGCTGGCCTGAGATACAAGGGAGTAGTTAGAAGACCTTTGTTAGTTTAGCCGAGTTTGTGAATTATAACAGGACAGTGTGACACTCCCTTTAGCCGGTGCTGATAATGTACTGCTTGGGGCAGGAGGTTATAAAAAGGCTGTGTGATAAATAAACTCTCTCGCTCCTCTCCTGGGGTCTCTGTGTTGCTCTTTTGGGCATCTTGGGGACCACGGTGGTGGGAGGGCTAAGGGGGAGCGCACCCTCAACCGCCGCAAGTATCTGGATGTTTATTGGATGCAACAATAGGCAAAAAGCGGAGCTCTCAGCAGCACTTTGCTGATGCACTTGTAGGCTGCAGCTGCAAGTCTTGGATGGACATGCCTCTGCATTTGGCAGGGTTCACTCCTGAGAAACACTGGTTGTGGGAGCCTGCTGGGAGGAGGGCCTTGGGGCTGTGCCATCGTTCTCCCATCAGAGAGGGCGTCATCAGTAGCAGAGCTGTGTAGGTTGTCCTCCTCCTGTTTGGATCTGCTTTAGACCCTCTCTCTGACAACATCCCTCCAGTGGTGGCTGGATGAAAGGACCACATATTTCTTGTAGGTATCATCCACTTGCAAAAAGTGCAAGAGCAGGTCAAAAGCCTTCCTGCAGAGCAAGCGTGTAGCTTTCCTTCTGCTGAGTCCCTGATGCAGGCAAAGCAGAACTAGTGGAGGTAGAAGGCCATGTAGGTTGTGTTATAGATGTCTTCCTGAACTGATAGTTGTTGAAGGTGGTCATCTCATGAATAGGGAGGAATTAAAAACAGAGTAATTCAATGGGGTTTTTTGCCTCAGTCTGATGAGATGCACCCCAGAGTCCTAAAAGAACTGGCTGATGTAGTCGCCAAGCCACTCTCAATAATATTTGAGAAATCCTGGCAGTCAGGTGAAGTTCCTAGTGACTGGAAGAAGGGGCATGTCACACCCATTTTCAAAAAGGGTGTGTAGGAGGACCCTGGGAACTACCGACCTGTTAGCCTCACCTCTGTGCCTGGGAAAATCATGGAGCAGATACTCCTAGAAGGTCTGATAAGGCACATGGAGGAGAGGGAGGTGATCAGAGACAGTCAGCATGGCTTCACTAAGGGCAGATCCTGTCTGACAAACCTAGTGGCTTTCTACGATACTGTGACTACCTCAGTGGACAAGGGACAAGCTGTGGATGTGATCTATCTGGACTTGTGCAAGGCCTTTGACACGGTCCCCCACAACATTCT
>VWZO01000826.1:7868-34384 GCA_013396975.1 Bucco capensis
CACTGGTCCCCTCCAGTGATGTTGGCGGCTGCGAGCCCGGCTGAGGAACGGGACCGGCACTCGGCGGCTCTGCGCTTTTTAAGAGCGACAAAGCGCACTCGCCAAGCTTTCTTTGCGGGGCCCGTCGGGTGGAAGGGAAAGCCCTCATTCCCCGAGACTCGTCTGTTGGGCTTCCGGCCCGGGCGCTGCTCTCCCTTCTCTCCTCCCAGACCCCATGCGTCCGCCCCGGTCTCGTGCGGCCCGGCCCGACCTCACCTGCCTTGGGGAGCGGCCCTGGGAGCGCGGGGGGCGGCTCGGAGGCCCAGCGCAGGGCGGCGGCAGCAGCCAATTCAGCAGGAGCCCTTGGCGGCGCGGCGCAGGGCGGCGGCCCTGGCGGGGGCGTAGGAGGCTCAACGCTGCCCGGCCCGGGGAGGGCGCGTAGGGAGTCCGGGAGGAGGCTCTCTAGACTCTCGTTGGCCTGCTGCCGGCGAAGCGCCACCTGGGCGGCCATCACCCTCTGCCGCTCGATGATGAGGATGCACTTCTCGCAGGTGCAGTCTTTGAAGCGGCAATAGCGCTTGTGGCCCTTCAGCCACGACAGCACGCCGTGATTGCGGCACCGGGCGCACTTCGGCGTCCGCTGCAGCGGAGCCCGCGGCGGCTGCGACACCGGGCCGCCCATATAGAGGTACGGGGAGCCGTAGCCGTTCATGGCCCCGGGAGGAGTCCAGGCGGCTCTGGGGTGGAGAAGGAGCCAGCGGGGGCGGGCGGAAGCCGGTTCGGCGAAGGAGAAGAGAGGAGACGGTAGGCTGTGTCCTCGGGCNGATGCGGGGATAGAAAGGGAGGGGGAGGAAGGAGTCTGGGAGGAGTAGGAGGGCTGTGCCCCGCCGTCGGGGGCGGTGGCGCTGCCTGTGCCGTGCCGAAGGAGCCTGTCCCTCAGCGGGCCAGGACCGAGACTGATCCCACCCATTCACGGCCCCAGCAATGATCACCCCGCGAAAGCGCCCGGAACTAGAGGCAAGCCAGGGCTGGGAGGCTTCCCTGGGCTCTGGCCCGGCCCAGCGACGCCAGGATCTCGAAAGTCCACACATGGCGTTTGGGCCCCTAGTGCGAACCCATCGAAAGCCCACGGGACACTACGAGCGTCGATACGGTGTGTGGCTGCTGCCCTAACACCGTTGTGGCCCGGCGCTGCAGAGTATTTTGAGCCTAAAGTTCTATCAAAGTTTTTTAAACCGCAAAAAGCTGCCCGTGTGGAGCCAGTGTGCCCGCATCCTCTCAGGAATCAGGCAGCTGCGGGCGGCTATCCGCTGACCCTACCTGAATGCAAATACAGGCTCCAGAAAAGCATGTGCAACTTAGTACCTAAGCCAGATTGCTTACAACCTATTTGTTGCTGCGTCTGATGAGGCGGAGTGGTAATTTTTTGTATCTCCGGCGGCGGGGAGGTTTGTCGCTGAAACTGGTATATATTTCCAATATGTCAGCGAGAAGTTGAAATCCACATGTAGTATATTAGTGAAAGAAGCTGTAAGAATATTGGCTAGTAGAAAACAAATTCACAGCATTTATCTGCCCGCGGTACCTAGCGGCACAGAGGCCACGGGTAGGCAGGGCTGTTGCTTGGACTTGAACCCGTTTCTCTCTCACAAGATCTCCCTAGCTCACCCCAGGCATCTCTCCAATGTAACTGCTACACGAAATAAACCATTTAACAAGGCTATGTAATTAGAGATAGATAGATAGATATGTAAATAGACTTAAATCTTGGCAATATTTCGCCGGAGAGAATAAAAAAGCACGGCGTGTGCCATGAAGGTTATTTGCGTGATGTTTCGTTATTTGGCTATTTCCAAATTAATTTTCTGCTTCTAGTGGAAAAGTGACTCAGGGACATCTCTCCAGCCAGGGCCACGTGCGTGTGTGGGAGGATGAGCCCTCATCGGTTAACTGCATCGGGGAGGTGAGTCGGCTTGGATGAGGGGAACAGCCTGTTTCATCGCAGCGCGTCTCCCCTTCTGTGCTGCCGGGGTGCCTGCGCTGCGCCCGGACAGCTCCGCAGCCCGCCGCGCCGAGAACTGGTCTCCCCCACGGGCATCATATACACTCATGGGACCGCGTCGGGCAAAGGGGGTAACAAACCAGCGGTGCCTCTTCCGCGGGCCAGGTAAATATTCAACTACCTCCACATTGCAAGGGCACCTAAAGACTGCGCAGCCGCCCTTGGGAATCCGCTCCTCCAAAACGAAGAAGCAGGGTGCAAATGCCCGCGGGGGAGGGAAGGGGTGGAAGACCCTCCTCCCCGCGAGCAGGAGAGAGGCCGGTGGATCTCCCCTGCAACCGTGGCCGGGCAAGCAGGCGGGCGCTGCCGGCTCGTGGGCCGGGCTGTCCCGGCGCGGGGGAGGGCTGGGTTAGGGCCAGGCGACCCCTCTCTCGCTTGGCTGCTCGTTTGATATAGTGCCGTAATCCTTTTCTTATATTTGATGCCAATGTTTTCTGTGTTTTAGTATTTGACAACATCTCCCCATAGGTACAGGTTCGTATTTATGTTAGCGAAACGTCCCCTGCCTGAAAGTAACCCAACACCTGACAACCCCAATTCCCATTTCTGGTCGCAGAAAAGGTTTATTCAAGCACATGATGGGATCCCAGCAGAAAGCTTTTCAGAAGAAGGGACTATGGTAAACTGCACCACATGAACTCCGTTTCCAGGGCTATTAAGCTTTTAATTGGAAAAAAGCAGAGGAAATTTCAAGGTGACTATACTGTATGGGCAGTTAGCGCACAGAAGAATGGACTGAAAGAGAATGAGCGTGCGAAATATATGCTCCAAATAACATTTAGCGGAAAGGACCTGGCTCCGCTAAAGAGCCCGGCTTCCCGGGAAAGAAACCCCGATCGGAACAGGCAAAGGCGAGACGCCGGCGGGAAAACCAAAACCGGCTCGAATCCCCTGGCTTTTTGCTACTGTTCGATAAGAAGCCGTTTAGGGAGGTGGCGGTACCGCCCCGCTGCCGGGACCCGCTCCCCGAGCGGGCGGAGAGCAGCGGCCGCCGGGGCCAGCCACATCGGGACGCACCGCGCCGCTCCCCGGTACCGCGGTGGAGGCGAACGGCTAGGAGGAGTATTTAGTAGTGTTTGCACTATTCTAAAATAAGCATTTGGGAAGGGTGCGTTCGCGGGAAGCTGGGTTATCGTTGCGAAGGTGTGGATGGCAGGATTAGTTTCAGTTACATCTCGCCACAAATGCTCTTAAGGCAAGGCCGGCGTAACAGGGAAAAGACAGAGGAGCGAATTATCCACGATTTGCCACTCGGAGAGTTACTGCAGGTGGCTCCAAATGTCGATATTGTCACCTAATAAGGCGGGAGAGGAGCACATGCCAGCCCTGCGGGCTGCGTGGCAGAGCGTCGCGCAGCAGGGGGGGCGAAACTTCGGGGAAAATGCGAATTCCGCACAGGGTCACGCAAACCATCAAACCTGCGCATCAATCGAAGCTACCCAGCAAGTGGCGAGGAACGCGCTTTTTCAGAGAAATATCACTAATAAAGGTCACTGGTTACCAACCCGCTGTTGATACCTGGTAAGAAGAAGACGTGTAGTACAGTGAAAAAGAAACAAGCCGGGGGGGTGGGGGAAGGCTGTGCAAATTGTCCCGGGCTTCCTGCACATTTCGCCAGCCTTGCTCGGGGGAGTCCCTGAGGGGGAAAGGCTGAACATCCTGCCGCAGACAAGCAGGATGCTCCACGGCCACTCCGGCGCAACAATACTCCATCCCTCCGCGAGGCTGCGTCCCCCCCAGCACTGGGCAGCCGACCCGGACCCGACCCCTCTCCAGCCGCCGCTTGTGGCTGGGCCTGCTGCCTTCCCAAATGAGGCAGCTTCAAGATTTCCGAGGGGGGAGCACCCCACATCTTCCAGCCTCTGTCGGGGGGAGGCACGCGGGCATGTGCATCCCGGCCGTTCTCCTTCCCCCACCAGTTCCTCTACGCTTAATCTGAATTTTTCCCAAAATTTAGCGCTCCAAACAGGTGGCGATTTACTCCCCTTGTCTTCTGAACGATACTTGTTCTCCCCAGAGCTTACTGCCCTCCTTGACCACCATCCAGGCCCCAACTTGGTCTTAGCTAGGTAAAGCGGAAGCGGGCTCAGGCCCCAGCAGCGGTGGCTTTTAAGCCTCAGCCAGCGTGAGCCATTCTCACGGGGGGAGAAGCTCCCCGCGTGGGCTTCCCCGGCCGTGTGCTCCGGGAAGGTGCAGCGAGCCCGGGAGCAAAGACAAACTGGTTTTCCTTGCATCGATTCCGGTCCAAGAGCATCGCTCGGGGAGGCTGCGAGACACCCCAGTACAGGGGGTGATGCCCCCACATCGAGCGAGCCGCTACTCGCCGCGGCGGCGGTACACCCCTCTGCACCCGGGGAGGGGACCGCGAAGCTTCCTCGTAAATTAAGAAACAGGATTCTAAGAGCGGCAGGGGACTAACAGGGAAGCGGCGAAGGAGCGCACCCCACCTCCGTCCCGGCACCGTTCTTCCGTGCCCACTGAGGAGCCGAGTCGGCGGCAGAACAGCAGCGGCAGAGAGAAGGGCACCAAGCGGGGCGCGGGCTGCCAAGTGTGATAAAATGATCTTCCTTAACTAAACTCGTAAAGCACTGGGCAATAAAACTCAATCTTCTGTAAAATCCAATTAAGTCATTATCTGACTGATTGTATCTTTAATTGAAAACAGAAGTGACAGTAAATTTCTGTGATATATCAGGATCAATCGATACCACTATATGATTCAGCCTCAAGAAGTGATTTATAATGTCAAACCTATATAGGTAACTCCACATTATTCTCTCTAAAACCACTGGTGGATGAAATTAAGAGTAAGTGCATTTAATAAAAAACAAGATGGTCAGGTTATTGATTACAACAGATGGGGGTGAAATCAAATAGATGTTTTCAAAGCACAGAGCGAAGAAAATACAAGTAATTTCTTTTTTTCTGTTTTAATACAGCTCACCAAATATACACACAAGAAAATTCAGTCATCAATAACATTTTTATTTCAGGTACAGCTGCAACTACAGAGAACAATGAATTTTTCTAGACTAGTTTCATTTCGGGTCTGTTTCTGCAACGCAAGAACAAAACACTGTAAACTACTTTTTAACAAAATAACAAACAGCAACATTCGCAGTAACTTTCCAGAGACTTGTTTACTTGCAGTTTAGATTGCAATCTAAGGCAAGGCACTCAATTGTTAATATGCAAAATACATTAATTTGGCAACGTCAGAAGAAAACGCCCGGAGCCGAGCAGCAGCATTGTCTATAAAGAACCATTAAAAATACATAATGGAATTATGTTTCCCAGAGATGGGTTATCAGATCCTTCCCCAATTCCCCGGCATAGGACACTCGGTTATCTTGAACCCTGCTCCCCCGAGACCTTGCCCGCATTTAGGCGACGCTTTCTACCTCTGTCATCTCCCCGACGAGGGCCGCCCCCAGGCCACCGGCAGAGAAACAGCTCCGGCTTTCCGGCGGCGGGGAGGCGGGCTGGGGGTCCGGGAGGCGATGGGGAGCGGCCCCACGGCTCCCCCGACCCCGGCCACAGAGAATCCGGCATCCCGCCCCTCACCTGGAAAGAGGAAACTAAACGCTTTCACCCATCCACTCCCTACCCCACCCCTCCATACTCCCCAAGAAGAACAAGCAAACCGTAACCGCTGCTGCACCACCCGGCCCCGAGAGAGGACCGCCGCGCCGAGCCTACTCGTCGACCTCCAGGACGGGGCTCACCGCGTAGGCGCTGGACTGTGGGAGGGGCTCACACTCCGGGTCCCCCATGGTGCTCTCACTGCTGGGCAGGCACCCCAGGCCGGAGTCCTGGCTGCTGGGCAGCGAAAACACTGAGGGTGGGAGAAGAGAGAAAAAACATAACGCCTGAGACCACTGTCCCACCACCCCAAACAGAGGGGATCCATGCGGTTCTCCCCTCTCTGGGAAAGAGGGGTGAGGTCTCCCCCCTTGCACGGTGAGGTGCTGGCCTCCCTCCTCCAGCCAAGGTGAACACAGTGGGAGTAATGAAGGGAGGTACAACACCAAGTCTGGGGGCTGCAACCCCTACACCCCTTGAAAACTAACCTGCCTACACACCCAAGGCCTTAGCTCAGTCAGCCCGATGCTAACGCCAAATATTAAAGAATTTAAAACGAATATAGTGCTAGAAACAGTTGCAACATTGCAATATACAGTAGATACAAAAACTAAGTAAAAGGGTCTGTGACCTTCCTAACCTTAGATGAGTTGAGATCCACCCCCAACACTCCCTTTCTGCCTACTGTGAATACAATTAAGTGGAAGCTGCAGTGGTAATTTCCCTCCTCATTAACTTCCTGATTGGTTTCAGGCTCAGGATTCCAGCAGGCCGCAGTTTGTCACCAATTCCAAATGGCCAATCATTAATACTAATGTTTGTGTAACTAACTGCCAGCATCTGCCACGGCTTCTTGTACAACAATAATAGTGAAAGGGTAACATTAGTACTTCCTGTGTTAATTCAGATTCTATTCATCAATAGGAAAATCTATGATGTAATTAGTAAAATGCATCGGTAGTTAAGGCAGTCGGAGGGAACTAAATCACAGCAGGAGCTTCATAGGCCCCTGACACCTTAATCATCAATACTTAATACGTTCTGGATTTTACTGTTTAGTGGAGAATACTACCAGGCTGTGATCTTTCAAAAGAGAATATTGTTTACAGCCGTTGCTTGCTTTTTAGAAGCCATGATGAATCTAGCACAGCTGCACAAGAGCAACGAATACAGAGCGGAGGCTTAAACTCTGTCCCAAAACTTCACTGCTGTGTCTAAGCAGGCAGTTTCTCCACACTTGAGCTGTGGGTGCTTGCAGACTCTGGGGACTTCTTGCACGTCTGAAGTTCAATGAAAATGAAAAGATTAGGCTTGACTTTCACAGCTAGGTAAATCCAATGGGATTTAC
Source organism: Bucco capensis (assembly GCA_013396975.1). NCBI lineage: Eukaryota > Metazoa > Chordata > Aves > Piciformes > Bucconidae > Bucco > Bucco capensis. Next base: position 14,840 of record VWZO01000826.1, read on the forward strand.
GGAGATTAAAGAGCAGTCACCTGGGCTTTCCCCATCACTAGGAAAATGAGAAACACTCTCCTAAAAAAAACCCTACCAACATCCCATTATGTATGTTTCTGCAGTAACTTCCATTTGCAGCTCAGCTTTCTGATCTGTCCTTAGTTTAAACATGATGCTGGTGACCTGGAAATGGGAAAGACATTATGGAATTGAGGTCTTACATATCATTTTCACATACTTTCCCTATGACTAGATAAAATGGCAATTCCTGCTACTTTCAGGGAGTTTTGCCCATTTTTGACATTGCAGAACCTGGCTCCTTGACTTAATGCAAGTCTGTCCTTTTTAAGGCATGTAAGGGACATGTAAGGCTCTAACACCCTGTCAAAGAAGACTATTGTTGTCTTTCAGAACTGACATAAAGCTTTCTTTTTAACCTGATGAATGGGATATTAACCCCACACTACATTTTCTACTAGCTAAAAAGACAAAGAAAAGAATGCAGTGCTTAGATAAGTGGGAGTGAGAAAGTAGTTAAGTCAACTTCCAACAGTTTTTGGACATCCTGTGAATGATGCTAACAGCTCAATGACACACAAAGAAGTATCTAGGTCTGGAGAGAGCATCATGTATACTTCTGCTACACAGTCAAACACACAAAACAGTCAAATAGCTCTCCAACATCTCCAGGCCTGAATAACCACTGGACTGCTGAAAGAGGGTACTGACCTGCACCTACAGCAAGAGAGAATAGCACTTAGGTAACCTGCATTTGGGAGCAATTTTGTACATTTTTACTTCTTCTAGCCCACCAATTCTGAAACCCAGATGAGGACCAGAAATGCTCCTTGCAGGGTGTAAGAGCCAAACCCTCTTCTAACGAGAACACACCAGGTGATTCCTAATGCTGAGTCTCCTATGTCACCTTTCCGGTGTGAAACTGGAGTTAAGGGCTAAATTCAAGAAGTCATCACAACTCCTCAGTGTCTGGATGAGGGTGTAACCTGTCTTTCCACTTCACTTCCTCTGCTAAGTCTGTGCAATGATTTCATCATTGTCTTAGAGCTCCTAGCGCTTGAATCAGATGCAAACATGCAGGACAGAACAGAGATGCTCTGCAGGTCCACACCTCAATGTCAAAAGGGAAATCACCTATAGGAAAGGCAGCCACAGGCACTCCTAAATGGTTATCCAGGGCCTTAGCTTTTGCCTGTCAACAACACAAGCTTTGGTTGGATCTGGCCACATTTAGCATCAATTCTCTCTTTCTCCATGAGGTACTCCACGTCACACAGTAAACAATGGTGTGGCTTCAATAGGGCTGGCTGGCTCGAGGGCTCAGCTCTCTTAACAACTTCATTCTGCTCTGATTTAGCGAAGAACAATGTATTAAAACTTAGGACACGCTGTACAGGATCTGTGTTCTCAGGCTCCAGAGTATGAAGGAAACAACTGAGGTTGAATGAGGATAATTTTTTGTTTACTCCTGAGTAGCCAAACAGGCAAGAGGCTTATTTATTTTAGAAGATCTGTTAATGTTTTTAGCGTGCATGTGCCCTGAGTGATGGAAAGGTCCATTTAAAAATACTGAGATCTATAAATCTCTGTGACAAATCTAACGTTTTCTTTTCCCTAACAGGAAAGAATCCAAGAGAAAACCCACTCAACATGCTACAGCACAGATGTTAATACTCTATCACAGCAAAACTCTCACTCACTTTGTTCTTCTGATATATTTTTCCAGCAACTCTACATTAATTTAGTATAAATCTGGAGAATGACATAGACTGCAACTTTTTTGGTAGAGAAACATCCACATCTGGTTTTTAGCACCTCAAGCAGTATCTCTTAAGCGTTCTGGATCAGTGGAACTCCACCAGTCTTCCAGCATTTCTCTCTGGACATCAGACATCCTCATCAAACTTCAAATGAAGGTGTCATTACAAAGGAACAGTTCCAGTCATCAACTACTTGATCTCACAACCCCCCTCAGGATCTGAAGCATGGATCTAACATGGGTTGTTTTTCAACTAACTTCCTAACTGATCACAGTTTTGACAGTTATTCAATCTGGGCTACATATGCTGAATCTGCACAGGGTACATAAGGACAGCTGCATAGATTTTAAACAAAACCTGGCACTACCAAGGTATCTCTAGCAGATTAGAGAGCTACTTCTGTATCCAAACCTCCACATCTTACTCACATAGACTTTCACTGCAGTGAATGGGAGTCAATGAAGTCAAGTGAGGAGTAATGAGTAGGTGCAATGCTGATAATAAGACCAACACACTCAGATTGGGACTTGTAGCTATAAAAAGGCAGCAAAAAGGAAATGAGCAATTTTGTTCTAGTGTTTTAATCACATAGCAATAAAATGTAGAAGTTTCGAGCTCAAAGAAACAAAACCCATGTTCTTTTTGATTTAAGTCTATGAGTTTCATCTGTTTGAGACTTGCAGCTGATCCTCCCACTGTTGTTACACAGCTCTTATCTGTGTGAATAACAGTACCAGTATTGGGTCTGTGACAGTTTTTCAAGACCATCCCTTGATCTAATTACCTTTTACCCTTGGGAAACCATCTGAATACTTCTGAGCCATATGAATCTGAAAAATGTTCGGCTAATATCACACAGGAAAAAAACCGATAAGGGATTCCAACCATAAACACAAAATCTTACATCTTCTGACACTGGAAACTGCATTGACTTTTAACATGAGTGATCTCTGGAATTTAATGGACTGAAAAGAATAATACACTTTCAGTGATGTGAGAAAGTAGAGGGATATTCATGCTTGAAAAGTAAGCATTTTCCCAAGTACACATTTAAAAAACTATTAAACTCTCAATAAGGAGCAATTTTTAAGGATTTAAAGTTGAGAGGTACAATCAATTTTGCAAAACTCCTTCACCATCTCTTTCAGGTAAAAGGAAAAAGGTAAAAGGAAAGTAAGTAATTATGCCCGTCCCACATGCTGCACTTTTTCCCAATGTGTGCACACACATGCATAAGCGTAACAACACATGACGGTGAACAGAACCGGACCACCACTGGCAGCTTGAGGGCACTGGAGCATCCCTGAAGTATGCCTGAGTCTTCAGTGTGAGGGTGGACAGGACTTGCTTTTCATGGTACCTTCTTCCTCGTAGCCAAAGCATTTTCCTTTTGCAAATGCCACTGGAAACAGATGCTGTCTAAGCAAGTAGCAACTTCCATTCCAAGCTCCACAGAACCTAAATGAAGTGTCTCAAAAAACAAACAGGCCTGGAAAACTGGTGGTAGTCAAACCAAAAAGCAAGCTGTGCTCCCTGTGCAAAGGGTGGAACAACAGGGAATGGTGTCAGTACTCTCTCCAGGCTCACACCATCTTCTCAATGCTGTCATCATACATAGTGGGGTGATCAGCAATGCTCTGAAGATAGGCTGGCTTGGTCGCCTGGGAATACTGTGGATCAAATCCAGTTTGAAAACACTGTCCTGTTTTCAATCAAGTTGATGGTTCATTGACCCTGAGGGCAGACTCTACCACCCACCACCAGCAAAGAGCCTGCCAAGCTACCATAAGAAAGATGGCAACTGGAAAAGGTCAAACAAACAAACAAATAAAAAGGTTATTGCCACAAAACCAGAGAAGCATCAGAATCATCTCAGTTGCTGGTTCAGCAATCAAGAAGATACAAAAGGGAAAGTGTGAGAAACCTACAATCTTCTTGTTGTGGAGAAAGTATTAGAGGGGCAACAAGAGTGTCAGGGTCTGTCCTGACTTTGCTGTAGATCATTCTAAGACTGGCAGGATGAAATCTTGATGCAAACACATGAAGAAAGGCCAAGTTAACTTATCCTAAGGGATCTCAATTCAGCTGCCTCTCACCTTTGAAGCACTTAAACCTACGTTACCAAATGTTCGACTCACAAAGCACAGAGTTAATTAATAAAGGTAAAAAGGGAAATTACCTCCACCAAATCTGTCATGCAATTCACTCCTGCATGAATGTAGTATTTGAAAATGTGGAGGACTACTGATTTGTACATGGCTCTCCACAAAACAGCCAGGAGGGTATCAGTCTCATACTCTGGTATCTGCTCTGTGCTGACCTAGGACATCAGCAGTCAGAAGCCTATGGCTCAGTGTGCTCATGCCAGAAGGCCACAAATAATCTGCAAAACCTTAAAAAATTTAAGAGACAAACTTTCATCAGCTGTATTTTCAAGATTTCCTTTGAACACAAATATTCATATATTGTAAAGCTGCAGTAACTCATGTTTCTGAAGGTTGTTCATACTCAGTGAATCCCCAGTATCTCTCAGTTCTTTTGCTTCTCCTCTGTGTGAGTGGAAGACTAAAGAAACACTGACATCTCCTTCCTCACAGCTGTCTTGCTCAGGATGAAAGCTGGGATGAAATGGTTCCTACTGACTTAGAATTCCTGACATCTGCAAGCGCATAAATGTGCTAAAAATGTCCTGTACTGACTGTCCCTCTCCTCCCATCCCTCATGCTCATCACAGACCTGAACCAGGTGATGGCTCCCACAGGGACAAACTCGGGAAGCCCACCTGAAGCCAAGGTTTCTGCTTGCTGCAGCTGGTCACCACAACACAGCATGCGTGCAGGCTTCTTAGAAGCAGTGTTATGTGTAGCAGAGAGTAAGATGAGCCATCAGGCTAGCCTAGTACAACACAGAAGACAGCTAGTGACTGCCGATTCCTCATCTGCTTCTGGGCATCATTACAATATAATTGACTCTGTTTTGCTTGGTATATATACTTAAAACCTGTCTAAACAAGAGGTTCCTTGTGAATAATTAGCTCTAGAAGCATTATTTGTCCTACTTAGAAAATCTACTGCCATTTCCAATAGCTGTGGCAAGAAAAGGAGAGAGCACTCAAGGCTGAGGATAATGTTATCATGCAGCAGAATATGTGGAGAGATTAAAAAATAGGCACGATGTTCTTCCCTTGTACAGTTATGCTAACGGAAGGAAGTAAGATCCTAAAAGCTTTAATAATCTCGTGAAACTTTTTTAGTGTTAAGCACAGAAATCCAAGCATAACACTATTTTGGCTTAATGTCTCTCTGTTCTTAAGTAAGAAAGGCTGCTAATCTTCACTAGGGTATCAGGAAAAAAAGGAGGATATGAGTTTGCACAACACCAGGACTAGCCATATAAATGTAAACGTTAATTCTGGTCACCCCTCTTTACATTTTTGTTGTTGCCAATGTCACTTTCATTCTATAAAACAAGGATGAAATCCATGCCCATTGTCATCAGTCCTAACGCTCAAAAAGTAACCAAATAGCTAAGCTCTTTCAGGTTTAATGGCAGTCTTAATTTTACACTATAGAGACTCCGTGCAAAAGTGCCATATTACACAGATTAAAAGATTTTTTTGCATGATTTGCAAGCTTTTGGAAATCAAGATGTTACTAAACAATCACAGAAAATGCTAAGTGTAATGAAAGTGATCTGCTATGGTACGTACAACAGATTTCTCACTTGCAGAATAGATTTTTTTTCTTTTTTAATGTTCTGCTGGGAAGGGAGAAAGCAAGGACCTGCAACTCATACTACACTAGTAAAAGCAGCAGGAGGTTTGTCACTGACTTCAGCATGAGCAACACTGTACTCTCCAATGACTGTGCTCAAAATTGAACAAGAGTGAAGAAAGAAGTCTTATCATTTACAGCTTACGATTTAAGTGAGTCTGCAGATTTAAAAGCCCAGAAGGCTTTAAAGTGACAATATTACCATGACATTACCATTTTTAATAATAACTTTAATTTGGAAGCAAGTCAAGCAGATCTGCAGTAAAATGGTTCGATAAGTATTGATGAAATACACAGCATAAGATAGGTATTATGCATGAACAAAGTAAAAAAATGTTGCTACTTATTTTAAAGTGAGATTTATGCCCTCAGGTTTAGGAACATCACTGCTGTAAGTCACAATACTTGAGAAAATAGCGACAAAATCTGAACACAAAACATTTTTGAGATAGTCAAATGTGTTAAATAAAGTTTCACACAACATTAGGCTTAAGACAGACCCACTGTGTTATATTTATTTCCACAAATACAACAGCAGTATTAAATGCAGACTGTGAAATGCTGATGCAAAACAGGGGCTGGTCCTGCTCCAAGGTGAAGGGCAAGCCTCTGGCTGACCATGCACCCCATCAGACAGAAGCACAGGCTGCTCCTAACTATGCTGCTGGTGCTGCTAGCAGCATTTCCCCAGCTCCAGGAGGTCCTGCTGACTTCCTACAACTGAGGTGATGCAGACCTGGTGAGATGGTTAACCCACCAGTGCCCAGCACTTTTTTTTAGGATTCTGGCAACAGCAGTCTTGCTAGGAATGGCCAAACTCCCCTGAGATCACAGTTACTGGGTCAACAGAATCATAGAATCATAGAAAGGTTAGAGCTGGAAGGCACTTTTAGAGGTTGTCTAGTACAACCCCCTTTCTGTGAGCAGGGACACCTATAACTAAAGTGCATCACTCAGATGTCCAACCTGACCATCAATATTTCCAAGGATGGGGCATCCACTACCTCTCTGGGAAACCTGTTCCAGTGCTTCACCACCCTCGTTGTGAAAAATACCCCCCTTATATCCAGTCTAAATCTCCTCTCCTTTAGTTTAAAGCCATCACCCCTTGTTCTACCGCTACAGGCCTTGTTAAAAAGACTGTCTCCCATCTTTCTTACAGGCTCCCTTTAAGTATTGATAGGCCGCAATGAGGTCTCCCCAGAGCCTTCTATTCTTCAGGAATAACAGGGCCTAAAACCCTTGGGTACTAGGGTACTAGGTCACTTCAGTGGTCTCATGCCACCTTTCCTAACTGAGGTTACTGGAAGGGCTTGAGTGTATCGATCTGACCAATTTTCAGTATATACTTCCCTTGCCCTTGCTTGGCACAGTCTGAAGTCAGGAAGGTGAATCTTAAATCATGTTTAAGTGACAGAAAAGTTTTAAATAAAAAAATAGAAAACCAGAATTTTGTTATTGTCATCTCTTGCAGAGAAAATTCTAAGACAGACTCCTTGGGTCTAGTGGGCCAATTCAGACAGGGGTGCTTGTGTCAAAGACTGCCTGTCTTCAAAGGGACCACACTATGCCTCAGTTAGTTTCAACAGTGCTGAATGCAACTCTAAGCAACACAAAACTGATTCAATGCTGTAAGAGTAATGCAGGGAGGAGACAAGAGAAGCTCATCCTCTTCAAAATCATATAGCCCTGCTGCAACCCACTGCAGGCACAAGGCATTTAAGGGTAAACAGGGCAGGGGCTTCAAGGATCTTCACTATGCAGAATAACTGAGTACCTGGTGCTGTTCAGGGTCAAGGCAGGCTTTATCCCTCCTTTGGAGGATGGGGCAGGCAGTCTTCCTCCACATATGTAGCTGGCAGGCACAGCAGGTGAACACAGCAAGAAAAGCAGATGTAGTGATTCAAGCTGGACAGTTAGTCAGAGGTACAGTGGTCAGCCCCACATCTAAGGAGTGGTAATTACTTTCAAACTAAGAGATAACCCACGTTCCTCTCTCCTCATACCTTTATAACTACAGTTCAGGCAGTTACAGTTTCATTTGCATTAGTCTCTGTAAAACTATCTGTGTAACAGTAATACACCAGATGCCTCTCAACAAGCCAGTCTTGTGTATTAAAGCAGGCTCTGCACAAACTCATGTGCAGTATTTATACCTTAGAAAAATTAGAGACTCTATACACAAAATTGAAGTCCCTGGAAACACCTGTGACTCAGGAAAGAATGATGTGCTTGACACAGCTAGTAGAGATAGCTTTATGAACTAGAAGTTTGTATTTATCCAGGAGAGGGGACAGCAAAAACTGAGATGAGCAGTCTTGATTTAGTGTAAGGGTACACAGCTGGCTTATGTCTGGCTTAGGTTGAAGTTTATCAACATGCAGTGTATATAGCCAAAAGCCAATACAAAAAATGGTTTAAAAAATCCAGTGCAAACAGTTGTTTCAGGGTGGGAAAATGAAACACCCTTTGCAGTGTCTGCAACTGCTCTCAGACAGAACTTGAAAGGGAGAATTATTTACAAATGAACAGGAGAGAGAGCTCATTGATTTTTATTTTTCTTTCATGTCCAGGAAGGAAACAAACCTACTGACAAAATGGACTAAACCCACTCTTTTACTTTTAGCAGTCTAAGACATGTTTAGTGCCACACTTGGGGTAAATAAACATGCTGTCCACAGCATATGGGTTGTGATTCAGGCCTTAGGAAAACCTTCTACTTGTGAAACTTAACTGATTTAATAGATACTGTGAGATAAACATTAGGCATAGAGCTGTAGAACTGGCATCACAAAATTACAAAAAAAGCAGGAAATAAATGCAAAGATGTAAATGTCAGTGTTAAACAAGTAAAAAAAAAATCACAATTGTTTTATTTCAAAATGAACCACAGAAAGTCCTAGGTGGTTAACTTGGCTCCCGGTCTTTCTGGATCATATATTATAAAGAAACCCAACAAATGAAGTGTTCAGTTCTGAAGATACTTCAAAACCAATCTCCAGATCTTTTCATACTTCTGAGAAACATATTTAAAAAACAAATGCTCCTCTCATTCCCTTTCAAACATTTTTAAAGCAAGCTGTAATACTCCCATCTGTGAGCACATGCTCTCAGCTGTCCTCATGCCTTGTCCAGCTTGTACATGCCAAGCAGGGTAGACGTTCTTGTAGCAGATGTGGTAAACACTGTGGAGAAGTGATAAGGAGCTGCTGGCATCTGCCTCACAGCCTCACCACTGTGGATGTACTGTGATGCAGTGGGAACATACTCTGCAAGTATGAGCTAGGCCAGCACCCAGGTGGTTTGACCACTCATAGGAACCAGTGGACAACCACCCTGGCAGAAACCACCACACCACTTCAAGCCTTCTCCTCAAAACACTAGTGAAAATGTGAGGTCTGTCTCCTATTCTGATTATGCACAGTGAGCCTGAATAAGCATTTGTATATGATCTTGTTTACATGTGTGGGAGTACTGAGGAAAGCAAATACTTTTATAGCATGCAAAGTAAGTTCACTGGCTTTGTAATAGTGTAGCAAGACAAGTCTGGTATTTTTCCATTTTTCAAGAGAAGAAACACCATTGTCTAAACAGTTCTTTTTATATTCTCAGCAGACTAACAAAACGTCACAAGCAGAAAGCAGCTATAACACTTGCATGTCTGGTCCAATTCAACAGGTTTGGAAGAAAGGAAATGTAATTTATTATAGCCTGTTTAGCTCTGCAACAATTGCCCTTCAAAACCCGAAGGAGAACAATGTATTTGAACATACATGCTGCCTTCTCTGCAGAAGCCTCGAACAGCCTCAGGCAAGAGCTAATACAGATGTAGTACAAGGCATTAAAAGAGTGCTGGATGCTGTAAACTAGCAATTATACTGGTATTTAACCGAATCTATCGCTCATCAGGAAAGCATTTAGTGCAGTAGTCCGAGCGAGACAGGCTGACAACCGAGCACAGCTACTTAACTGTCCCCTCCAGCGATTACACTTTCTCAGCCTGAGAGACATGTCAAATTAAATAACTACACATTGACTTTTCACTTCTATAAACATTAAGGTATGATTGACAACTTCTGGATGTTATAAGACAGTCATTATAATCAGCCAACATACTGTTAGCTTATGTGTGGTGTGGGTTTTTTTCCCCCTTGTTCTAAGTAATTTCATCCTGGACTACTTTTACAGTGCTCTGTAAGTATGTTTACTTTGATTCTTTACAGGGTCATCGAAGCAAAATGCCACCAACACCATAAGACCTTTGTATATGTGCGGGAAAAACAGCATAAAATTGACTTAATTAGGCATACAGGATAAATTTTTTTTGTTAGTCCTAGCCAGCACTTACCCATTTAACTCAAATTTGGAGATGTCTGGACAGTAAGAACTGGATGCTAGCACTGCACTAAGTACTGTTAATGTGGTTTCCCAATTCCTACCCTAACTCCTGGAATTCTCTTTCAATCTGTCTATGGCAGGCACTGCAAGAGGAAAGAACCACTTGCAAGAATGGGGAATTAAATTACAAGCTCTGTGATAGTGTTTTGAGCGCATATTCGTAAAGTCCTGAAGCTTCCTAAGGTTACTACAGTGTCCCTATGTCAAGGCATTGCTTACTGCTTCTATCTCTAGACTGCAGCTTAGCAAAGTTACTAGAAACCACATAGGTACATAAAGCAGTCAAGGTTGTGAAGAAATATGTCCCTTTGATTTTATATGCAATGTTTTGGTGCCTGAAACCACTACATTGTAAGTGACAGCTTTACTTCCCACCTCTCTAATTCAAGCCACAACAGTAACATAAAAGATGTCCAAACTTCACCCTCTCAAAATCAAAGGAGAAAGTAAAAATAATTTTTGTAAATAATGCTTAACACTTCTACCCACTCACCCCTATATCATCCTCAGGAAACATCACTGAATCCTTTAATACTCCTGGTAAAGAAGAAGTTGAGATAAATACCGTTAAGGTAATTATGAATATGAACAAGTCTACAATGCTACTAGTTTGCCTGGAAGCCTCTGTATTTATGTGATTAGAGGATCTGAAGCTTTACCTTCAATACTGCCTGCAGCAGACTGAAAGGTAAACTTTACAATGTCAGGTTAAGGAGAAAAAAAAAGCAAATAAAATCAGTAAAACAGGCACATTTTTGGAAACTGCTCTGAGCTAGGTAAGTATTATTTCAATGCAGGATTAACACTCGAAGCAAAAACAACTACAGGAGAGGAGGACAAATGAAGTATAGTTCTCTTTCTCCTCTCTGGTAGTACCAACTGCAATCCTACTCCTTTCTCCACTTTTGAACTATATTTAATAACCAAGCACAGCTCTCAGAAATCTAAAATTAAATATAACAGTATTTCAAACATCCCATCCCTCCCTCTGGTCAAAAAGTTAGGCAATAATAAAACCTAAAGACTTCAGCGAAAAGTCCAGAACATGCCAGCTCTGCTTCAAACACAGAAGATCAAGTAGTCACAACACTAAAGACAGTGAAATACAACTTAATTTCCAGGTTTTGCCAAATAGCACTGAAATAACAGTATCTCAGCACTGAAACAACATCACTTAAAATCTCTGCTCATCTATCTCCAATCTTCTCTTTCATTTCTTTTTAATCAATTAACTGCCACCAAAGTACCTTTCACTAAAACAAGTCACTGTTCTTGTCTGCAGACCAACCAACACAGTGTGCTTTCCACTTCATATGGTTATTACAGTTTAACTCTAGGGATATTTCTCACACTACCAAATCCCCAAGACAGCAGATTTATCTCTAAAAACCCAGCCTCAAACTACTCATACAAAATGTCTTGGTTGTATTTTGCACCAGCTTCCTCCTTATGTAATTGGACAAAGACATCTACTATTTTATCTTATTCGCAGCGACCTAATGTCCACACTGGAACCGAAGGGACTAAAACAAGCAGGGAAAATATCTTCCATTCCAGCATCCAGCCAATGAACCAGTAACTTTTGTAGTTTCTGTATTTTAAGGTTTCTACGAAAATTCTCCCAAATCACCTGCCCAAATTTCCATCTCCCAAGCTCTGGGAGACATTTACACACAAAAAAATAACAAAACCCCACCCAAACCAAATGCCAGCCGTGAGCCTTAGCTCTGCTAGCTGCATGATTTCTGCTTCTCAGAAGCAACCTCCTCCAGCTGAGCTGCACCGACAGCACTCTGCCTCACTAGACCTCAGCCGCCCACAGGCTGCACCTGCACACACCCCCATTCCCCTAAAGGCAAAACACCAGCTGTATGTAACACATTCACCTCACAGGTCCTCTGGCTTTGCTACCGAGAAATTCAATGTTAGTATCTGCTATAGTAACCCTACATAAAACCCAATTAACCTATAAAAAAAAAGTGCTCACTCTGTATTTCTAGCCAGGAATCATAAAACTATGGTATTCAAAGACCAGTATTTTCAACAGTATTTTTTTAAAAATAAAAGGCTACTTCACTAAAAGATTACTGCTAAACTGCAGCCCTTCAACAAAATACTGAAATACTTTTTAAGAAATAGAATTAAAATAAGACAGGGTCCCATCACAGAAATCTGTATTTGAACACATGCAGTGTTTGTATAAAGGTGTATATAGCATCCATGTACCCAGATACCCATGTATATACACCTTTGTATCGATATAGGCACCCATACACAAGCACAGATATGTGTAGATTATATATATAAAGCTAACTTTCAGTCCTCAGAAAACAAAACCTATCCCCATATAACAGCCAAATTCCTACATAACTCAATTTCGACATCTCATCTGGTGTGAACTGCACTCATTCCTAGTGTAAACGCCAGCACGCTCTGCAATGATATACTGTAATGTCACATCGCAATCTGGATTTACTATAAAGGGCTGCTGACGAGTTTCAGAGCAGTAAACATTGCTGCGAGGTGTATTTCACACTGAGCTGGTTTTTATGAAGAACACTTCACCGCCCAGCCACGGCACCCAGATGATGAATGGTGAAAGATGCATGACAAGCTTCATCATTGTTTGTAAATCTTAACTGTTCCTGCTCACTAACTCTGCAAGCAATTTTCCAAAGACAGCGGCCAACAGAAGGACAGCACAGCTTTCCTGAAGGTTATTCAACTTGTACTTGGCCTAAGCTATGCCTGTGAGGAGCACTGAAAATGAACACATTGGTTACACTGAAGCACAGAATTAAAAATGTTTGATGGGCAAGCATGCTAATGGTTGCTAAATTAAGAAAGCCCATTAAGTAGCCTTGGTATCTGCTCCCTGCTCCCCAGAGTGACACACATCATGTGCAGGCTACATACCCTGGTATTATTTACACATGCAATATAAATATGTGTATTTATAAAATGGGCAGAATGAATGACCGACTGTCTGCTTACACTGTCATTACCCTGTATCCTGTGCAGTTACACACAGTGCTCGACCATCCCCCACTCCTTTGCCTGCTGCTTGTAGGAAAGCTACTTCTGTTCTCTTGTATCAGATGTTTACCCTTGCAACAGGGTGTAACAAAGAAAGGAAACTACTCATGACATGCAAGCATGGCGGTGGGAAGAGATGTTGCCCTTCTTTCTTTTTGCTGAGATCACTGTAGTGTGGGAGCAGTGCCATGGACTGCAACAAACTCTTCCAACGAGTCAGTTCAGCTCACCATCTCCCTGATAGAGGCAAAGCCAGTTGATTCTACAGAGCCTTAGTAATTCAGACTTTTCCCTTTTCCTTACAGATTAGCAGTAACTGCTTCTTTTGCTAGTCTCTCACAATCCGCAGATGATTCCTTTATAAGTAGAAGAATATGCAGAAGAACTAGCTCAGCTGGATACTCTCACTTGAGAGAACTGGCATTAATTGTTGAGATACTCTACACAGACCCTCATGCACAGACAAGACTACAGCTGAGTATGGAGTGAGGTTTCTCTCCTCATAACCAGTTAAGTTATGATTACAAAACTGCACATTAAAGCAAAGCAAAGAGGCAAGCAGTTATCACTGTTACAAATCATGGGGTAAGCACACTGTTATCACTATGATCCTGGCAAGATGTCTTCAGTTGTTTTAGCACTTTACGGTGAAGTTTGTTTTACTGTTAATGATTTCTGTTGAGTTCTGCTTGCAGTTGGAAAAATTCTGTATCCAGAGGTAATAAAATCAGAGGGTCAAAGCCACATTCAGTTCAAAAGGAAGCAGCTGACAGTGTGGATTTTTTCAGTGAAGTATCCAACAACTTATAAACTATGAGGAAAAAGCCCAAACAGGCTGATCAGCTACAGTAACATCCTCAGTCCCACACAAAGAGGAAGTCAAATAGGCAGAAAATGAGTCTGGGGTACAGCAGGTATAAACCACTGGTCTCTTACACATGGCTCTAAAATCCTGCTAACTACAAGAGGAACTGAGAAGAAACCTCCCTCCGTTAAAGAACATAACAGAAAAGAGGGAAGGTGTCTGCGGAAAGCAAACAGAGCCATTACTTACCCCAAGGCAGTACACTGGCAGAGACTTACAGAAAGATGCTAGTGCCCAGCATGAGACTCAGTGCCACCATGTGTGCTCTGCAGTGTCCCATCAAGGTGGAATCACTCACCCAGTGCTTGCACCCTCAGCATGGGCCAGCAAGAGTGAAGGCACACATCAAAACCACTTGTTTTCAGGCTGGGATTGATGGGACACCAGGAACTTCTTTTCATAAAAGAAAACTCAAAAAAGTAGAGATACTGGCCGTTAGTTTAGATTTACTGCTTTGGATCTGCAACTTCCATGGCCCTCTGTATCAGTGATTTGCCTTTCCTCAGATTAGAAGGGCTTTCCTTAAACCTCTTTTACCAACTCTATGCCTGCAATGTTTATCAAAACATAGGCTTGAATTTCAAAAAAACCTGCAACCATCTGGGCTAACCCATCCCCTCCTTCTTGCTAGGGCAACAACAAATGAAAGAAGTCACAGATGGTTTTCATGTCAGCTTAGCATTCCTCCTGGAGGATGCAAAGGCCTCAGTCCAGAAACATATGCATTTCTATAAAAAGAGAACTAGCAGAAAGGCATCAAAAATACAGCTTCTTCAGATGCTCCAGCAGCAGGGCCAGCAGCTTCCCCCACAGCAAACAGCAAGAGCTCATCAACCATCCTGGCATGAATCAGCAGAACTTGTGAATCAGCAAAACTCATGAATCAAAGCTGTAATGCTGTAATTGTCCAATCAGAAGTTGCTTTGCTGTATATATTATTTTATTTCTGTCCTTTTGAGTGTGTAACATAAAAGCTGGCATTTAGAAATTACTGAAATGAGGAATAAACTGAAGCAGAATGGGATGTAAGCACCTGCTTACATTCATTTCTTTTCAGGAATATCCTTCAAACCTTATACAATTATTTTAATATTGGTCAAATCTTCATCTATCCAACTCCATTTAGAACATAGGCTGGTAATTTACAAAAAATCTTCAATACACAGAAAAATGACTTACCAGAGCTTATACTGAATACGCCTCACATTCTCAAATGTACTTTGATAGCTGCTGTTACAGCTAATGAAATAATGAAGGATGAATAAGACTGTCACAAATCAGGATTAGTGATCTCGTTTAAAAGATAAAAAAAATCCCCAAGCCCAACAACTGTCTGGTCAGCTAAGCTCCAAATTCAACTTCTTATTGAAAAGAAAAATAACATGTTAAAATGGCATCTGCTTGAAGAGGTCTGTAAAATGCTGCAATGCACATGCACAAGCAGCAACGTGAACCAAGGCCTGGAGAAGTGCAGTGTAAAATCTACTTGACATCCTTGTAGTATGTGCCTAAGGGAAGTTGCACACAGCACAGCCATTGGGGACTGTAACAGCAATGATAATGCACAAAAAAAAATCAAGTGACATGCTTGAACTGACTGTTCAAAACATGCAGGTTTAGATTATTAATCTTCCTTTTAACTTATTTCAAAAACTACTTTGAAAAGTTTGATGTAAGATAGGTAGTTAGTGGAAAACGCAGTCTTGAGTTTTCGTAGAATCACAGAACAGTGAAAGTTGGAAGGGACCACCAGAGGTCATCTAGCACATTACTCAGGATTGTGTCCAAACAGTTTTTTAGTATCTCCAGAGAAAGAGACTAATACCTCTCTGGGCAGCCTGTTTCAGTGCTCAGTCACCATCACAGTAAAGAAGTTCTTCCTCATGTTTAGGTGAAACTTCCTGTGTTCCAGCTTGTGCCCACTGCCTTGCATCCTGTTGCTTGGCATCATCAAGAAGAGTCTGGCTACATCCTCTGGACACCCTCCACTCAGATACTTGGATACACCGACAAGGTCCCCTCTCAGCCTCCTCTCCTCCAGCCTAAGAAACCCCAACTCCCTCAGACTTTCCTTACAAGAGAGATGCCCAGTCCCCTAATAATCTTTGTAGCTCTCTGTTGGATTCACTCCAGGAGCTCCATGTCTCTTTTGTATGGAGGAATACAGAACTGAACACAGTACTCCAGCTGGGATCTCACTAGGGCTGAGCACAGAGGTGGGATCATCTCCGTCAACCTGCTGGCAATGTTCTTGCCAATGTAGCCCAGAATACCATTGGCTTTCTTGGCCACAAGGGCACTTTGCTGGCTCATGATTAACCTACTGTCCCAGAACAGCCCAGATCCTACTCTGCAGAGCTACATTATAGCAGGTCAGCCCCCAGTCAGTATTGGAACATGACATCATTCCTTCCCAGGTGTGAGACCCTGCACTTGCCTTTGTTGAATTCCAGACAATTCCTCTCTGCCCATCTCTCCAGACTATCAAGATCCTTCTGGATGGCTGCACAGCACTCTGGGGTATCAGCCACTCATCCCAATTTCGCATCATCAGCAAATCTGCTGAGGAGGCATTCTGTTCCTTCATCCAGATCACTGATGAAGATGCTGAATAAGACTGGCCCCAGTACTGGTGCTTGGGGGACATCAATAGTTACAGGCCTCTGACTAGACCTCATGCCACTGATCAAAACACTCAGACCAGCCATTCGTCTAGTCTCAACCTCACTGTCCACCCACCCAGCCCATACTTCCTGAGCTTGCCTATGAAGATATCGTGGTGGACAGTGTCAAAATCCTTGCTGAGGTACAGGTAGACAACCTCCACTATTCCCCTCTTACCTATCCAGCCCGTTATCCAATCACAGAAGGCAATCAGGTTCGTTAACCGTGATTTCCCTTTGACAGATCCATGCTGACTACTCTTGATCACCTTCTTATCCTCCATGTGCTTAGAGATGGCCTCTAAGACAAGCCCTTCCATCTTTCCAGGGACTCAGGTGAGGCCTGTAATTCCCTGGGTCCTCTTTCTTGCCCTTTTTAATGACTGGGGTGACGTTTGAATTCTTCCACTCTTCAGGCACCTTCCATCACTGCCATGACTTCTAAATGATAACTAAGAGTGGCCTAGCAAAGAAGTCTGCTAGTTCATTCAGCACTCATGGGTACATCCTATCAGGGCCCATGGACTTGTGGATGTCAAATTTAACTAAATGATCTCTAACCCAATCCTCCTCAACCAAGGGAAAGTTTTGGTTTCTCCAGACCTTCTCCTCGGTCTCCTAAGTCAGGGATTCCCAAGTGCTGACCTTGGCAGTGAAGACTAAAGCAAACAAGGCATTCAGTATCTCAGAGGTGCAAGAGAATATCCCATGGTCATGTCCTGAAGGCACTTCCTGGTCTGCATGCACTTGCCACAAGTATCTCCATTTGAGCCTTGTGTTGCTGCATGTGTGGCCACTGTAACTCTCCCCTTCCCTCACCTTTCCTAGTTTAAACAGTTTATCAGCAAACGCTGCTTGCTCTTTCATCATTAAGGAGTACATACTCTTGAAGAGAGGTCACTTTTTAAGCAAAAGATGTGTAAGTTTTAGGAGTAAAATGTTATCCTTCCCACATTTCTGTTGATGAAACCTGCAGATGGAGGAGAATTTGGGCTAATTCCCACTATTGTGCCCCACTTCCTAAGTGCTTTATTAATACAGCTCGCAGTGCATTTCAGTGTATCCATCTCAGGTGGCTGCAAATAAACAGCAGACAGACATGCAAGGCTTTTTTGGGGGAGTGTATTTTTTCTTTAGGGTAATTTCTTAGCCATATCAAACCAGCCTGCTTTTTTTGCAGTATAATCTGTGTAACCTGAATGCTTGCAGAAAGCAGTTCATGTTCAAGGACATGGTCTCAAGGACCTCTTGCATACCAGGACTCCTTGACCTCTCTGATACTGCAGCCAGGTGCCACCTGTGGCTCTAGAGCATAGCATTTCAATGGCACAGGTTCATACAAAAATACTGTATGTAGGAAACATCAAAAAAGGTACATAACTTTGGTGCGTAGTAACCTGGTCTGAAAGAAAAAGCCAATCTCTTGTGCATGTTTCCGGTGCACACAGCATTCCTTGCATTCCAGTGATGCTTTTGCCAAAATGAAACTTTTTGTCTTAAGCAGGGAGACTGTTTCCAACATGCCCTTGACTGTGAAACTATGGGAGAAGACTTTTTACAGAGATGTTCCAGTTTGGGTGGGCTTCTCCAATGGCTCATTGCCATTTAGAAAACATCACCCAAGCAGAGAGACAAAAAGGTGAGTCTTTAAATGCAGACCCTGGAAAAGTCTGTGCCATCTTGATTTCCACAACTGTAGAAGTGGGGATATCAACTATTTTAACTTCTAGAAAACACTCTGAAATTCTGAAAGCATTGGAAGCTGTTCAGCTGATAAAAAAAACTTTTACCAGAAATGTTCTTCATAAAATGGTGTTTTCTGATTTACACAAAACTGTTGACCTTTTCTGTATCAAAAAGAACACACCACTTTTTCTTATTTGTGTTTGGGAGGAGTTTCAGCCTTCTGCTTTATGTTCAAACTGCAAATAAAGCACTGCTCTAGTGTTTCATTACCTGGGTTTCCAACTAACATGATACACAGGACAACAAAAATTCAAATCCATTCAGCAGCTAAAGCAACACTTTAAATGCAAGCCATCTCCTTCACCACAGGCAGAGACACAGACACACACAGTAATTACTTCATATAACAAAGAGGAGCTTTTATTCCACGCGACTTTTAAGACAAGGTAACTACTTTAAAATCAAAGGTGTCTGCAAGCACAGGGATGTTTCTCCTCTGCATGCTTCTGTTTGAATGTTTTAATTTTTCTGTCACTGTCCTAAACCTGAAAAACACTCCCATAGATATACACAAAGCTCAGCTTTTACTCAGTGGAAACAAGATCCAGACGAAGGCACCCAGTTCTGATCCAACCATGTGCTTTCTTGCTCTCTCAAACCAAGGTTTTGTGCAGGCATTTCAGAAATTGAAGTTGCAGAGGAGCTGATATAAAATGAGTGGAAAGCACTATCCAATTATGGGCACTGATCAAATGCTTAAAGAGTTCCACTTCAAAAAAAAAAAGGAAATCAATGGGAACAAGGCACTTGGCTTCTGGAGATTAAATACCCTGTTGTGACCCATTCTACTTCCTCCACTTCTCGCACAAGGATCTATCAGCTTAGCTTCTTACAAAAGAAAGACATATTTTAAAGCATGCTTTGCATGCACGGGGATTGATAACAAACTCTCGTACATCTTTTTCTCTCATTGATCTTGCAGAAAAAAGGAGAGGCAAAATCTTTTGAAAGTACAAGTACAAAATCCCTCTTCTACCTAGAAATTACATAAAACTTACAACCTGGTGATCTAAGAGAGCTCTCTGAAAATGCCCTTTGCCATTTGTCACAGTTTATCTTCTTTTTCTTCCCTTTTTTTTCCAGCTTCAGCTGGAAGGCCAACAGCTGTGCTTAGTTGGAAAAAAAAAAGCATTCTACTTAGAACCACTTCAAATAGCAAGTTGTTTGACTGATGGTGTTTTGCCATTCATAAAAATGTCAGCACATTACTATATGCAACACACTGTTACACATTATGACCTAATGTACAATCAGAAGCTTCCTGAGAACTCTGCATCATTACCAAAAAAAAAAAAAAAAAAAAA
>VWZO01000828.1:7147-50983 GCA_013396975.1 Bucco capensis
AATACAAACCCTCCCAGTTCCCCCCCACCTCACGCCACCAGCCACCCCCTCACTAGCAGTAAAACCTGCTAGGGTTCAGTCCGATTAAGGTGAGGTGGCAGATGAGTTGAAGAGTGGAGGAAACTCACGTGGTAGATGGTGATGGTGAGTGGAGAGATTAAAAGGTGGTCTGGCCGTTGCACACGTTGCTGCTGCAACATGGCATTCCGCCTCCCTCTCTCTGCCTCCTTTCTTCCTCCCAGAAGCACCACGGGTTTGCGCCAGTCCTTGTTGTGGAAGCACCTCCCTCCCGGCATGCCGTGCACGCCATGGCTGCCTCGTAATCCCGTTGCTGCTTCTTCTATCATTGCTTACAGCTGCTCCTGGGTCCATGGGAGCGGGCTGTCAGTGTTCGCTGCTGCTCCAGGATGCAAGCCGCTGCTCACTGCATGCCGCTGCAGGGTCTGTGTTGCTGCCCGGACCCTGGTGGGGTGTGTACCTGCTTCTGGCCTGGGGCGACCCTGCTGCTGCCTCGGCTCCGCTCCGCTCCAGCCTGCGTGCCTTCGCGCTCACTAGGGGCTGTCCCCCGCAGCTCCGTACAGCTCCATGCCGGGCAGGCACCACCAGGCGGGGGTGCAGGTCAGTTTACCGATCCGCCACCACTGGTCCCGCTCCTACCCGCGTGGCCACACAGCTTAGCCGATGGAAAGGGCTATCACCCACCAATAGTTCACAAACAAACACATTAACGGTCGGGGAGGTGAAGGGGGGAAAGATGGATACCTCGGGCAATTTCCACACCCCACAACAATACTCTAAAATAGTTCTAGTTTTCTTTCCCAATCTGTAAGTCTCTCTCCTTTACACCTTTTCTGTCACTTAATGGCTGCTCCAGTCCCAAACCTTGACATTCTCTAATGACATGCATTACAAGACATCAAAGCAGAGGACAGAAGACAACCAAGTATCTTGGCTCTGGCATCCAATCAGCTCCTAGACCTCTTCCTAAAGCCACTTAGTGGTTAATAAAGCCTAACCATATTCTGAACTAAGCTGCCAAGAAGTTAAATAAGACAGAGCCATCATATTAGCGTAAGACCACACAGGGTTAGGCTGTAACCAGCTGTATGGAACCTTCAGCTGCTGAGTCTGGACTACAAGTTGGGGTGTGAAAAGCAGAAAGGAGGCAGCACAGAAGCCATGCTTAAAAAAAGCTAACGGACAGTCAGACTAGGAAGGACCGGGCTTGAGCTCTCCTGGTTGAATAACCTGAGATAATTCCAGGGATATCTCAGGGAGAGACTACTTGCAGGAGAACCTGCCAGGTGGCTGTAACTGGGTGAACCTACGCTAGCAGCAGCTCTGCTTAACACCAGTAAATGGAGCTGAAATCCTCTGGCTTCCCCAGGCCACAGAGTTTCATGTAATAGACCCCAAGTGCTCCAAAGCCCAGCCAGGTTTATATTGCGGGGATATGGTCATCTGCCTTTTATTGTGTTTTGCTCTGTTATTTTATTATACTGCACAATAAAATGCTAGTTTCCTTCTCTCATTAGCCATTTGCTTGTGCCTGAAGTGCACTGAATGTTTTCATGTGCCTGCAAAGAGAGGTGTAATCTGCTCTTTGGGAGTTTTTCATGTCCCTGCAGAACCCCAGCACATCACCTGCATTGCAAATATGGCCAGACCATGTGCCTGTTTGTCTGGCTGGCTGCATGCACAGTTACAGTGGCATCATGTAAAAACTAGTCTGAAAGCGTATTCCTCAGGCTGCAGGGTCAAGCAAGCCAGAACTGGGAAGAGGGAAATCCATGATTATCTGGGTAACTCTAATTTGTCCTCTTTATGCATCTACCTCCTGGATTAAATGAGGTATGGGAACCTGTAAAATATATTATATTTGAGTGCCATCAAAGACATCATAGTTGAGAAGGACAGAAATAGCGTTCACTGGAAACAGAGAAACTGGTGAGGTTTTCTTTGGTTTATTTTTTTGTTTGTTGTTGTTTTGTTTTTCTTTGCTGCCTTAGATACAGCTTATCCCTCATAGATTTTGGATTTTGTTAGGTTGATTTTTGATTTTAGCAATTTTATAAGGCATGTTAAATAAAAAATGAGGATATATTATAGGTGCACCAGTCCAGCGCTTTATGATGCACCTTGGGAAAGCAGAACTAACAACAACTTTAAGCATCAGATGGCAAATCCAGGCAGAGTTTTTACAGACAGGGGTTGTGCTAGAGGAGCAATACAGCATCCGTTTTCCTCGGAATCATAGAATGATTTTTGTTGTAAAAGATCTTTCAGATCACCAAGTCCAATCATTAGCCTAGCACTACCAAGTCTACCACTAATCGATGTCCCTAAGCACCACATCTACACATCATTTAAATAACCCTTAGGGATGACAACTCCACCACTTCCCTGGACAACTTATTCCAGTGCTTTACAACCCTTTCAGTGAAGCATTCTTTCCTAATATCCTACCTGAACCTCCCCTAATGCAACTTGAGGCCTTTTTCTCTTGTTCTATCACTTGTTACTTGGGAGAACAGACCAATCCCCACCAGCTACAACTTCTTTTCAGGTAGTTGCAGAGAGCATTAATGGCTTCCCTTATCCTCCCTTTCTTCAGGCTAAACAACACTGATTCCTTCAGTTGCTCCTCATAAGACTTGTGTTCTAGACTCTTCACCAGCTTTGTTGCCCTTCTTTGCACACACTCCAGCATCTCAATGACTCCAGCATCTCAATGTCTTTCTTGTAATGATGGGTCCAAAACTGAACACAGTTTTGAGGTGCAGCTTCACCAGTGCTGAATACTGAAGGAAGACCACTTCCCCAGTGCTGCTGTCCATGCTATTTTTAATACAATCTAGGGTGATGTTTGCCTTCTTGGCCACCTGGGCACAATGCTGGTTTATGTTCAGCCAGCAGCTCCAGGTCCTTCTCTGCCAGGCAGCAATCCAGATGTTCTTCCCCAAGCCAATAACATTGCATGGGGTTGCTGTGACACAAGGGCAGGACCCAGCACTTGGCCTTGTTGAAGCTCAGCTCATTGAACTCAGCCCACTGATCCAGCTTGTCCAGACCCCTCTATAGACCCTTCCTACCCTCAAGCAGATCAACATTCCTGTCTAACTTGGCGTTGTCTGCAACCTTACTGAGGGTGCGCTTGATCCTCTTGTCCAGATTATTGATAAAGGTATTAAACAGAACTGGCCCCAGTACTGAACCCTGAGGAAAACCACTTGTGACTGGTCACCAACTGGATTTAGCTCCATTCACCACTACTCTTTAGGCTCAACCATCCAGCCATTTTCTTACCCAGACAATTATGGACATGTGTGTAGAGAGGAGAAGAGAATCATCTTGGTGCAGGAGTTGTCTAAGAGAGGCAGCAGGATCTGCCATCACCCTATCCTAGATAAGATAGGGCTTGGCCTCTGCTGTACAGACTTTAATTTGGAGGATAAAACTGGCCTGTGATCTTGCTAACATCTCCTGCCACCTTCGCATGTGAGCCAGCAGTCTGTCCCCCAGTGCAGACCACAGCAACCTCAGGAGGCATGCCCTGGAGATCTTTGAAACCTCCCAGCTTCAAAGTGACCTCCAGCAAAGACTGATAATTCCCTCTACTAGGAGGATAGTGAAGAAATGCCTTTGAGCTCCTTCCCCATCAGAGAAGGACGCAAAGCTCGGATGTCCCATTCCTGGAACACCCTCCCCAAAACACCTCCAGAAACATCGTTTCCCAGCCATTACTTGCCTCTCTCCTTTCTGTCCTGCTAGCTGTACAGATGGAAAGACAATGCACAGTTTCTGACATTTATTTGATGGTATTTATTTTTCTGTAACCATCCCCATGGTGGAAATAGGATATTTCCAGGAAAATTCAGCTTGTTTTTCTCAGTTTCTGGAGTAAAGTCTTTGCTTTCATAGTTGCAGAGAGAAGCTGGGCAATGCCTTCCTAAAACAGCAAAGAGTAAATGCTTCCTATTTTTTAGATTTTGCAACTCTTTTTTAAGCTGATCTTCAGAATCTGATAACTAACAGATTTTAAAAGTTGGATGATATTAACAACCAAATAGAGTATCAAGCAGCTCCTTTGGATCTCAACAAACAATAAATACTTCATTAGTCTGAGGCATGTGGCTATGTTTCTCAGTCAGATAAATTTATTTTTCTGAGTCCCATCAGCCTGAAATCCCATTAATTTTATCTGGAGTGATTGGCAGGGACATTTGGGATATTTCTATTTTCTTGACGGAATAAATGAGGGACCAAATTAGGAACAGTGAGAGGAGGAAAAAAGGGTCTGCTAAGGAAGCAGAGGCTTTAAATGTTCCAGGAGAGATAGCAGCAGGGTTGGGAAGAGGAGAGTGTCTTCATACATCCTAAAAACCTGCTCAGGAAACAGCAGAGACATTAACATTTTACCAACCTAAAGCAAGTCCTCTCCCACCTTGGCCTGCTTGGGGTGCAGAAACCCTGCAGCTGAGTTAGGTTATTGCTTCTGTACTGTGACTTGACTCAGTTATGGAGGTTTCAGTGAGTATCCTTTAGCTTTTCTGGCTCTGTGTGACTCGTGCAAATGCAAAGTGATCGACCTGGGAAAAAAACCAAGAGATGCACACAGATGTATCCAACAGAGAACAAGTCACTATCCTCCTGAAAGTGGATTTGGTGGGGACAGATGTACAAAATCTTAGCTTTCTGTCCATTAGCAGTCAAAGAGGCAAACGGAAAGTTGTGCCTTTTTAGAAGAGGAATGGAGAAGATGGTTATGTGATTGCATGGATTGTGGTTAAGCTGCACCTCAGGTTTGGCATGTAGCCTCATTCTCTGTCTCAGACAAGACCAAGAGCTGGAAATAACAGAGGTAAATGTGACAGGATTGATGAGAGGGACAGAACAGCTCTGGATATAAAGTGACTAAATCAGTTAGGATTCTGCAGCTCCAAAGTAATCTGAATGGCAATGTTGGGGGAAAACCTGACAGGTAAAAAGAAGGTAGCAATGGGCTTAAAATGAACACAAAAGGGTGCTTTCCCCCCCTACAATATGTATTTAAATTGTGGAACTCATTGCCAGGAGATCTTGTGGATGATGGGAGTTTCAACTGTTTCTGAAAGGAACTAAGCAACAAAAGTGGAATAAAAAATCCCATCAAGGACTATGGCAAAGATTCCATCTTGAGAGATGTGGGAGTAGAAAGGGTATGGCCACTTATGTCTTATCTTTTGTACTTCTCTCTAAAATTTTCACTAGTGGGAAATGTCAGAGGGAAGATCTGGGAGAAGAATGCTTGTTCTGACCCTTGCTGCCCATCCTTATAGTCTCTGGTAAAAACTTGGAGCAAGTTGGAGACAAGTTATGGCCAGAAACAGAAATAAGCACCATTTAGGTCCAGGGATGAAAAGACTGGCAAGCAGTAGAAGAAACAGAGGCCTTATCCCATCTACATTTCTGCTTGACTCATTAACAAGATGTGCTTTCAACCCTCTTTGTATCCAGTAGAGATGGAGGTACCATTGCAGGGCAAATGGTAAGGATGACTCTACTGAGGCTCACCAGAAGTCTCTGACAGCAACCAGCAATGTCCATCTCAAACAAATACAGTAAGACAAGCATGTACTGGTGTTTCCCTAGCATATCCTACTTGCTGCCAGCTGCGTAATGCTCTGGGACATCCTTAGCATTGAACAGGTCTCTGCTAAATCCTTTAATAATTTTGTGACTGCAAAATCCTTCAATGCCATTAGCCAGGTACAGATAGATGTCCAGCTGTGCGGTAAACCTCTGCATGCTGTGGATCTCAGCCGATTTACTCCAGCTAAAGATCTGACTGTCCATGGAATCAGAAGCAACACATTGTCTAATCTCACATCGCTCCATGTGAGCATCAAGCACTACGCACTATCCAGGTGTGAGGCATCTCCCTGTCTAGTCCAGGCTACTGCTGCAATTTCAGCCTATGCATCTCATAACACTGAAGGCATGGGTCAGTGCTCAGGAGAACTCACATGGCAGCACGAGACCCATATCACAAGCCCAAGATCATGAAAGCACTTCTAGACGTGATCTTCACTGAAAAGTATCAGCCTGGAAGCTCAAGAGAAAGAACCGCTGTACCAGGTAGGCATGGAATATACTGCCCTTGGCCAGAGGAGTTTTCTGACTATGAAGCACCACTGCTTTGCAGCCTGAGAGACAAAAGAAGTACTTAGAGAGTGCTCATGCCAAATCCACTCAAAATGCCTGTATCACAGCCAGAATGTTACCCCCTACCCATGGTTCCCAGCCCACACAAGAATATTTGTGCTAAATGCCTCAACCTCTTCAACAGAGACAGCATTTGCATCTAGGTGTGTTCAATCTGTTTAGAGCATGCCCACCCTACAAAACAGAGCATGGGACAGAAATCTGAGCCAAGACAAACTGCAGTCCACATCATACAGTGGAGGTCTCTGAAGCCTTATTATCTCAGGTCAGGCACAACTGGGTCTTAATAACCCAAGCCCACAAATCGTGACTTTCAGCAGGCTAGATTTGCTTGGATGGTGCCTAGGCAGAATGAGCTTCGCACCTTGTTGTCTCAGCCTACCATGAGCTCACCAGTCAGGCTGGAATTTGCAAGCACAGGTCTGTCAGTGGAGATGTGGTCTTAAATTAGATGAACTGAGAGAGAAAGGAAGACAGAGGGAGATATGGTCCACCAGCCTACAGGAGAGAAGAGGCTCATTTATCCTCCCCACCCTGGAGACCTCAGCAGTGGGCTGGCTAC
The DNA here is from genome assembly GCA_013396975.1 of Bucco capensis. Taxonomy (NCBI): domain Eukaryota; kingdom Metazoa; phylum Chordata; class Aves; order Piciformes; family Bucconidae; genus Bucco; species Bucco capensis. Next base: position 13,914 of record VWZO01000828.1, read on the forward strand.
CTCTTAGCACCCAGAAACACACAGGCAGACACAACGGCAAGTGACATCACTGGCTGGAGGAAATGCGAGAACTGTATTTCCCCCCCTCTCTGGCTACATCTCTTGCAAGCTGATCAGATTCTCTTCTTAAGATGGCCCGTGGTTGGAGCCAGGAAAGCAAAGAGCAACCTGGAGCACCTGTGTTTGTACCAGCTACCACCTGCCCTGTGAAAGGCAATTATTAGGCTATTCTCAGCTGTGATGACAGCCTTGCCTCTCTGCTCTCACTTCTGCCTTTCCCATATTTCCAAGAGATAATGATCTCATCTTCTAACTGTTGAAGATCACTCTTACTCTGCTCTTCCCCTCCCTGTCCCCCTCCTCTGTTCATTATGGGATAGAAATGTTATCGACCAACAATCACTAGATGTCAAAAAACCTTATCACAGAATCCAGCTGCCAACATAGCCTGAAAGTGCTTAGGAAATACCAGTAAATTACAGGAGAGAGAGAAAGTGAGTGAGGGAGGAAACATTAGGATGAACAGTGAACAGCAATTAACTGCTCCACATTTGGAAGAAGCAGGAAATGTATGGAGGAAAGCAGAGCTAAGGGGTCATTGATCTCAGTAATTGAGGGGAAACACAGAAATTGATGCTTTAATGGGGTTCAGCTGGGAGGAGAGTGTGATTTGTGGGCTACACTGGGGCAAGGAGACCACTGCTGTTGGGCAAAAGGTTTAGGACCCAACCTAGTCAGGTCATAGTTCTAGAGGTACTTCCAGTCTTCCTTGGAAGCATCTTGTCTGTCGTTCCGTTTGACACCTTTCTGGAAAGGTCTTCTTGTGTCATGGCTGTTTAGACTACGTTAATGCATTGGCATACACCTGCAACCAGCCTTCTTTCTAAACCAACTGGATAGCAGGGCTTGGGGGTTGACTTGTCAGCAAGGCAGATTGGGATTAGCCATTTGAGCAGCCGCATGATTAGTCATCTGATCAGCCTGGCAGACCTTCTAGCAGCCTTCCAGTACATAAAGGGAGCCTACAGGAAAGATGAGGAGGGACTCTACCAGAGAGTGCAGTAACAGGATGAGGGGTAATGGTTTTAAACTGAAAAAGGGTAAATTTAGAATAGATATTATTCCAACCCAAATCATACTGTGTCCAGTTCTGGAGCCCTCAATACAGAAACGACATGGATCTGATNCATGTTCAAGAGTGACCTGGAGAGGCGTCAAGCCAAGCCTGCTCTGACTGAGTCTTTGTCCATTTATCCCATAATTCCTTCAGACAACGTGTGGAAGATACTCCCCAGCCAACTCTGGCACAGCCTTCCTCCACTTCCTGAGATTCACTGGGGGGCTGTTAAACAGTCTTGGGGGTAGGATGTGAGTAACTTCATAAGGGGCTCTAAACATACTTGAGGGTTGCCCGTGAAGCTCCTACTGCCTGTCTGAAGAACACAGTAAGGGTTCATTCCTGAAAGTCCTGGCACAATGAGACCGTAGGTGGAAGCCAGCAGCACAGAGGCCGTGACATGTCATACCATGATGTTCATAGGAGGCTTTCTTCTGCTGTGGTAAGTTGTGATTGCTCTCACCTCAGCTGGCCAGGAGATTGTGTGCTTCCATGCATTAATGTCCATGAGTGAGTCCCGCTAGGAGAACGGGCTCTTCTCTCCTTGAGGGCAAATCTCTTCATGGAGGTTGCATATCATAGCCTTCTCCAAGCTGCCTGAAAGCCAGGAATTCATGTCAGGTCTGCATGATCTGGGATCACAAAGGTATCTCATGGAGTAAGCTGATCTTTCCCTCTCTCCCTCACACCAAGGCAGGATCAAGCATCTCTGGGGAAGTCCTGAATTTTCATCTTCTCTATTGCCAATCACTACTGCCTGATTGTTCCCAATAGGCTTGTCTTCAAATATTTTGACCCACAGAAGCGGGCCTGAGGCAATGCAAGTTGCCACAAAGATATGAAGGTTATCCTACAAACCCGTTAGGCCTCTTTCCCTCCATCTCCATCTCTCCTTCTTCCATACTCTCGCATCTCCCTAAACCAAGGCCATTTCCTTCCACAGCCTCCAAATGCATGCTCTACTTCCCCTAGCCTGGCTTTCCTCCCTATTTCTGCTTTTCATCTCACACCCCATATCCTTCTGATTTTCCATCCTGCATACAGCTTCCCCATGATGTGAAAGATGTTGCAGAGAATGGAGCAGAGCTGGAATGGAAAACATGTAACACTGCACAAACACATTGGCATGACCTGGGTGATCTATGAGAACAGTTCAACATTGGCTCCTATCCCATGGCAGAGACAAAGTGTTTTAAGGCTGTTTGTACCACTCAGAAAGAGATACTGATAAATACAGTTCCTGAGGACAACCACAGGTGTTCTACTCTGACTTCTTTGTTGTGCCATAGACACCAGGTCCTCATTTGGGAGCTAGAGCCCTAATGTCCTGCAAGCTTAGGTGCCACTATTTTAGGAAAATGTCTATGTCAGGTGCTAGATGAAATCACCTGCTAGATGAAATAATCAGTTGAAAAAATCATGGGCCCCTTGGAGATGTCAGTTTCTACTAGTAAATTATCATTGCTTGTCACTGCAGCTCTGCTTATCCCATGTCTTGCGCTGCAGAGGCATGCACCACAAGGTACTAACCTGTGTTCATCCATATGCTCTCATCCCTGTCTGTAGCTGCTCCCACAGCCAGGAACTGCATGGGCATGGCTTGGAGATGCTAGGCCTCCAATTCTCCCCAGGGCTTTTCATGGCTGCAAAAAACCAGTCAGATCCAGGATTCCCTTTAAAACCTGCACATTCTAGGTATGGATAGGATAGGTCAAAGTTTTTCCCTAAATGGGCTACATGATGAGCAGAGAATATTTTTTTTTTTCACTAAGTCTTTTCTCCACTCTTTATAGTGAGACACTGCCATTAAAGAAGTAGGGGATCACATTTATTTGGCCAGTGAGTGCATTCAAGAAAGATGTTCAGAGTTTGAAAAAAGAGTCTCACCCTCTTCCAGGAGATGATGGCATTTCAGTCTTCCTAATTAAGTTTTTGTCCCAGGCCAGCAGAATCTGGAAGACATAAATCTCACTTTTCCCTCTTTTGTATTAAATTGATTTTAATGTTTGTGTAAGATAAAGAGGTTGTAGCCCTAGATGTCTTGATTCTCAGTCTCCATGGACACTGCTTAGGGCAGCATGGTACTCTCTTCCCTGGCCCCTGGTCCTTGGCCTCTCAGCTGCAGCTGTTGATAGCCCAGCTATGGCACACTTGCAGTGCAATGATGTCTTGCTGGGGAATCAGGCAGAGACTTAGCCTTCACTAGGATTTTCAGGTAGCGACCTCAGCAGAGGAAAGAGAAAACATGTTAAGCACTGTAGAAGCTTGTCCTAGCCAGGGTGCCTTGCTAGGCCTTTGTGGCTGTGACATTCGTGCTGATGTCGAGAGTGGTGACAGAAGAAAAGCTGTAACTCTAGCAATAAAAATTTGCCTCTGCTGAGAGTTTCTCTCTGCAAGTGACCTGAAAAAAAGCAAGTATGCAGACACCAGCTACCACTGTGAAACTGTCAAAACCTGGACAGAGCCATGACTGAGGGTGAATCTTCAAAATCAACCAAAATGACACTGCTTTCACAAGATTTCCAACCATTCACTGAAAAAAATAAATATATTTGACTACACATAGCTCTGCTCCTCAGTGCTGGCAAATACCATCACCATCCAGCCACCATTTGCTGTAGATCATCAAGGTCCTACAAACTTGTACTGTTTTTTCCTTTGTTTTACTGGGCACAGCTGGAGCTGTAGATTTGTCTTTCCTTCAACTTCATATATCTGTGAATGTAACAGAGCTAGAGGTCAGCCTGAAGCATATTTGCTACAGAACTGCAAAAAACAGTGTCAAAATCCTGTGTGGTAGCAGTCCAGCAAGTGCAAGGAACTCTGTTCCTGTGGAGACCTGCCCTCGGATTGTGTTTGGTGTGCTGCACTGAATATAAGGGGTTTCAAGTGTAGAGAGGTTGATCCTGTCTTTTGGCCATGAGGAGAGAAAATATGCAACACCCCAAACGTGGACAGCTTAGTCCTTTCATTTGCTATACTCTGGTAACTAACGCCTGCAAGTCTGCCAACACACAACTGAGGCCCCAGCTAGGGCTCTGGCATTAACGTTGGCTTAACTGTCTTCCCAGCCATGCAGGTTTTCACTCACCTTGTGCTACTGCAGACAGGCTCTTGACCACGACAGCCTTCAAACCTCATGAAGTACCTGATAAGTGATAGCTGAGCATAAAATCCAGCTGCTGCTTGGAAATACACTACCCCTCTAGGGTTTCCAATGCTGCCGTATTTCCCTGCTCCTGCTGTGACAGTGGAAGGATTAGGTCATAGGTCCCTCAGAACTTACTGTCCTCTCCCCCTGCTCTTGCCAAGGAGCCTTCCCTGCCCTGCGCGATTGTGAAGATGCCACTGCTCATCTGGCCAGGGCTGATGTGTGGCAAACTTACATAGCCTTTGAGGTACTTACAAGTCAAGAAAATTTCAGAGGAAAATGGAAGCTTCCACTTGAAAGTTTCTCTTTCTTTCCCATCTGCTCCACTGCAGTGACATGAGGGTGGAAGGCAAAGGAGAACACAATATGGCTGAAATACATCAAACCCAGAAGCTTCATTAATCACTCTCAAGAGTTATTATTCAGACCTTCCTGGTGCTCCAAGACTGCTTTTAGTTGGCTGAAAGCTTTTAAGTGCAGAACCACTGGATATAGGCCAAATTGTGTGACTGCGATGCTGTCCATGACCTCTTTCAGGCTCTCTGGACTTTTTACCTCTGAGGTGTTCCAGCTGACCTGTAAAATCAATACACTGGGGCTGTATATTTAACTGAGTGCTTGTCTTGGGCCTCCAAGATGTAGATCACTTCTAAGTATTTCTGGAAAAAGAAATTGGGAGACAAGCAAGACAAAGGTGCAAAAACATTGGTGCAAGATGGGAATAAGCTTATTCTTTTGAGTAGAAATAACATACTCTCCCTTCTTTCTCCAGGAGCAATCACACACTAACAATGCATAGCCTGAAATACCCAATGGACTTCAGATATTTTCACATGTTTCATAGTCATCCTGATGTTTAGAAAGTCTCCTAAGAATGGGAGATTCAAGGTCCATCTCTCCTCTGATTCACCATGTACTATGCAGGCATACATGAGACAGGGTCATCAGCTGGTGCCTATTGCCATTTATATTCTCATTGCTGTCTTGTTTTGGATAAACTGTTCAGTATTCATCAACATCCATCCTTCCTCCAAAGCTCTCTGGACTTGACTAGTACAGTACTTGTTTTGCCAGCAGGAGGCTGGTACGCAAATCTCTGTCTAGAGCAAAAAAATAGTATGTATTTTTCATTTGCAAATCTGTAGTAACAGAAGGTGGATGAGGGAGAAGGCAGATTTTACCACCTTTTATTCCTAGGTTCTACAAGGCCTTCAAAGCCCACTTGCTCTCTAAACTCATAAAGCTGCTATGATCCCAGCTTAACACAAGATGAGATTTCTGCAGTCATAAGTGCTGCCAGCAAGCAGCTGGGGAGCATAATAGACAGCATCTCTGGAAAAATAATTTAAGGCAGTACCAGGGTAGTGTTTACATGTGCTTGTTCTAATTTTATATTAATTACTGTAGTTAAAACAGTACCCAGATGACATCAAGCTCTCTGAAAAACAAGGGACAGTGCTTGCTTCAAGCCTCCATCTCCATCTGGGGGCCCAGACTTACAGCCTGCCTTGAGACAAAAGGTAACAAGGCGAAATAAGTACATAAGTGTTATAAAAGTGAGGGAGGCACCTCAGCATGGCCCCCATGTTCCTTTTCTGAAGATGTCCTGGAGAGTGAACAATTTCAGGAGCCAGCCTGTGGGTTTGTGCCTCCACCTTGCTCCTTCCTCAACGGAAAAAAAATCTCATTTCCCGCCACTAATTGATGCATAGAGCCACTCAGCTCACTGAAGTTAGAGAGAAGACAAGGTTTTGAGTTTTTTGTTTGTTTTTTTTTTGTTTGTTTGTTTGTTTTGTTTTGTTTTATTTGCCATCTATTAACATTTTTAATTTGCTACCTGAGGTAAGTTTCAAAAGGTGCCAGAGAGCAGTTTAAGGAATTAGCTGTTCTTAGCATTTTCTCTTTTTTCTGCCTGACTTGGGTCCTCAAAGCCTTAATTAAAACTAGGGAGCATTTCCAGTGCAAGACATTGCAGTCAACCCATGGCAAGGCAAGCTGGAGCCCTCCACAGAGCATCACGCACACTCAGGACTTCTGATGGGACTAGGGAGCGTGAGAGAGCAGAGGAGAGATGGTCATCTCAATCCTCTGCAGGTGTAACAGACACATGGGCTGTGGAGTGGGACCACAACTCCAGCAGCTGCTGCACGAAGCAGCACAGGATTGAGTGAGAGAAGGAAGGCAACCAAGCATCACACTCTCAATGGTAGACTGTTGGGTCTCCCTCCTACTCTGACACCAGTGAGGAGATAGATCCACTTGCTGGAGAAATGACATTACTCATCACCCAGTACTAGGAAAAATTTCTTCTACTCCTGACCCCATGTCATATATCCTTCTCTGTCAAAGAAACATCATCACTGGATACTTGGTGTGCCAGGGGGAACAAAAGGTTTTTGTACAGCTTTTCAAGTGCATTGTGTCATAATGTGGGAAAGAAGCTTGCTGTAGGTTGTGCTGCTTAAGACCGAGAGCTAGGTTAAAGCAACAGCAAATACCAACTTGTAATGATTAAGTTGCCAAAAAGGAAGCAGACTATCAAGTTTGTATGTAATGTTTAGGTTCCTCCTCAGCTGCTTCAATCCCTCCTTAGCTTTCCTTCTCATTCTGGTAGGTTAAGCATGACACTTTTGCCACTGATTCAGACTAGATTTTCTTCGTCTCAGCTAACCTATGCCTTCTTCTCCCCACTGCCCAGCCATGAGAGGCATTCAAATTCAGAGAGCCAGGAAGAGGCCTCACTGCTGACAAGACACGTCCCAGTTGCAATCTCACCTTTATCTTCTGCCATGTAATTGAAGACAGCCAGCACACCTCCGCTTGCTCACCATGGGCTTCAACCCAGCACTACCATCTGTATCTAGGCAGCAAAAGGGTAGGAGACTGAAATAAAGGTCTTGTCCTCCCTCTTCCGAAAAGTACCTAAGTAGCCAAGTGAGAAGTTCCAGGGAGACACAGGACATAGTAAAACCTTTGCCTGATGCTTGTATTAGTATTTATATTAGAGAATAAAAATGAATTTTGGAAGAAGTTTAGGCATGGAAGTAAACATTGGCTAAACCAGGGACAGAAGATAGACCTCCTACCTTATGCAGCAGTGAGGCACAGATGGTATGCTATCCTTTGAAGAAAGAGTCGTCACCATGACCTTGCAGGAATGGAAAACTTCGATCATTTTGCTCCACATGACTCCACCTGTTGAAATCAAAGGACAGAGAATGGCTGGACTGCTCACAGTGTGGATTTACAGGTTCTGGATGGAAGTTGTCCTCAGCTGTCTGTTTGGCAATTGCTGTCTCAGCAAGCAATGTGAGCTGAGTCAGGGCTACCCAGGACCATCACCCTCTAGGAATGGCATTTTTAACTGTGGTTGAAACAGCACCTTAGGATTGTCTGCAGTGAATATCTCCAGGGCTAAGCCCTGGAACTGAAAGTTTTTGAAAGGTCTTCCTGCTCCTTTTACTGCTATCTCAGCACAGGGACTTGACTAACCAGTAGAGAGGGCATCCATACCTCTTTCCCTTGCCCTTTGGGTGGCAGAGGTTAGCAGTGATCACAGTAGAATCATAGAATCATAGAATGGCCAGGTTGGATGGGACCATNATGAGATAGAACTTTTATGCTGGACCACACTGGGCTCTCCATCAACAAACTGTCCTGAATCTTTTGGAGTAACTAGTACATCGTCCAGTGTGGGACAAAGGTTGTGTCTACAGTTATCACAGTTCAAAACTGGAGACTCCTCTTCTGTATTGCTTCATGCTAGACTTTCACTCAGCCTTTGTCCTGCACCTAGGCATTGAATAACTGTATAGAGCTGCCACTCTTACATCACGTCTGCACAGCAACACCTCTATACCTTTACATCAAAAAGGGGTCAGTGACTTCTGGCTGATTCCCTGCAAGCAGCATACAAGGGCAAGAACAGGAAAGATTGCCTCTGGGATATCTCTTTGCCATACAGACAGGAACAGATAGAGATGGCTCAGTAGAGGCTGCAACCAGTGCTTTCACTATGCACAAAGCAGCTTGTACAGTGAGCAGGAGCTTCTGCATATCTTGCAGACCCCAGGAGCCATGCTGCATGTAGCTGGGTACCATCTGTTCCCTTCTTCCCTGCTGACTGTTCATCCCTAACACGTCCATAGGGCTCTTGTTAACACAGCTATCCACTGATCAAACCCTGTCATCGTGCTGGGCTCAGTTTTCCTCCTCCTCCTCCTCCTCTGAGGAGTCTTCTGGGGGTTACTCTACCCTAGTATTAATTAACACTGAGGAGAAAGTGAAAACAGTTGATCATGGTGGGGAGAAGACCTAATAAACCCCCAGAGGGGAAGACTGACTGCAGAAATCAGAGTAGTAAAATAAGAACCCTCTGAAGCAAGGCTGAGCTTGGGCTCTGCAGCCAGTTAGTATTCAGCTGGAATGCCAAGTTGTTGCAGACAATGCATTAACATCAAAGCTGCTGGGTCAGCGGTTTTAGCTAAGTGATATATTTGGTATTATATTTTTATTGTGTGTATTTTGCACTGTGTTTTTATTTTTATGTTTTCATGTTTAAGTTTTTGCAAGAATTTAGAGCTGCTGAAAAGCACTCTATTGACAGACTCAGAGATGGAAATCTTTTGTCTATTTCCAGAGAAGCCAGCATGTTAGCAGCTGCCATTGCGCTGGCTCTTTGCCTCAACCCCACTTACAAAGGATCACCTTTAGAGATCAGGGAGCAGTTCTATTGGTACTGCTAGCAAAGAAAGACAGATGTGTTTGTGGAGCCCCAACCTAGGCTAAGACACTCTGAAGCCTACTTTGCCAAAAGCTCTTATGCTCCTATGCCCTACTGTGCCAGAGGGAATCAAGCACATCGCAGTGGGATTTCAGGGTAGTGGGTGTCATTGATGCTTTTGACCTGCAAGCCAGAAGTTTCCTCTAATAGCAGGCTTCAGGAAATCCCATCTGCTGCAGAGAAGTGGAGATGTCAGTCCCCCTCCTGTAGAACCAAGTTCTGTGCACGAAAAAGCTGCAATCATGCTTGGTTATGTGATGGGTCAGTAGCAGAATGAAGTTCTTTGTCTCCTTTAGCTCTGGTCAAGGGCGCACGGTGACATGAGTCACTGGTACTGCTCAGCAGCTCTCCTCCCACACTCCTCCCCAACATATTGCTTTCCCCTTGCTCATAAAAGGCTGAATTGACAGGAGAGGAGAGGATTAACCTTTGCCACCTGTGTAGGCTGCTGCGTACAAATATTTCTCTCCAAAGCATCAAGTAATAAATGAGTCTTCATCTTTGTCAAACACCTTGGAGTCCATTTGCCATGTCTCCCCAAAGGCAGCATAGTGGGGCAAGGCACTGTGTGAAATACAGGAGGACTATAAATCTCTCCAACATTGTATGGGCATTTTACAGCTTGCAGTTTTCACTGAGAAGTGGCTGTAAATAATGGAGGGGGAAATCTGCCACCTGTCTCCAGGGAAAGATTTATTTGGGTGTAAGTGCTATAGATCTTCATATGTATGCTGCTGCTGTAAATAAGCAAAGTTTAAGCATTGACCAGGGTCTGTCTCTCTCTCTCTTCCATACTCTTTCTCTCTCTGTTGTTTCACCTGTTATGGGCTAGAGATTTCTCCTGAGGTGGGCATATGCTTGGAGAGTCACTTGAGGAGGAATGAAGTGGGTTGTTCTGATTGAATATACATTTTGCTTTCACATTCAGCCCATGCAAAGGATTCAAGGGGAAGAGAAGCTCATAGTTCGGATTCAGAACCCGCTGCTACATAGTCTTCAAATGCTCCTTTGAGTTCTTGGTTCAGGATTGAATGATGCTCTTATTCTTGTGAGAAACATATGGTTTGCTCCAGTCTTTGCTATGTTGCTGTTTAGCCAGCCCCTGTTTCAAGTCACCCAGCTCAGGGAGCTGCTGAGAGTATCTGGAGGGAAGTTAACTCTTTGAAGACTTCCTCAGGCATTGAAGTTCCCTGTTCATGGACCATGCTGGGGATGCTCCTGGGATGGGTTTTGTACCCTGGCTACCATAGCCAAAAGGTTTTGCAGAAGGCCGGTGCTGTCAGGACATGCCAGGCTGGCTAAGAGGTAAAATGCATCCCTCAGGCAAGGGACCAAGTTGCAAGGCAAATCCAGGCATGTGCAGCCTCACTTGTAGGAACACTGAAGGACCTGAAGAAGTCACAGAATCACACAGAATCACAGAATGTCAGGGGTTGGAAGGGACCTAGAAAGATCATCTAGTCCAACCCTCCTGCTCACTGTTGATGGACATAGCAAAGAGGCCCTTGAAGACAGTTCAGGCTCAGTGCTTGGTTTCTACCAGCAACTTACAGTTCAGCTGGTTGTTGACCTCTGCAACCAAGACCCAAGTCAAAGGTGACCTAGTTTTTAGGCCACATTTTGGAACAGAGGAGCAGATATTGGATGTACTTAGCTATAGACTGCAAAAAGCTGCCCTCAGACTGTGCACGCTACCTTAGAGGAGGAGCACATGGCCTGTGGGTTTTGCCATTAAGAGATGGTGTCTGCTGTTGGCAGTGTTGCAGGAAACCCACTCACCTGAAGCTACCAGTCACCATCAAGCCAGAAGCATCTTCCTGCCATGCTTGGCTCCAAAATGCTCTCCCAAAGACTCCCTGAGCTCCTCTCAAACTCCAGAAAAAGGAATGCAGATGCATGGCCAAAGCCTCCCAGACATTCAGAGACTTACCTGATCCACTTTCAGATCTTGGCAAGCCAGAAAGAAAACAGAAATCATAAAAACAAAAGTGCTCACCCCACTCATGTAGGGTAAGAGCAAATAACTGCCCCATCAGCTTGGCATTGCACACATGTGATAAACGGCAGACCCAGTTCAAAACAGCTTGTAGCATTCTCTGCAATGCAAGCACTGTCCTTCTCTTGCCCTTCAATATCTTTATAAATGCTACCCTCCCTTCCTGCCCATATGGCATCTTACAGAAATCAGAGGAGAAAGAAAGAGCTGAGGACAATGAGACCCAACATCCCACAACAAAGAGCTCTGTGCTTTCTTCAGGAGATCCCCATAGCATGATTAGCATCTCTTTACAGCAACATCATTTTTCCTTCTTTTGTGTCCCCAGGGGAAGATAAAATTGTCAACAAGTGCCAAAGAATGAAGCTTCGTGAATACTGAAAAGACATTCACCTAAAAACTGGGTTGGACTGGTCCCAGATGAGGACTGATAGGCAATGGTTTTAAACCACGTTTTGGGAAGCTAGGATGAGAAGAAGGAACACCAGGGGTCAAAGCCATGAGGGGAGTGCAAGGACACAGGGCTAGCATTAATGAGGAAGGACAAATGATACAGTTTGATGAGGAAGGACAAATGGTACAGTTTGAGAGGTGGGCATGCATCCTAATCCCAGGCACAGGTCCCTCTGCTCCCACAGATTGAAAGCAAAAGTAGTGGACATGGACACTGCCCTGCTGCAAAGCCACCTCTTAGGGTTCCAACACTATAGGTTGTTCTAACCATCACTTAGAGTAAGGAGATGTAGCTTCACTCTGTGCCTCATTAGAGGCAAGAAGTCCTCTTTGACTGCCTCATATTTCCTTTCCAGCATCTCTATGAACCAGAAAACTCCTTCTAAGGGAGACAACAGAATTGCTATTGCTAATTTTGTTGTGTATCATCCCACTGCTTTTTTAAACCAGCAACACTCAAAAATATGTTAAAGCAGTTTTTTTATGAAATGCTGTTACTGAACTGAAATTTGCAGTCAGTTTGTGGGCAGCTTGGACTCTGTCTTGTCCCTTCCCAGTGACTTCTCATATTGATGTTTCTTATAATGACTTATCCTCTGTGTAAGCACCCCTGAGAGACTGGAGCAAAAAAGGCTCAATTAGAGAAGGGTTCCTCTAAGTGTCCTCTGAAATTACAGTGGTTTAAATCGCTGCCCAGCAACCAGGAGCTAAATTACAGTGCTTCAGCACTCCTGGCAACTGCTGTTTCTCCATTCACATGCCAGGAACTGATGGGCCTAAACAAACCAAGCTTCATTGATGGAAGGAGAGAAGAGCCGCTGAATACCTTAGTAAGGTATTCTAGCCGTCTCACCACAAGGAATGCTGTTGAACACCAATTACATCACACTCAGAGTCTATTAGAGGTGAATTTGGACAGGTCCCTCTCTGGGTCCAAAGGGACAGGCAATTTAGTAGAGTTTATGTAGGTAAGGAGAAAGAGCTTTAGGAGCTGTTTAGGGGGTCCATCTGGAGCTCCTCCATGAGAGTGATATTTCTGTTGGAACCAAGTAGCCATCCCAGCGCTCTTAGAGGGTCCACCACCTTGTCATTTCCTTCTTTTATTTCCCTGATTTCTGTTTCTCCTCTTTTCTACTTCTATCTTCCTATCCCTCTTCCCCTTAATCCTACACCTTAATATAGATCAGGTAGTATAAGGACTACACCTTATCAAAGAAATTGTTGCACCTCATATTACTCCATCAAATAAATCAAGCGTATCAAATAAATGAATTGTCAAGGACATTGCAGCTTTTGACGACAACAGTATGAGAAAGGAGTGGAAGAGGGAACAGTAAATTATTTGAAAATATGTGAATTTGCTTATTAAATAATTGACATGAATTGTCATATGTGAAGGTGGAAAAAAAACTTGGCAGCTGTGTATATCCTGTCTCCATCAGAGCCACACTGTATCAGCAGCTGCCATTCCCTTTCATCCTCAGATATTTCTCTTTCTACTCTCAATGTTTTAACATTGATTGTGCCTGAACAAACATCGTTTCTGGCTGCAACTGATGGGAAGGTTCCCATTGGCTGTAGCTTGAATCCCAACTAGTGGGAGGGTAGCTCAGGGAAACTGAAAAGCAGAACAAAAGTTCAGCAAATACTGATTCTGGAAGCAAAATATTTAAGGAAAATTGAGGTATGAGCACCTACTGAGCTCTCATTTCTAGGTGATGGACATTTGAAGGAGATTCCCCTCAAACACTCCACACAAAAGATTTATACCTATCTTCAAGTCACTGAGGTTCAGCCCAGTGCTGGACCGCTAAGATGATGATATATTTGGTTTAATGAATATGTTCATTTTCCCTCTTTCTGACTTCAGTGAGGGGTTTCCCAGGTTTCATATTTTTAGGGCATGGGGAACTCCTTACTAACAAGGCCACTCTTTATGGTTTCCTACCAGTAGTATATCCATACAATCCAACGCAATGATGCGGTTCTAACAGAACAGCAGCCTGGCCCAGAGCTATTTTCCCATTGAGCGTTTAGAACATTTTAAACAGATATATATATATATATATATATATGTGTGTAAGGGAAGGTGCAGGAAGGTGTGGGAAGGGAAGGTGCGGGAAGGGAAGGTGCGGGAAGGGAAGGTGTGGGAAGGGAAGGTGCAGAAAGGGAAGGTGTGGGAATGTGCAGGAAGGGAAGGGAATGTGCAGGAAGGGAAGGGAATGTGTGGGAAGGGAAGGTGCGGGAAGGGAAGGTNCTGTCATTACTAACTGCTCTGCTCTTGCCTCAAATGATTCTGTTACCCTGGAGTTGCATTTCTAAGTGAGTACTAAAAGAAGTCAGAGACCCTTAGTTTTACAATTCCAAAAGGTATTTGGAACAATTACTTTTAGTATTGGGAAATGCATCAATCCCAACCATATCCCAAGGCAAGTTTTGGTTTTGAGAAATCAGAATTTATTTATTTGTTGCATGAGGGGGAAAAAAATCACAAGATTTCCTAAACATCTCCAAGCCAATCCCCTTGAGTCAGAGGATTTCATGGTATTGTTTTCTTGTGTTCTGTCAGTGAAAGACAACAACAAGTAATGAAGTAGATAAGCAAAATAAGAGACAGGTCTGGTATCAGGTGTCCCTTGTCTAGGCCACTCCAAACACACCAGATTAGGGTTTTTTTATGAGGTTTTATATAACTGGGCTATTCCTCTGATAGCACCTGACTTTGACAATATGTTATTTTTGTACTGACATCACCAAGGCATTGATAACCTCCTGGGGTTTTGAGATAGATCTGTTTAGTAGATCTTCCTTGATTCTTATCAGGTATTTTCCTGTCTGTCCTTTTACCTGTCAGTTACGATGGCAAAGCCCAAAGTGAAGACTCACTCACTTTTCTTTTTTTTTTGGTGCTGTTTATAATTTTATTGAGAAAAGCAAGACACACTGCATAAATCAACCTACAAGTTAGAGAGTCACAGTGTGGAGTATGCAATGGGATGAGACACCAGTTGCTCTTTGCAGATGATAAAGCTGTAAATATGATGCCAGTTTAAAGAGGCAGCCTGCAAGTTGTGACACTGTGTGCTTTTGCACCCACAGTGAGTGTATTGCAAGAGGTTCTCCAAACTATTTGAACAGCCCAAGTGGGACAGGCTGCCTGGTCCATGTCAGCTGCATCCACAAAGCCGGTGTGGGTGTGCAGGGACTCAGAATACACTCAGACTTTCCCAAAGATCACAGCAGTCAAATATCATGCCTGGATTCATTAAATATGCAGCAGGGAGCAGGAATGGATTCTCTTGCTCTTTCATAGGACCTTGAGTAGTGTGATGTACGGCCACATACAAATCATCACCCAAGGATGTCTTTGTCATATCATTAATATAAGCTCCCATCCTGGAGCGCACTTATAGAATCATAGAATCATAGAATGGTTTGGGTTGGAAGGGACCTCTGGAGGTCATCTAGTCCAACCCCTCTGCAGAGGGCAGGGACATCCCCAACTAGATCAGGTTGCTCAGAGCCCTGTCAAGCCTTGCCTTGAATGCCTCCAGGGATGGGGCCTCAACCACCTCCCTGCGCAACCTGTTCCAGTGTTCCACCACCCTTGTGGTGAGGAACTCCTTTCTAATGTCCAGTTTAAATCTACTCTTCTCCAATTTAAAACCATTGCCCCTTGTCCTTTCACTGCAGGCCTTTGCAAACAGGCCCTCTCCAGCCTTCTTGGAAGTTCCCTTTAAGTACTGAAAAGTCACTAGTGGGTCCCCCTGATGTCTTCTCTTCTCCAGGCTGAACAATCCCAGCTCCCTCAGCCTGTCCTCATAGCAGAGTTGTTCCAGCCCCCTGATCATTTTCATGACACTCCTCTGGACCTGCTCCATCAGCTCCATGTCCTTTCTGTATTGAGGGCTCCAGAACTGGACACAGTATTCCAGATGAGGTCTCACCAGAGNATCCATAGCTCTCTAACTTAACCAATAGAATGTTGTGGGGCACCATGTCAAAGGGCTTGCACAAGTCCAGATAGATCACATCCACAGGTTGTCCCTTGTCCACTGAGGTAGTCACAGTATCGTAGAAAGCCACTAGGTTTGTCAGACAGGATCTACCCTTAGTGAAGCCATGCTGACTGTCTCTGATCACCTCCCTTTCCTCCATGTACCTTATCAGACCTTCTAGGAGAATCTGCTCCACGATTTTCCCAGGCACAGAGGAGTTATTGTGCCTTCTCTCTGCATTACGGAGCATGCAAACCAGTTTCAACCCATTTAATAGGAGAGAGGAGATGTGAAGAGTGAAAAGCCTCTGGGATATTGCAGGGGGCATCAGGTGGAGGAGAGGAAATCCTGTTAATTTTCCTGTTAACAGAAAGGACTTAGGGTGTAGTGGTGGTGCTTGCTCCTTACTAGCCAAAGCAGAATCCTCCCAGCTGCAGCTCCAAGTCCCGCTGCCTGCAACTCAATGTGAGCACCAGAAGAGTCATCCGACTGAAATGCAGGATCTCTGATTGTGTATGTATCACACACATAACATTGAGCTTGCAAAGGCTGAGGAGAAGAAGGGTCAAATGCAAGCTTCCATTTCGAGAAAGAGATGTGGAGCCCCAGATGTCAGCAAAACACCAAACAGTGGCATGCACTGTTCACAGTGTACTGAGCTCCTCCTTTCTCACCCTGAGTGGTACAGGCAATTTTAGCATAAGTACTTCTGACTTGGGGCAGCTTTCACAGTGTGGATCATCAGTGCCAGCAGATAGGAGGAAGTCTTGCTCTTGGCTGAGTTTTTCAACCCCCTCGCAGCTGAACAGAGGCTTCTGGGTCAGCTGTTACCTCTGGGTCACCATGCTGAGTTACACACTGCCTCAATGAGGAAAAGCAACCTGCTCTGAAGGCTTAGACCAATAATATGCACACAAGGGAGCAGCTAGCAGCAGGAACAAGAGCAAGACATCATAGGATCCTCAGCCATAATGTTCGCCTGTACCTGTTTCTTAGTAATATTTCTGGCAAAGGAAAACGGAGCTTGAATGAGGTGACCTTCAGCAGCTATTGGTGCTCTCCCATCACCCTCAGAACCCTGGAATGAAATTCTCTTCCTCGTCATCACTTTTTATGCTTGCCATATATCATTCTGCTGAGCTTTGTCTCCTTGCACTCATTTGTCTTCACTGTTTTCCCAAGAATCCTTGTGATCCTAGTTTGCTCCTCCACCATGCACTGCCAGCTCCCCCAGCTTGGCAGACCCCTCCATCCACAGAATGCCCATCCTGGGTTCCCCTCTTCAGCATCTGTCTCTGCAATGAGCTGCTTTTTCACAGCAACTGCTGTATTTCATTCCAGAAGTGTTTATCTAGAAGATTTGCCATAATAAAACACCCATTGTACCACATCTCTTTTGCACAAAGTAGACGGAAAAGGAAATTTATACTGAAGAACAGGGAGCAGTGCTCTCAGAAAGAACTGGTTTGGCTATTGAACTCCTTCTATAAGAAAGTGTCAGAGGACTCACAGCTTAACTGATTTAAAGGCAGGCTAGACAGATCACCGTGGTTGTTTATGGCACATGGTGGAAATGATGGGAAATTGTCTCCTTTTTTCGAAGCCACATGACAATCCTAGTCAGGGAACTGGCAGTAAGAAAACCACCTGTACAGGTATATGTATCAAAATACAAATACATGCACATACAGCTATATTTAAGCCAGATCAGCTCCAGTTCATAATCTGGCCTCATAACCAGTGTGCAAACACATTTGGGGCGATAGTGCAGAAAGAGGAGAGAGAGCCACTGGGGGCAGAGAACATGGTGAGAGATATGTTTACCTGTACAGCTGATAAATGTTCATGGACTGCAGCCTGACTCACTGTACATCTCATGGACATTTGTACTACTTGATACTTGGTTTCGTAAAGCTCCTAATGACTGGAGTCTTGTAGAAAACTAGTCAGTTTGTTTTATTTATAACCCTTCTGATTTCATGGTGAACTTTAAGATACAAACCTCATCAACTGAAAGGCCAGCAGACAAATCAATAGATCCAACACCTGCTCAAAGTCTCTGCACTTTGAAAGCCTTATCTCACCATTGCCAAATGCACAAGACAGATTTACCACGGGGCAGAGAGGAGTGAGGTGGTGAGCAATGCCAGGGAGAGGTGGAGTGGGGGCTGTTGTGGGGCCACTCCAATGCTGACACACAGGTGTGAGTGCTGCTGCATCCAGACCAGTGCAGCAGCAACTAGCTCTCAGCAGAGTTGCCAGTCTCTAATGAACTCGTGCCTGTGTTATAACACGTTTACCTGTTGGTGATCCTGTCCCCAGCTTTGTGTGATGTGCTCTCTTCCTCTCACCTGCTACACATCTTGCCATTTCCTCAACAAAGATGAGTTTCGGTGAACAGCAAGAAAAAAGAAGCCTGTGCAAATCTCCCCTTGTTGCTACTCCTTTTGATTTTAAGCAAAGAGCTAACCTCTTAAATGCATCATTGATGCCACATTTGTGTCTACCTTAGCTGTTGTGGTGGGTTGACCTGGGCCAAGCGCCAGGTACCCACCAAGGTTCTCTATCACATTCTCACCCCACACCTCCCACGGCATGACAAGGGGGAGAGAATGAGATGGAAACAGCCCGTGGGTTTTAGTAAAGGCAGTTTAATAAGCAAAATAAAGAAAGGCAAGGCCGCACGCGTGAAGCAAAGCAAAGCAAAAGTGAGCTTTAGTCTCTACTTCCCATAACAGGCAATGTCTGGCCCTTTCCTGGGAAGCAGGGCTCCGGAATGTGTAGTGGTTGCTTCGGGGGCAGAAGTCTTCTTCCCGCCCCTTCCTTTCCCCCCTCTGCCTTTTATCCCTGAGCTGACGTGATATGGCATGGAATAGCTCTTTGGTCAGTTTGGGTCAGCTGTCTTGGTTGTGTCCCCTCCCAGGATCTTATCCACCCCATTGCCTTGGTGCTGTGCCAGCCTTGCAACACAACATCACAGGTCTTATCTTCAACCCGAGGCACAGCATTTCTGAAAACTGTATGGGAACATTAACTCCATCTCAGCCAAATCCAATACAGCTGTGTATTCTCAGCTTGACTTCATTGAAACCTTTGCCATTTTACACTGGTTTTCAGTCCTTTCTACTGATGTTCATGGGAGAGCAAGCTTCTGAAAGTGTTTGTGAAAAACTAGCAACCAACCAGTAACCCTAGTAAACAGGGAAAATATCACAGCTTGCAAGTTCTTCAGGTGCAGCAGGCTTCTGCATCTATGCCAGCCTCCCGAAGAGTGTTGCAGAGCCCTGCTTTCAAAGGCAGCCTCATGAGGCAGGGGGTATGACACAGTGGCTGAGGGATTAATTAAATGCAACACTAAAGGAAATCCATGCTAGGGGCTGGTACTCCTGCAAAGTGCCTCAGGGATGGTGCATGCCTTGCACACAGCAGGCCCAAGGGTTCACAGAATCACAGAATATGTGGGGTTGGAAAGGATATCTAAGGTCATCTAGTCCAACCCCCTGCAGCAAGGAGGGACATCTCCAACTAGATCAGGTTGCTCTGTGCCCCATCCAACCTGACTGGGAATGTTTCCAAGGATGAGACATCTACCATGTCTCTGGGCAACTTGTTCCACTACTCTCATTGTAAAAAAAAAATGATTCCTTATAGCTAGTCTAAATCTACCTTCTTTCACTCTAAAACCGTTACCCCTTGTCCTGTAGAAACAGGCCTTGCTAAAAAGACTGTCGCCATCTTTCTTATATGCCACATTTAAGTACTGAAGGGCCACAATAATGTCTCACTGGAGCCTTCTCTTCTCCAGGCTGTTCTCATAGGAAAGGTGTTCCATCCCTGTGATCATTTTTGTGGCCCTCCTCTGGACCCACTCCAACAGGTCCACGTCCTTTTTGTGTTGAGGACTCTGGAACTGGACATGGTACTCCAGATGAGGTCTTATCAGGGCAGAGGGACAGATCACCTCCCTCAACTTTCAGGCCACACTGGGTTTGGTGCAGTGCAGGGTACTGTTGGTTTTCTGGCCTGCAAACACATCTTGCCAGCTGATGTCAAGTTTTCCTCTACCAGCACCTCCAAGTCCTCCTCCATAGAGCTGCTCTCAATCCCTTCATGTCCCAGCCTGTATTGATACTGGGGATTACCCTGACCCAGGTTCATGACCTCACTCTCAGCCTTGCTGAACATCATGAGGTTCTGATGGGCCCTCTTCTCAAGCTTGTCCAGGTTAGGATTAAGCTTCTCAAACTTGTCCAGGATCATATGGAGCAGCTCATTCCAGAGCTAGAGGCTGCATCCTTGCAGCTTTGTGCCACAGCAAGCTAGGGTAGGTGTCATACTTCCAGCTTCCGAGCTGACCCTCTTGCACACTGCACTCAAGTTTGTTTTATGCTCTGGATTGCATGCAGGCATGAACTAAGTTGTTGACATTGCTGGACAATCACACTAGAATCACTCTGTAGTAGCATGCAAGGGCAGTACTGATGCAGCAGTGATAGCAGCTCAGAGTTTTCAGGCAGGGGTCTGGGATCTGTTACTGCTGCAGAGTGGAGAAGAAATATGTTCACCTACTGCATCATCTCGCCAAGTGGTAAATGTTATACAGTGGCCACCAGTCTGCTGAGTTCTGGCCCATAGACAGATCCAGCACCCTCCCACGGGGACTGGAGTGGCTGTGTTACCTTACACAGCACGTCTTGTGGGACAGTGTCTGGCCTGGCCAGCTCCTGCAGAAATCTCAGTGGCACTGACATAGAGCAGACTCCTCATTAAGGTACACACACATAATGGCAGAAACACACTATGGTGCTGCTTGCCAAGCTGCCCCTTCTTATCATAACCTAGATGCAAATCTTCAGTCTCGTTTTACGATGGGGAAGGTAAAACGCTGTACTAACTTCAACTGTGGTAGATGATGGGAAAGAAACCCCTGCACAATGAATGGGAGGGAAGGGAATCTTATAGAAGGCTTTGTCATGTAATTAAACCAGAGCAGCAAAGATCAGAAGTTGCAATGCTGCCTCCTGATCTCAGCTGCTTCTGGTCTTACTCATCCTACAGTTTTAATTTTAACTAGTCTTCCATCCCTGTTACTTGCTCCTCTGCTCTGTAAACCCACTCTTTGTTCCTTTCATTTCCATCTATCCCCTAGGTAATTTCTACCCTTGATTACTTTCAGCCCGTTACTCACACCCCTCCCTGTGGAAACAGCTACTATGAACACAGATCAGATTTGTACCATCTACCACTAGGTAGTTTGTTCTTGAGGTTACTTCTTGTTCTCTTCCATTAGGCTCAGTGTTGCACCCAGTGGTAAGATCATGTCCTTGTTTTCTCTCCTCAGAGGCTCTCAGTCTCCTCCTGGACCACAGAGGAAATATTTTTTTTCACACCATGCAGATATCTTTCCTCAAGATGTTTCTCATTGTGAACTCCTTGGGGAACCAATGTAGTTAAGCCCATGCTGCTTTGTAAAACCTCACCAGCTCTGCTCCCAGGTTAACCCAGCACATGAATAGTGATCACTGAGTTACTTTCCCAGCCTGTTCCTGGGAAGCAAACACAAAAGGCAAACAGAAAATTCACTAGAAATGGGAAGAATTGCATGTTTTTTATCTCACTGCAGAATCCACTCCTTCTATGATTTTCAGCTTATTATACAATGCTGCACAGATATAAAAATATAAATATTTCTTTACATACAGGGATCAGAAAATCTAAAGACCACGAGAAAAATTTATTAAGTCAGATCAAAGCCCAGCTATCTCAGCATCCTCATAAAAGTTGATGTGTAGGGAAGGCATAATACCATGACAAGCAGGTATGATGCTCTGCTCCTGCACTCTTCTCAGGCTACAAATATCAGAGACTTACAGGCTTGATCATCAGTGGCTGTCTCTTTCATCAACTCATTCAATCTCCCCCTGAACCCAAGCAAACTTTTAGCAGCCACAGTATCCTCTGACAATGACTTGCCCAGCTAAAAGACTTCCCACCTCTGATTCGTTTTGAAACAGTTCTGTAACAGCTTCTATTTAATGTCCTGCAGCTCTTGAGTCATGAGAGAGCTGCACATAGAGCCTAGGTACCAAGATTTTCTCTTAGAGCCTCTTGCAAGGTTTGTCATTCCTGCTCTGTACAGAGCCTAACACATTAGAAACCTCAGGCCATTCCCATAATACAACCACCAAAGCAAAACACTCTACCTTTGTTTCTATTCACTGCAATAGACCCCATCTCTGCTGTTCATTGTTTTAAGACTCTTTTCTATTAATAGCAGAAACAGACATGCCATTTCAATAATTCTATTCAAATTAATGCCTTTCATTATACTCCAAACACAACATCAAAAGCTTAGATTGCACCCTGGCTCTTTGCGAGGCATAAAGAGTTCTAGGATAAAGATATCCATCAGAATAGACTTTTGATGGAAGAAAGGTTTTTTTGTCCACCAGGAAAGATAAGTTTCTTAACGGGATTAGAAACTTTGTTTCTTGCAGATGAGTGACTTCAGCAGCCTAGGAGGTCCTTTCCAATGGCAAATTTTGTCCCACAGTTTACTGTGATGGAAAAATTTCACTACTGGCTATACTTTATTTTCACTCTGTCCTCTTCTATGACAGAAAGGTCTTCTTTCTCAGGACTGCCAGGTCCTGGTATTGGCTGGCATGACATAGAGATCGTGCTGTGACTTGTAGAGAGTTGGGACTGCACATGTCCAATGGCCGGGGAAGATAGGATAGAGAGACCACTGTGTCTGCAAGGATCCATTTACAGGCTTTGGCAGTCTTCCACTAGCAGATGAAACCAGTAAAGAAAGAAGGTCAAGACCAAGCACAGCAGAGATGGTCTTTTCCTGGGGTGCTGCAAGGCCAGATTTTAGGGCTGTTATTTATCTCCTCACTGTCCATGACCCTTTGCCTTCCAACAAGATAAGCTCTGGCTGATCTGGGATCATTCACATGGACCTTCCATCTCTTGGATTAGACATGTAGAGGGAACTGTGCATGTGTGTTTCTGCCTGAAGAACTTGCAGTTGAGTAGCCATCCATCCCACGATTGGCTCTGGGAACATCCAAGCATGTGGCTGGTCCTGCAGGGAGTGCAAAATTTGTACAGTGGGCTCCTCAGAGCATGGCCAGGGCTGGATCTTGTCCCTTTGCCACACCACAGTGCCATTTCTCTTGTCCTTCCAGACTGCATGCTCCAGATGCATCCCTTATCCACCAAGTTGCTTACACCTACCTCCCTGCAGTCTATAAAACAAGCTGAATGTGCTCCATCCCAGGCAGGAATGATCCCTGGAAATGCTGACACCTCCCTGTTCTTATGCTTCTCTGTGCGAGTGTTTTTATTATGCAAATTAGCACCAAATGTCCTTGCAAGTAAAGGAAGAAACTACATCTCAGTCCATTGCAGGGAATGGGCTCACACATTCCTGCTATGTAGTAAATTCTGATTTTCCTGCTTTGCAGTTTTTCCTTCATCAGGAACATTTGATTAGTTTAATTGTCCCTTTTTGGTCTATAAAGGCTCTTAATGAAGCCCTATTATTGAACTAAACAGAAACATCTACTCCTTGAAGAAGTCCATTATGCAACTGTAGCTAAGCAGAATCTGCTGAAATGCCTCTCTATATGTTCCTAGTTAAAAAGCCCAATCTGTGTTTGAAACAGCAAAGGGACACAGGATCACTTGCTCTGTCCAGTGCTAACATGGAGGGCAGGGCTTTACCTAGTTACCATTACTGGGAGATGTTACCTCACCTCATGTAGCCCAATTCCACCCTATTTTGGATCCACATGTGGCTGCTTATGGTACCTCAGTCAGAGCAGGATGTCAGCAGGGCTGGAAAAGAAACCACCTCTTACTTCACTAGTCATTTCAGTGGTTAATCAGTCTCACAGTAGAAGATCTGTGCTTTCCCTCTGAATTGAGTTTTGCTTGCCTGAATTGAATTCCAGCTGGTTATAGTTGGTACCATCCTTCGCTAGATTAAAGAGAAGGTACTTATTCCTTGTGAAGATGTGCACACAATTTCTTTACCCCACCTCTCCATCTCTTTTCCTATCAGCTACCTTGGGTGAATCGTCTTCATGTAACAACATTTTTATTGTCAGTCCTCCAGTCTTTCTGTTCCAAAGCATTCCAAAAATTCATACAGTGAGAGCAGAGCCAGGGTCCAGCCTCATCTTGGGACCACCCTGGGGACCCAAGTCACAGCCCCATGTTTCAGCCTTCACCCTCCTGCAGCTCTGTCATCAACCAAGGAATTTTATAGGAAAAACTATGCTTATTTCTCTCTTTTCAGCTAGGAAATGAGGCAACAGGTTCACTGAAGTGGATCTCATTAAAAAGTCTGCTGGAACAATAGAAAAATTCCCCCTAGTTTACATGGCCTTAAATGTGGCCTTTACTGGTGGATCCTGAAGAAGCTGGGCCTTTTAAAAATCTGTTTCTTAGTTGGAAAGGAAGATGTTTCATGTCTGGTTTCTGGTCCATTTACTTTAGTTTTTCTCCAGATATCTTCACACGGATCACCAAGAAACATTCAAGCAAACACATAAGTGAAGTATCATCTTTTAAAGACCAGATATTGTCCCTGATGCCCAAATGGCAGATTATTCACTATGCTGTTAACTCATATTGCAGTATGTGAGAAAGGCTTTGTGTCTATTCTCACAGAGGTAATACAATAGTTTGTAGCCCTGGGAATCCAATTAGAGAATCCAACACAATAAATGCCAGCGAGAAGAGCAAAGATCCACCCCACTTATTTCTGCATAATATTTGTGTGCACCAGAGCACATCTGTCTTGACTTTAAGACGAGTAAGGGATGCTCTATAAAGCCCCCTCCTGCTTATCCCCGTGTTTTTTTTTCACTCTTATCCCACTGTGACTGCATTTCTGTTTCCTACCACTGGGTTTTTATTTGTCTTTTTCCAATAGATTAAAGTACCATTTATTTCCCTAGACCTTTTTTCAATGCTCAGACCCATAGGCCATGACCAAATTGCCTCTTAATCTTCCCTTGGATAAATAACGTAAGTGTATTTCTCACTAGAAGACAACCTTCCCCAAAGCCAAGCCATTATAGCAGCAATATTTTTCTCATACTCTTATAATTAATTAAAGTTCTTTTTTGAGAAACCCAGAACTGGACACGATAGTAAGTAAGAAGATAGCACCAATCTCCTTGTTGCTCCCTACTGTCTTGTTGCTCAAAGATTCGAAGATATCATTCACTTTCTTCTTTACAACAGTGCAAAGACAGCCTTCAGTGAACTGAATATATATTATGAACCTTCAGTCCTTTCAAGAGTGACTGCCTTCTGAGATATAGTTCCTTGCCTTCATTTTAAGATTTGCTGGCCTGGATGTGAAATTCCTCAATAGAGTTTGCAGTAGAAGAGCGGGCTTATTAATGGGAGCAGCAGAGATGCCTGAGGAAAGAGCATTTCATTGTGTGAGATCCACATTACATCCTGGAATACGGTGTAAGCCAGCTTTGAGCTGATGGAAATGGAAATTGCTAAATACTTCTCAATGGACCTGTCCAAGTGACATTAATTTAGCGTCTCAGAGCTGTCAATCAGGGAGATGACCTGGCCACTGTGCATTCATTTATGCCAAAGTAGTATGTTAGTGTCACTTGACACTGGGAGATGAGAGGAAACTGTTGCTGGCTTTGCTTTTCCTACATTTATCTTGAATTGGTGGTTCCCACATCTCTGGATTTATGGATTCCCCTCACACATCAAAGTTTCTTATCATCAACCTACCATTGTGAACATGAAGAGTAGCATACATCCCCTCCCACTGTAGTTAGGCATCTAAAGTAAATGAACCCTTTGGACTTTTCTAATAACAGTGAACAAAAACAAGCAGTGGCAATTCTACAAGGGTAAGATGAACTGCTCCTCAGTAGGGTCAGGCTTTCTTAGTGCATTGTTAAACAACTACTGTAGATCAGAGACATAGCCATTAGCTGCCTAAAGCTGAATAATGGACACCCTATTCTTCACGTTAATCTGAAAAAAAAACACCCCAAAATGGTTAAACTGATGTCCTGGACATCCTGGCTTTGAACCATTCTAGTTCAGTTTACTATAATCTTATTCCATGCTGCAATGTCCCCAGAATAATGTCATGACTGATCTGCAGCATGAAGATTACTTTACACACCCAGATGCTTCATTCTGAGCCTGTCAAAGAGTCCCAGGTCCTCCCTTTACTAGGCACCTTCCTCCATGGTGTCTCATGAGTTAATGCAGACTCTGATTACCAGCAGCAGATGCTGCACCTTGCTCTTGCTGCGATCAGCACCTGGCAGAGAGAAAATGGTTTCAAGTAGACTCTGAAAAATTAATTGCTGAAATTTAAGTGAAAGAATAATAATTATTATAATTGCAATAACTGATAGTAATGATTCCTCTTAGCTTGTCCCTGTGGCACTTGTGCTACAGGCCAGCTCTGCAAGGTGCTCTAAAGACACAACAAGGAGAGTTTCCTGGAAACAGGGTCACAAAAGTGTGCCCAATTCCTGTTCTCACGCTTTGCATTGGCTCTCAGTCACTGCCAGAGATGGTAAATGGGACTAAGAGGACGATGGTCCACCCAGTTTTGGGTTCACTATGCATTAGAAAAACTTGCTTTCCTAATGCAAGAGTGAAACACTAAGAAGTGGCAGATATTTAGGGACAATGCATGAAAACAATGAAACCAGTTTCAGGCAGTAGTCTTAGGTCACAGGCAGCTATGGTTTTCCAATATTGGTGTAAACATCACAGCAAAAGCTGACATAGAATCATAGATTCATAGAATGTTAGGGGNCCACGATCTGCTGGCTGTGCTCTTCTTAATACATCCCAGGATGCCATTGGCCCTCTTGGCCGCAAGGGCATATTGCTGGCTCATGGTCATCCTCTTATCCACCAGGACTCCTAGATCTTTTTCCCCAGAGCCACTCTCCAACAGATCAATCCCTAGTCTATACTGATACATGGGGTTGTTCTTTCCCAGAGGCAGTACTGACATGGTGAAAGGAGTTCACAAGCACAAGCCCCAGTGTGGAGAACACACAAAGTGGCTGGTTAGGAATAGCTGGGTTGAGAGGATGCCAGGATCAAGGGAGGATGGTAGGTGGAAACTGATGAGCAGGGAGGGAATCAGCCAAATGTAGCCTTTCCATATGCGTGCAGTTGTGACAAGAGCAGTGGGGAAAGATACTGTAGGGTGCAGCACTGACTCTGCATTTCCAAAGGCCATCTGCAGAGGGCAAAGGAAAAGGACATCATGGCTATTTTTCTTTTGTATATATTTTCAACCTAAAAAGAGGTTTCCACTGTGCAGCTCTTAATAGTCATGTTTTAGAAGTGTGGTGAAGATTCAGGGAATTTAAGTCAGATAGTGCAATTATGGTAATTGATTTTGACCTCCTGCAGGATCTGATCCATGGAATTACAGCGGTACTGCACAGTGCATACGACTGGGCAGTGACGTAGGATGCGCACTTCGGAAAGCTGTCCAGTCTTGACTTCAGGACCTCAAGTGATGGATAATCTTTTCTATTCTTTCAAATTGCTCCAGTGGTTAATTACTCTGCCTACTGAAAAGCAAAAAAAAAAAAGAAACCCTGCACCTTATTTCCACCTTTATTTTTCCTGCTTCAGCTTCTAGCTATTGGACCTCATTTCGCATTTTCTGCTCAGTTAAAGAGTGCTGTAATAACAAATACCATCTTCCTCTGTAGATACCTACAGGTCAAATTGCCTTTTACCCTTCAGTCTGCTAGGCTAAATAGAATGACTTCTTTCATACTCATTTCCAACCATTTTTACAGCTCTTTCATTCACCCATTCAGTTTTTAACATCTGTCTAAAAGCTGAACACCAAACTTTAGCTGATGTTAAAACAAAGATCTTGCCAACATATTGTATATCAAGACATCATGTTTTGTTTCCATCTAACTTCACCATGTCCCATGCAGGCAAATGTACAGATCAGCTTTTTTGCAAATAATATATTTTTACTTGTTTTCAAAACTGTGATGTTGAAAAAGGTTTTTTTCTATTTGAAAGAGGAGGTTTTTCTGTTTGATAAGGACTTATGATTGCCTAAGATATCCCATTACAAAAACATGAATATAACCAAGTCCTAAATAAAAAGAAACTTGAAAAGGAAACAAAAACAGCAAATGAAAGACATAGAGAATTAATCAAAATCCAAAAATATTCAAGGAAGTCATTTTTCTTTTCTCAGTATACTTTCCATAGGGGAAATCAGGCTAATGAAAGTGAGAACTTTAATCTGAGTTTCACAGTTTTCCTCTTACTATAAATACTCTCCCTGTGTTACTGCACCATCATGTTCTGAGGTCCTTTGGGTCTTTGGTTTGGTAGGGTTCTGAGGGATCCAATACTGTATGAGCCCTTAGAACACCCCAGCCCTGTAGAGATCATTTCTGAATAGACAGCACATGAGGAAGAGCACAAACATGGCAGACTGAGAACATGGCTATTTCTGAGCCTTCCAAAACCTGGGAAAGAGTTAATACAGCAAATGGGATAAAGGGCACTTCTGGACATAGTTTACTTGGATTTTTCTAAAGGCTTTTTGATGGAGTTCCTCACAGGAGACTCTTAAGGAAAATAAATATCTGTGGAGTAAGGGGCAGCATCCTGTTGTGGGTCAAAAACTGCTCAAGCAACAGGATACAAAGGGCTGGAGTGAATTAATGGAGCAGGGGGAGGTTAAATGGGAGCGTCTCGAGAGACTAGGTTTTGGAGGGGTGTGACTGAAAATATTTGTTAATGGTTTGGAGAAGCAAAAGGACAGAGCAGGAGGTGAAATCTGTCCAGGAGGCATCAAACTATTCAGGGTTTTATTTGTAACTAGAACGAGGAAAGAAACTGATGAAGGGAGGAAAGAAATACTAAGAATTGTGAGAAGTCCTAGAAAGATTTGGTCAAACTGGGAGATGGAGCAGCTAGAGATCTGTAAGTGAGCAGCTGTGGAAGACTGTCTGTTCTTCACATGGGCTGTGCAGGGATGGACTTGAGCTAGCAGAGTCCTCTTAGAGGAGAACAAGCCTACTGCCATGGTATCTAGCAGAAGGAAGACCCAGCTGAACAGTGAACAGCAGCTGCTAGAGCTGAGAAAAGACAGATTAAAAGCAATTCCCAA
Organism: Bucco capensis; assembly: GCA_013396975.1. Taxonomy (NCBI): domain Eukaryota; kingdom Metazoa; phylum Chordata; class Aves; order Piciformes; family Bucconidae; genus Bucco; species Bucco capensis. The sequence continues at coordinate 42,595 of VWZO01000828.1, forward strand.
AAATCTAATGCCCAAGATTGCAAGTGAAGATCTTAGCCCAGCTCCACAAATGAGTCTCTCTTCACTGTGTCATCCTTGGAAGAGGATAGAGTGAGTGAAACACTTGAAGGTATAAAAAAATTCCAGTTGTAAAAAAACCACTGCTTCCAGTCCACACCTCTCATAAGGGTGTGAGACGAGCAAGTGTTAGGACCATATGGATGCTGGGTCCCTCATGCCACTGCAGAGCTCTTCAAGGGGCATCAGGGTAAGGATTGTTTTACCTCCAACTTGCACAAATCTTGGAAAAGTGATCTGAGGCTGGTTTCATAAAACCTTTGGACATCTCAGAGCATCTGCTCTGGGGACAAAGGAGAGTTGTAATCCTTGTTTTGCTGTATGCCCAGAGATATCCAGTGATTTTAACATTTCATTGTACAAAGGGCTTTGATAAAGCTGGGAAGATGACCCTGCTGCCCTAAAAACCATAGTAACATACAGAGCCTGAACAGGAGTCTTTTCACTGATGAGGAAGAAGGTTGCTGAGTGAGAAAATAATTAGAGAGCATAAAAGAGACCACATCTTCAGGTGCTGTTACATGGTGTACACACAGTTGCCTCCTGGCCATGGTGTTCTAGCTGCAGCATATCTCCTGGCTATGGTATGTTTCCTGGCCGTGGTGTGTTCCTAGCTATGTTTTGATTGCTGGCCACAAAATGTTGGCCAGCTACAGCAAGGACCAAGAGCTGACATTTTGCCTGCCTTTGCATGCATGTTCTGTAGTCATGCCAGGGGCCATCCTGCCCTGTCAGCAAACTGGTAACACTTTTGCTAAGATGAATTGTTCCTGTGTTGACCAGAGGATGTCCACAAAGCCTGGGTTCCTCTGACAGTGAGGCACAGAGCAATATCTTCAAAGCTTGCAACCATGTGAAATCCAGGGCTCCACTGGTATTTTGTCTGCCACTAGGGCAAATGAAACAGAATTTTCTCAAAGTTTTCCCCCACTAAGCCTTTCTACATTAAGTTTCTCAATATTTAACATTTTGGGTTCTGTACCACCTGTGGAAGTAGCTGCGTTTTCTTGATGATGCCTGAATGGAAGGTAACTAGCATTTGTCCAAGGCTCTCTTGATCATGCAGTACCTTTTCCCTAGCCTTCTGTTGTGAAGCATGTTTTTTACTGGAGTTCATCATCCTTCACATTTTGCAGTTAACTCAAATATAGGGTGAGAGAAAGCAGCAAAAATGTTCCTTATTGCTATCTAGGTTGAAGATATGGGGTCCCTCTGCTCTCTCATGGCCAAAGCCTGCTTTCCAACAAACACACCACAAGCATCAACAATCTCATCTTGGCCTTCAGTACTGCTTTCCATCCACCAGCATGACTCCTTCAAAAATGTTTCAAAGCTTACAGTTAGAGCTCCTCATGGCATGGCACTCCTCATTTCAGACCCTTTGAGATGTCATTTGCTGTTGTTGCTAAGTTTTCTTTGAAACAAAACCCCTTGATGCAGCGAGTTTCCAGCTGACAAAACACTGCCTCTGGGCAACACAGAAACCATCTTAATTCAGGTGTATGTGTGATTGCCATAGTATCTCAGCACTTCTCAGTACTTATCCCTGCAATGCCCCTGAAAGCTGGACAAATGTAACTCACCTGCTTTTATAAATGCGGAACTTAGCTCCTCTCAAACCCAAAGTGCTTTGCTCACAGGCGTCAACAAAACCTCTTGCAGAGTACAGACTTGAAAGCAAACCTTATGCTTTCTTACTACTTAAATTCCTCTTCATTCAAGCTCTTTACAAGGTTTAAAGCATTCTAAATCTACTGGCGCAAAATATTCCAGCTACAGCATTGGGAAAGGTATATAAGTCTTCCATTTTGCCTAGTGTTACTTTCCCTGTGACAAATTCCAGCTAGGATTGACGATGAAATGTACTTTCATTTTCCTGCTATACTATGGCTTCTTTAACAAGTTATGGCTTCTTTAACAGGAAGCCTTCACAGAGCCCTCAGAAGAAACTATTTCTTCCATAGAATTGTCAGGGTTGGAAGAGATCTTAAAGATTATCTAGTTCCAACTCCCCTCATCTAGTTCCAGCTTCCCCACTAGATCAGGTTGCTCAGAGCCCCATCTATCCTGACCTTAAAAAGTTCCAGGGATGGGGCTTCCACCAAGTCTATGAGCAACTTGTTCCAGTGTCTTACCATCCTCATGGTGAAGAACTTCCTCCTAATATCCAACCTAAATCTCCCCTCCTCAAGCTTATATCCATTCCCCCTAGTCCTATCACTGCCTGACATCCCAAAAAGTCCCTCCCCAGCCCTCCTGTAGTTCCCCTGCAGATACCAGAAGGCCACAATAAGGTCTATTCAGAGTCTTCTCTTCTCCAGACTGAGTAATCCCAACTCTCTCAGCCTGTCCTCATAGGAGAGGTGCTCCAGCCCTCTGATCATCTTTATGACCCTTCCCTGGACACATTCCAGCACATCCATAGCTTTTTTTGTCCTGGGGGCTCCAGAACTGGACGCAGTACTCCAGGTGGGGTCTCACGAGAGTGGAGTAGAGGGGGAGAATCACCTCCCTCGACCTGCTGGCCATGCTTCTCTTGATGCAGCCCAGGACACAGCTGGCTTTCTGGGCTGCAAGTGTACACTGGCAACTCATGTTGAGCTTCTCTTCCACCAGCACCCCCAAGCCCTTTTCCTCAGGGCTGCTCTCAAGCCATTCACTGCCCAGCCTGTATCAGTGCTTGGAATTGCCCTGACCCAGATGCAGGACCTTGCACTTGGTCTTGTTGAACNCAATGGATATTTTTTTTTAGGTGAGACACAGCATGTGCAGAGCTGGACCCACCCTTTAGTCCTAAGGTTCATCTGCCAGGGCCTAGCAAGCTTGGACGCTGGCAGCGAAGTCCTTAGGATGGAGGTTTTATTAGAGTGTCCTTCTCTTAGATGGAAGGCCTTACAGGGCTAAACCAGCTCCATCTGCATGGGTTTGGAATCAGAGTTGTCCTTCTCCTAGGATGACTGCCAGAAGGGTAATGAGCACATCCTACCCACACAAGGATTATAGGAACATGGGTATCACTCCCCAGATTTTACTGTGGGCAGTGAGTTTAATGCTCCCTCTGCTGTGGGCACAGTTATTGCACCAGGGGCCACAGGAGACCCCAAGTGATTTTCAGACTGTGCCTGTTTCCGTGACATATCACTGTCAGGAATGGCACTCTACATTTAGCTTCATGAGATGATAACTGAAAACAAGCAATAACAAGATTATTTAAGCCATAGCCCCCACTCCTCAGGTGTGCTGTCAGGGCCTGGGGCTTTCAAAACTCATTTCTCTCCCCAGTCTCCTGATTTCAGGAACAAGCAGAAATTCTGATTGTGTTTTCTGACATAACCTTTAACACCAAGCTTCAGTCCTTGAAGCCTCCCACATTGTACTGACCTTTTCGCTGTGGTAGAGCTGCTTTAGAGCACTGACAGAAATTCTGAAATCTTAAGGCCAAATGGGAACATTGGATCAGTTTTTCAAACCAGCAATATAAAATGTACAACAGAGTTTCTTCCAATTATGCCAGCATGGAGCCTAGGAACATTTGATTGTTGCAACTGGTTGCAAAAATACTAATTACTTTTCAGAGGATATATACATTATATATCAAATATATTTGCTAACATGTGCAAATTTTCTTGTGTGCAAAAAATAAAAATGTAGACGGGTTCAGAATGTTTTTGCTGTCAGTGTACATGTCAGTTTGGAGCACTAAGGAAATGTTCCTGAAATGAAAGGCATCTTTTCCTTCCTGAAAAAATTCTGAAGATAGTACATTGGGAAAATGCCCATTTTGTTTAGAAAAAGAAATTGTGAACTAACTTCAGCTGCTTTTCTGCTCTGTGACCTTGAGGGAGCAGTGCACATACCTGGTGGAGGTTTCCAGACTTTGGCAAGATGTCCAGGAAAACCCATCTGGCCTTTATAAGAGTGCAAAGGACTGGGTTCTCCATTGTATCTGTCAGCCCTGTGAAGATGCTTGGGTCATTGGGAGTGTCCTCAAGGGTATGAGATGCCATCCCTTCCATTGCAGTAAGATGTGTACTCATTACAGCAGAAAATGAAGAGCAGTTGGGGAACTGTGCTCTATAGAGAAACTTGCTGATGGATGTCTCCATCCTTGACTCACAAGTAATCTGAAGACAGTAATTTTAATTCCTGTGGCACATTCTATCTTCAGCCACACTGATCCCCACAAGTCATTCAGATGACAGTCTCTACATGAGCCTCATCAGCATTTAGCTAGTCTCAGCCCACTGCAGTCTCCAAGGGAGCAGTTTTACACAAAACCTGCTTTACTTCCCTCAGCATCCAGGGGACACAGTGCCGCAGGGTGCCATCCTCCCTCCTAAAACTGCTGCATGACAGAGCTGGTGAGCAACTGCAATTTCAAGCACAGGCAGGGAAGCAAACATCTCCTGCATTTCCTACCCCTCATGGTGCAGGCAGAGCTAGTTCCTCTCCTTCCCTGAATGTAAAGCACCTGATGAAGTCCTTGCCTGCCTTAGGCACTTTTTATCCCCTAGTGGTTTGCTAGAAGAACTGGGAGCCTCCAATCCTCTGTAGCCTCATCCCATGACCTTAATGCAAATTAATTAAGACTAAGGACATAGTAGTGAAGAAGCTGGGAACTAAGCTGTGTTCCAAGGGTAAGCGAATTCTCAGGGTTTTTGCTGTTATATCTTGTGCTTTACGCAGGGAATAGCCTTACAAGACTGAGAGAGGGCTTCCAGCATGCACATGGGAGGGGCACTGAAGAGGTGCTGGGAACAGTATGGCTTGTCCTGGCCCAGAGAGCAAGAGAAGGTATTTTTCACCCTGAAGGATATGATAGGATGCCCAGAAAAAATGTGACCCATCTCCCATGGAACTGACAGCTTTGGGAGGGATTGTGTCTCAGAAGACTAATAAAGCACATTGATCCCATACTGTGTAGTTTCAATACCTGGCTCAATTATCAGAAGCCAGGAGGAATACCATATTCTCCATGCTAGATCTCCTCTGCAGTAGGAACCAGGGGTTCTTTGGCAGATTTTACTGGCAGTGATTTATCAACCTGTCTTATAGAATCATAGAACAGTTACAGCTGNAAACAGGCTACTATGGATGAGACTTATGGGAAAAAAGAGAGTTTATAACCTCTGGAAGAAGGGGCAGGTGACACAGCAGGAATACAGAGATATAGTTAGGTCATTTAGAGGTTATTAGAAAAACAAAAGCCCATCTTCAGCTTAATCTGGCCACCCTAGTAAAGGATAATAAAAAAAGTTTTTACAAATATATTAACAGCAAAAGGAAGGCCAGGGAGAATCTCCATCCTCCATTGGATGCAATGGAGAACATGGTCATAGGGGTGGGGAAAAGGCTGAGGTACTCAGTGCTTTCTTTGCCTCAGTCTTTAATAGTCAGATCAGTTATCCTCAAGGTACTCAGGCCCCTGAGCCAGAAGACACGGATGGGGAGCACGGCAAAGCTCCCTTAATCCAGGAAGTGGTCAGAGACCTGCTGCTCCAATTANTTGGACTGTTTAGGACCCTGGTGGAGAGAGTCCCTTGGGAGGTAGCCCTGTGGAGCAAAGGGGTCCAGGAAGGTTGGATCTTCTTCAAGAAGGAAATCCTAAACGCACAGAAGCAGGCTGTCCCCATGTGCCGTAAGACAAGCAGGCAGGGTAGAAGACCAGCCTGGCTAAACAGGCTACTATGGATGAGACTTATGGGAAAAAAGAGAGTTTATAACCTCTGGAAGAAGGGGCAGGTGACACAGCAGGAATACAGAGATATAGTTAGGTCATTTAGAGGTTATTAGAAAAACAAAAGCCCATCTTCAGCTTAATCTGGCCACCCTAGTAAAGGATAATAAAAAAAGTTTTTACAANTTGATGATCTTAGAGGTCTCTTCCAACCTTAATGATTCTGTGGGATCTCCTATGTAGTTCCACTGGGAGATCACAAACTGATGCCACTGAAAGGACTGATTTCTGATTTACAGTTAATTGCCACAGGAAGGATTCTGGAGTAGGGCATGAGATGTTCTGCAAAAATGTCCCCTCCTAGCTACACCCTGGTGTGTGCTTCCTCTACCAGGGAAGAACCCAGTGAGAAGCCACCAGGGAAGGACGCAACTGTCATATTTGCAGAGGGGTTAAGGACATGGTCCTTCACAGGAGAGGTGATGAGGCACATGACACTATCCAAACCTCTCCTAGCTTCCCTCTAGCACCCAGCTTACTCCCTCACCTTCAGGACTGTTAGATTTTTTGCATGTACTGGTTTCTGGCTGCAGCTTGGATGTGGAACAATATGCTGTAGGTAACGTAGGCCTCTCAGAGAGCTACTTTTTCTAGCTCATGTTTTCTGGGTTTTAAATGCTTGGAGATTGTCTTCACTTTTGCAGTGCTCACATCCCTCTGAGTCTCACAGCCCACATGCCCTCCAAAACATGGGCTGAAGTGTACAACGCTAATTCTGGCCACAAACGCAGCCACATCAGATCGGCATGGACATGATGGCACTTACTGCAGATCCCCAGGAACATCTTCACTAATGGGATCAGTTGACAGCAATTTTTTTTCCCCCTGGCTTGCAAGAGTGCTGGATGACATTATTTTTATTAATAACATTCTACCATGCTGGACCCTATGGGAGAGAGAGGCTCAGAGCTGGTGGCAGGTGTCAGCAGACAGGGAACAGTGTAAATGAAGTCATCAAAGATTAAGAAAGAGGAAAAGCAGGCACAGTCAGGACTGCAAGGGAAAGAAACATTATTTCAGCAGGCAGGTGGGAGGGGAGGGGGACAGACTCCATGCAAAAGCATTAGAGTCCCTTTCCTCAATATCCACCTGCCACTTGCCTTCAGCCCCAACTGCTTGCAGCTGAACAATTACCTTGTTTTCTGCTCCCATTTGGATTTACTGGGTGGTGGTTTTCCCTCATTGCTCCCTTTCATTTTTTGTGCCCCTTGGTCATTCTCCCTCCACCACACAATACTAGGCTATGCCCACCAGTGAGTGTTTGAAAGACTCAAAACCCTTGGTGGGTCCTCTCCACACTGTCTTTGGCCACTTTCCCTCCCTAGAAGGGATAGGGAGCTGGGGGAATTGAATTGAGCCATTGACTTCCCATCTGCTCCCAAGCAAGGTGCTCTGCTTCCCTGCGTCTCAGCTTCCCCAGCTGCAGAACATTCATGGTGCACCCTTGTAGTGAGCCAACAAGGCTGGCCTAACCAATCTTTGCAAATTGCTTTCTAATCCCTGGAGAGAATGGCAAAGTATGATTAATATGACTATTTATTTTGCAGGCATGTGGGAGGTAAAGGTGGAAGTGCTGAGACATATATTTGATTTGGCAAATTAACACATCATATGACATAACCATTAAAAATGAGCAGCCTCCTAAAATTGCTTCACTGCCCCCCCCCATCCTTGCTATAATGAGAGAATAAGATACAAGCTCTGTCAAGATAATCTTCCTGTTGTACTCCATGTAGCTGCAGGAATGGAAGTTGCAAATATAACAGTTCTTAGGCCAGAACTCCCCATTATTGAGCAAGGCTGCACAACACTGGTGTTCTCAGTCGTTCGCTCCATGTAATAAGTGCCACTCACTATCGGGTGAACTGTTCTTCATCCCTCTGCTTTCTATGGGCAGGCAAATCAGCCTATCCAACAGTGATGTAGAGCAAGAGAGAGTCAGTGCAAGACATCACCTCCCTCCTGAACAAGCATTGCTCTCAAAGTTCCTCCTCCAGTCAAATGCATTGGCCTGGATCAGCTGCTCACAGAAATTTTGGGGCAACTGTGGATTTCAGAGAACTCTACTGCACAGGGGTATTATGCTCTACTGCTTACCTCTCTCATTTGATGGAAAGCTAATGAGAGGTTTTAATACTTGAGCTGCTTGGCTGACCATAGCAGTGGCTCTCAGAGGGGCAATTCCAGCTCAGCATCATGAAAGGAGTGTCCTCACATACTGATCAGGCCAAGAATCAGCAATGCTGGGGCATACTCCACTGCCCCAGAGCTGGACACTGGGTATTTTTTCCAGAGTCAACCACTTCTGCCTCTCTTTCCTAGGCATGGAGGGTAAGTTTTGTTTCAACTCCCTGCGGCAGGCTGAGGATGGTCATGAGACATAAGAAGCTTATTTCTCTCCACAGATGATAAGGGGAAAATGTGATGACAGATCAAGTTTCAACACTCGCAAGCTGGTATTGCAGCACTGGTGCCTAGACTATTGAACACTGTGAAGACCAGGGTATCTCTCTCCAGCCCAGCGTGCTAAGCCTGAGACAAGCTGGCATGAGGTCTTTTAGAGCCAGAAGAATCATAGAATCATAGAATCATAGA
>VWZO01000829.1:0-15543 GCA_013396975.1 Bucco capensis
ATTCCACAAGCCCGTCTCCGGAATTCCTTCAGGGAAGGAAGTGACTGAACAGGTGAAGGCACCCTTAATACTGTAAGAGTGAAATCCTGGTGTAGGACAGGGAGTAGGACGATTTTGAACAGAGAGTCTTGTCCTTGGTAGAATAACTGTAAGATGCACTGTTGTAAACACAGTTTAATTGCTGGTGAAATTAGCAACTATACTTGCCTAAACCGGGATGCCTTAACAAACCAATGGTCTTTATTTCTGGAAAAAGATCCTGTTAGCAAAAATCTTCATCATGAGAAAAGCAGCTAGCATCTAATAATCTTAGTTAGCAAACTCTAAATAAATAAGAATAGAACCAAAAGTTTACTGAATCCTACTTATTACATCTCTAAACATTTATGTTGTCATGATCTTGTTTTTGAGTAATCCATATCCTGATTTTATAAAGTACCTCTGTTAATTCAGACTTCTCTCTATGACTCTCACTTACTTAAAGTCTTTAAAATTTATGTCCTACTCTTTTACATTACTGTAATTGGATCAAGCTGCTAGGATGATTTGTGCCAGTTCCTGGTAAACTCCTTGCATGTGAGGAATTCCCGGATGCTGAAGGCCCAAGGCACCATCAGCTGTTAAGACTGTAGGTCAAGACATGTTTGCACAAGAAAAAAGGTGTGTAGGCAGCTGTGTATCCTGGCAGTCCCTGCTTTCCTGAATGCACTTCTTGTCCCAGAAATCAGGCTGCAACTCGGTCTTGAGACTACCTGGGTCATCAGTGTGGCTGGTGTGCCTAGCCCCAAGCCAGGATAGTACGAAGTTAGCGATCTGTGTGTCCTTTTTCTGACTGATCCTGTAGCACATTCAGCTCACCAGTTAGGCGAATCTCTTCTTAAAATTGACTGTAAATTTAAAAGCCGTTCTTGCATCCTCTAGAAAGTGTAAGCTTGTGCCATGTACCTGGAAGTTACTAGCCTGAGGACTGGTTGCTTTTATGTGCATGCAAGATAATTGCTAAAGCTGTATTGTGGAGCACACTTTTGCTGGGTCAGTGCTGAGACTTGTCAGGTTTCTTACTGTTACAAAAATAGAGCGTTCTTCTTTAACGTTTGTAACTTCTTTGTCATTGAGAAGACCAGAGAACTTTCTGATGAAAGTCACATATCAAGACAATTACCTACAAACACATGGAACAAAAGTGCTATCCCATTTAAGGAGAGATTTAGACTTACAGTAACCCCTGCAGGCACCAAGAGTGCAGTAGAAAGTACATTGTGTGGGGGGAAGGTAGTCCTGTATTGACCTTGAAGTGCGATGTTGTAGTGTTCAAGAGTGACTCATACTTCTTAAAGATACAAGCTTAGAAACTGTGAGAGTAAAACTAATGTCTCATTTTGGATGCATTTGGAGGCTTCCTTTTGATTTTCAGGTAAAATTCATATCTCCTGAATTTCCAGACCCAGGAGTGCTTGGAAGGGGAGAGAAAGGAATTCCAGCTTCTTGAAGGGATTAAAAAAGTGTATTAAAACATACAAGAGGATTTCCTGAGCTTATCAGGAGGAGAGGAGACAAGAGGGAGAGACAGAGGGAGAGAAGAGAGAGGATGAGACATCTCTGGTAGAAACCATGTTTATAGGAAATCCCAAAAGTATTTGTGAGGAATTTCTGAGTTTTCCTTTTGCACTGTGGCCTCACTTGCTTAAGCATACAAGCATTTTATTTTTAAAGTCCAGTTAGAGTGCTGGCTTGAAGTTCATATAATCCTTCAAACTGATGATGTTTATATGTCTAAAGTCAGAGGTTAAGAGCCACTTTTTCTGTCTCTTAGCTGATTTCTGAACACAAAACTACAGGTGCTGAAGATGACTGCTTATTTGCAAATCATTAACTAAACTAACATTAATGAATTATTTGATTGTAAAGTAGTATTAAACTACTGCATGTGATGATATTAAAAGTATCTGAGAAAAGCTAGTTAGATTCTGAATTTCTTAATTCTTGAGATTTTTGGTTTATTGTGTTGGGCTCTTTTTCTTAACCAGGTGTTAGCTGTTGACTGGTTTATCTTGGCTGATATATTTAAATATGAGGATATGTATACATATAACATTGCACACTTTGTGTGTTGTCTACACATAATACTGTGCGTGGAAGATGTACTTATTAGGCACAGGCAAGTCACAATAGCGGATATTACAGAGATAAGAGTCCAGATTTGTGGTCTGAGCTTCTTTTCAGCTTCTTATCCCCACTTTAAAAACCCTGATACAATGCAAACTATACCCTTCTTTGGACCTGAATGGCTATTCATTGCTTGGAGCCTTGTGGGATGTTAATATGAAAACTCATGAGTCAGTTATTTCTTGGGTAAGACTGATAATTTGTAAAGGATATTTAACAGGCTCTTCTGTGCCTCCATTTTGCTGGACAAAGTAGGAGGAAAAAACCCCTGGAAGAGACACTCTCCTTGCTTATAATTTCAGACTAGTTCTACCAGTCATTATTCTTACCAAATCTTTATTGACTGTCACCTTGGTTTTCTGTTTCAGTGATTGCTTCTGATATACACACATAAAGCTGTGTCCGAATCAGTTCCTAGCTTCTTTGTTTGTATTCAGCCCAGTCTTATGGCATTTGTCAAGAGCCTCTAAGGTTGTATTTTTCACAGTTTTGGCTAATAAATACTTAACATCTTTTCCATTTAATAACATTGAATGTTGCTATTGCATTTTCAGCTTCACCAAGGCTCGTGGCTGCCCATGAATCACAGGCAGCCCAAAGCCTTGTTNATCACAGGCAGCCACAAGCCTTGTTGAGGTCTTGTGTTTTTCAGCATGACACTGTCATATGCTTGCAAGTGAAGGGAACATTCTACAAAGAAGTATCTGAGAGAAAAGAAACCCTTCCTCTGTGTTTGGAAAAATAAGCATTATGTTGTTGCACAACTGGGGAATGAGTACAGACAGCTGCAGCCAGTGAGGTTACAAAATCATATTTTATTTTACATTTACAGTGGGTTGAGGATGTTTCTAAACATGGGTCAGTTCATATAGGTCAGCTAACAGCCACTTATTGAACTACAATAAGTAAAAAAATATTTAAATGACTTTTATGTACTTCTCTAAGAGAGAAGGAAGAGCTGCTGAACAAGACAACTTTGCCTATTCAGTCTGAGAAGAGTGAAAGGATTGCTGAGGAGGCAGCAGAAGGTGTGGAGTATGAGAAGGATGAGCAACTTCAGTGTGCACTCAGTTCCTCTTGCTTCCTGCTTTCAGTGAAGCTTGCAGAATGACTTTTGCTGCCCTTTCCTGGTGATCGGGAATGGTGGAAACAAAGGATGGACTCAAATAACATCCAAGCAAAATGCTGCTTCTGTTCATTTGTTTTTACTGTATCAGTAAAAATACTGTGTTTGCAGTAACAAGTGTTAAAGGCACTAGAGGGACCAGATTAACTCGTTTTAGTAGAGAAATGGTGCCGCAAGTTGAGACTACTGAACACTTGTCAGTTTGTGGCCATTACCACTTCTCCTGTCACTGGGCACCACTGAAAAGAGAAATAACTTCCTGCACCAGAAAACTGAAAAACGTGGTGCCAGTGTAAGACTGAATCAGCATAAGAAAGCTCCATATGTTAACAAAGAAATGAAGGCAGAAAAACTCATACAAAGCAAAACTGACCTTTATCTGTCCATCTCCTCAGCAGAGTGATGATGGAAGCACAGATGGAGCCCTTGTTCTGCTGGGCTTCAGTAATCTGTCTTCATACTCTGTGGGTCACACATAGGTTTGGAGGGCTGTGACAATGTGCAAATGAGCAAGGTCAGAACTGGAGAAGTACTTTGCTTTTTTTGTTTTTAATCACACTGTTGCTTTCCTCTTCAGAAAACAAAACTAAGTTTGGTAAAATATTTGCTTATTATCCATTAAAAGGTACTACTTGACAAATGATGTATTTTAGTTCTTCCTGGGACGGGGTCTTGGCTTGGTGCTGTGATGATATCCAACTTGGGTTTGCTGTTTATGTGAAGCAAGATATGTGTGTTAGCTGCTCAAGTTCTGGTGTTATCTCAGGTCTCCCGACCTTCTGTCTCCTGAAGTGTAAGATAAAGATTAACAGAGTTTGTCAAGGCAATATAGAATCACAAAATCATTAAGATTTGAAAAGACCTCTTTTGGAGTCCAAACATTGACCCAACACCCCCATGCCACGAAACCATGTTGCAAAGTGTCATGTCTACGTTTTTTTTAATACCTTCAAGGTATGGTGACTTGAAAACTGCCCTGGGCAGCCTGTGCCAATGTTTAACCACTCTTTTAGTGAAGCAATTATTCCTAATTTCCAACCTGACCGTCCCCTGGCACAAGTTTAGGCCATTTCCTCTTGCCCTATAAAAGGACTGGCAGCTTCATTAATGTTAAGGAGTTTTCAGTGGAAGGATTGTGCAAAAATGATGTGAAAGAAGAGAAGAAGCCACCATGTCAGCTTCTATTGATTGTGTTTTCCTATTCCACGTAACACTTTTGAGAGGCTGAGATTTTTAACAATTTGCAGTTGTTAAAAGTTTGCAGCCTTTAACGCTCTTACTTAATTATTGAGATTTTAGTGGACCACAATTTACACATTTAGTGAATTCTCTGAATAGAAATTCTAGGCATTGATTTCCTTAAAATCTTTCTTAAAACTTTGAAAAAAAAGTCTAAACTAAATTGATGCTTATAAATTCTGGGATGTTTTCACATTTTGTTTGATGAAGATCCTCCTAGGAGCAAAGAAGTGGAGGAAGAGTAGGAAAAAGGTGAAGAGGTAGAGCAATCAGGTAGTGTGAAGCACCAAGAGGGAATAGAGGATAGTAGTGGAAAGTATTTCCTTTTCTGTTTGCCAAGTAATGCAATCTTTATGGGTGATTGTCTGGATACCAGACAGAGTGCTGTGTTCCTGGTCTTTACATGCTCTCTCGGAGAATGTGTTTTTTTTAGCCTGAGTTTACTGTGGGTCATATGTACCCTATATGACTAATCAATGAATAGGTAAATAAGATAGCTGTGGTAGGGAGATACTGCTGTTGTTCTTCTGGGCGATGTCCTGCTCCCTGCTTCTGACCTTAATTTAGGCAATGAATTCAGATAGTTCTTTTGGTTTTTAGATACAAACTCAACTCCCTGTAGTGTTGTCATGTGCTCATTCAACAAGACAAAGCCAACAAAAATAAAGAACTTTGATCTTTAATAAATAGTCACAATTTATTCTGGTAAACCCTACCAATCTACATTAATCAGGGACACAGAAACTTCTGAACGATGGAGAGGTTGTGTTAAAGCAGCATCATCACTTTTTGATGTGCTAATGCAACACTGTGAGTTCTTTCTGTCATTGAAAAGTTTAAGTAGACAAGATTTAGTCAGCAACAGTGCTAAACTACAGAAGAAATCCTGGGAATAGATAAGGCTGAGGCTTCTGGCAAATGAAGTGCAAAGAAAAGGGAGGAGGGAAAGCAGAAGTGGCACAGATAGAAACTTTAGTAGTGTTGAGGCAGAGACTGCTGTGTGCAGCTTTAGGAGAGATCCTGCTGGCTGTCCTGGAGGATTTAAAAGGTTAGTTAAAAAAAGAAGAAAAACTCTAAATAAAAGCAAAAAGGGAAAAACTTCTTTGCTGTGAGAGAGCCAGAGCCCTGGCCCAGGCTGTCCAGAGAGGTTGTGGAGTCTCCTTCTGTGGAGAGATTCCAAACCCACCTGGACATGATCCTGGGCAACCTGCTGTGGGTGACCCTGCTTTAGCAGGGGCGTTGGTCTGGATGATCTTCAGAGGTCCCATCCAATCCCCACCCTGCTGGGATTCTGCAATGCTGTGAAAAAGAATTTAGAGCTTCATTTGAATTGTTCTGAATTGTGCTTGAGTAAGAAACAGAAATACACGGGATTTACTTCACCAGTACACACAAGACCTAATGTGGCACTGCAGGGTTTAGGGTAAAGGCAGGAGGTTGACTTCCCATCTCCCACAGTCTGTTGAAAATCTAGGTGGAGAAATAAATGAAGGAATGTATAGAAAAGTGAAAGAAAGGTTTCTTTTTATTGAAAGAACATCAGAAAGTCTCTCTTTTAATAACAAGCAGTGTCCTGTAGTTCTGGAAAACTCATAAAATTGAAAATCAGAAAATTCTGTAATACCTTCCAGTAGTATGCATTATTAAATTTCTGGAAGAAACAGAAGAGAGGACAACTCATGTACTTGAGGATAGATTCCTAAAAATATTTGTGTGGTATGCCAATGTCTTGTGAGCCTAAGAAGAAAAACTATTTTAAAAAGCTTATAGAGTTCTTTTTTGTTTGTTTGTGGTTTCTTTGTGTGTGGATTTTTTGTTTGTTTCTTTGGGGTTGTAGTTTTTTGTGATTTTGTTTGTTGTTTTTTAAAATTATAACATTTGTTCTGAGAACATAAGATGTTGGAATATTATGAAATGTAAAGTAAGAACTGCAATTTAAAAAAAAAAAAAAAAGAAAATTAGTTTGGAATATATTAAAAACAAGAAGCCAGATATGATAGCCACAGGGAAAAATAGTATATACCCTAATATTCAGTGAGCTGTTTTACAAAAGCAACATTTCTGAACGTGCCTCTTCCAAACTTCAGTTCATAAAATCTTATATTGACAAAGCATAAAACATATTAGAAGAGATGAGAGATACTTTTCACAGATACATGAGGACAAAGATGATTATGCTTTTGTTGTTAGAAAAGATCTAAAGAATTTTTTTTAACTGATATGCAAAATAATGTTGCTATACTACTACGCAATTTACAACTTTCTTATGACCCTTCATTGGAAGGGTGAACTCAAACACTTGATATTTTTTTAATTTTCATTTGTTTTTTAAGACCAACATGTGGGAAAACATGAGAAAGGAAAATAACCATGCTTTAAAAAAAAAGGAAGGGGATTTTCTTTGAATTCTTCCATTAATGCTGAAAAAGGAACCTTCCCAACAAACCAAACAACAAAACCAAGGATTCAGATCCCCTGGTACTAGGACGTCTATAAGGCATTTGAGACCCTGACATTAATCTGAGTGATATAAACAGACATCTTCAGATTTGGAGTACTTGTGAAACTTCCAACACTGCTTTTATCTGCTTGAATTTCTTTTTGCATCAGGTTAGATGTTGGTATTTTTTACGTATCAGTGTGAACAGTTTTGAAAAATGTCTAGGATCCCTGTTTTTGAAGCCACAGTATATATTATTTTTCAGTTCCCCCTGAAGAGCTCATTTAGAAGAGATGGTAGTAGATCCCAGTTCAGTACTGCTTGACATCAAAGCACATCTAAAAGTGCTTTAAATGATGCTTTGGTTAAAGCTCAGTATCATCTCTGTGGAAGTTGTGACAGTCTGGAGCTCTTCACCTGCTTGTGGCCATGTATGCTCATTTGCTGATAGAGCACACAGCAAGATGGAAATTGTGTCAGAAAATCAGAATTGTTTGGCACAGTTTATTCCTGCCTGTACCTTTGCTTTTGAGCAAACTGTGGTAAAAATAAAAAAATTTACAACAGCCAAGCACTGCAGTTATGAGTTTGCTGTTTTTTGCCATCTGGAAGAAGTAGAAGTACAACCCAATGACCATATGTCTGCTTGGTTATGAAGAACCTTTTCAGGGGCCTTATTTCTGTGTTAGGATTTTTAAAATACTTTTTAATAAAGGTTTTTTTTTTTTTTTCAGAAAAACAAACAATTGCAAGGACAGCAATTGTGTAGGGAGTTTTTCAGTCATGGTGTGACTGGGCTGCAGCATATCCAAACAACATCTCCTAGGTGGGCTCCTTTACTTGCTCACTTGCCAAGTTTTGCTTATTTGAAGGTCACAGCTGCTGTTGAGCAGCCAGCACATAACAAGAAGTCAGATCGCTGCACAGAGTGTGAATGGCAGAGCTTGTACCTGCTTTGCTCTCCAGACAAGCACCACTCTAACAGTGCTGGGAGCGCATTTGTAAATTTCAGTTCCACAAGCTGAAGCTAATCTTAGTTCTTAGCTGTGAGATAAGTGAAAGGATATAGCCCAGCTACAGGGCTGAAGGAGGAAGAAAGCAGCTGTGATATGAATGTGTACAAGTACATGGACACTTCCAGAAGCATTCTCCAGGCCTTATGGGCACATATGAAGGAAGATGGCTTGCTAAGAGGAGTAAGTAAATAGATATACCAAAATAATTGCATGTTCTTCTTCTCATAAGAGCCTATGTGAACATTCCTGTTCACAGGTCCAGAGGAACTAACAATAGTTTACTAATTGCTTCTCTGTTTGGTGTTTAAGTATTTTGGTTTATTTTGTTTTGGTTTTGTTTTTTTTAAAAACCTTTTTTTCCTTACACTTCTCTTGTGCTATGATAAACCTATTTTGTTTGTGTAGAATGTTAAGGCGCCTCTGTTAACAGGTAATGGATTTCTATGGGAAGGGTGCTAATCCATGTGCTGGGAAACCTGGATGCTGCCACTCATTCCCTGAAATTATTTCACCAAGTCATGTCTTTCTACTTCTGTTTCTGTGATAATAGTATGCCTTGCTCATCAATGTCGTAGTGGTAAAGATGAGTTAATTGTTAACCATCAAGTTCTCTTTCAAGTATTGTAGATTCAACAGTAAGAATCTTAGCTTGGGTTAACCAGCACAACTATTGCTGTAGGTTCTTTTGACAGTTTATTCATCTAGGGTTAAATTTGACTCCACGGGTGAGGTACCTTGCTAGCTGGAGTTAAATCTCAGCCAGCTGCAGCTGCAATGAGATGCATCATACCTCAAACTGAGAGCATTTCAGCCAAGATTGGAAAACTGCTTTTGGAAAACTGTGCTGCTTATGGCTTAAGTAAATGCTGAACTTTGCAGCATACCATCATCTAAAATTAAGTGCAGTACACATTTGTTAAATAGAGAACAGAGTGGAACTGAGTCTCACAACTTCAGTGAGGCAAGTCTTCCACTGTAGAAGTTTAATTTAGGACTTTTATCTCGGTCTAGTAAAGTCCTTTAACATGAATGTAATTTTAAGCATGTGAGGGAAGAGTTGCATGGATTTGTATTCAGATGCTGAACAACAGCTTGCCCTCATTGTTTCTTTGCTCTGAGAAGCATTCTTGATCCTGCTGATTTGTTTTCCTCATACCCAGTAATTGTATTCTGAATCTCTGTTGAATAGATAAATAATAGAAGTAGTGAATTTCACTGAATTACAGTAGTTCTGTTGTGATCATTCTCTGAAAGTAAACATTTCTCTGCCTATCCTGCTTCAGGGAAATATTGGTTCTGGTTTTTTTAAATTTAATGTAAAGGTAGTTTATATTAAACATGATGTCTAATTAATAACCTTCAACAAATGCACATTGCTTTTCAAAAAGTGTATGTGTCCAAATGTGTAGCACTTGTTTTCAGATCTGTGTTTAACAGCTGAGATGTTTCCACTTTTATCTTATAACAGCTAGGACTTTTCTGTTTATTTGAAGAATAATACAGTTGGGGAATAAAAGCCTTCAAAATAATTCTTCAACAGAGGTTACGTATGAAAGGAATTTGTGAAAAGAACACTAAGTTCCAGGAAGGAAGAGGTGTATATAATCACTTAGAATGCAAGATTATCACCAATAAAAAAGCATATGTACATGTTTATCTTATTAATTTCTCTGTAATCTGACATATCACACAGTTTCTGAAGGCAGATATATTCCAAATCCTGGGTATTAATTGCTGCATTGTTGTTCTTGTAATGTACAAAATCTATAGGCAAGATGTTACTTCACTTTTCGAGTACATTATTTATCTGAGGTGACAAATTGAGTTATTTCACCTGACTCTATGTGCACTATCTTTTAAAATTTTGAGTATTTACCAAATAGTTGGTTACATATTGAGCAAACATTTATCAGAGTTCTAATAATAAGGCAAAACCATCTATTTATTAGAAAAGGTATGTTCTTCACTAACACTGATCCTACAGTTTCTGTATCTCTCACAGGTCAAGCTTACAGACTTTTTGCGCAAGGTACAGGTTGACAGTATCTCTAAATGAAACACCTCTCTGCAATCCGGAGTATTTTAGTGATTGGTGATAGTATGGTGGTTGCAATACCTCACTGTTGTTAGGGAGGAGCTCCAGTCCCATTACCTCTTGCTTCTGTTACTTTTTTAAGAAATGTTCTTTAAACCTTCATTGCAGTGATAGAGGTGTTAATGTGTTCAACCATGGGTTTTTGTTGGGATGATTGTCTCGTGTGATAAAACTGATGTGCAGAAATCAGCATAGAAAGCGGATGTAAGCTCCGGGCAGAGTGACTGGAAAGCTGCCTGGTAGAAAAGGACCTGGGGGGTGCTGGTCAACAGCAGCTGAAGATAAATCAGCATTGTGCTCAGGTGGCCAAGAAGGCCAACAGCATCCTGGCTTGGATCAGTGATACTGTGGCCAACAAGACTAGGGACAGTGATCATGAGGCCACCTCTCGAACACTGGATTCAGTTTTGAGTCCCTCACTCTAAGAAAGATGTGGAGGTGGTGGAGCATGTCCAGAGAGAGGCAACAAAGCTTGTGAAGGGTCTAGAGCACAAGTGTTATGAGGATTTGCTGAGGAAACTGGAGTGGTTTAGCCTGGAGAAGTGGAGGTTGAGGGGAGACCTTCGTGTTCTTTCCAACTTCCTGAAAGGAAGTTGCAGCGAGGTAGGTATTGGTCTCTTCTCCTATGTAACAAGTGATAAGACAAGAGGAAACAGCCTCAAGTTGTGCCAGGGAAGGTTTAGGTTGGACATGAGGAACAATTTCTTTCCTGAAATGGTTGTCAAGCCCTGGAACAGGCTGCTGAGGGCAGTGGGGGAGTCACCATCCCTAAGCTTACTAAAAGTCTTTTAAGAGAAAATAGTTTCTAAGAGTGATTACGAATAACTCTTTTATATTGCCTGTCACTTGAAGATTAACATTAGTAAAATGAAATACTGCTTTTCAAAGGAGAAAAATTGTATTGTATTATAGCTGTATTTCTAGCAAATACTTCAAACATGCTTTTCAAGTAATCATAGAGGCATGAGCAAGGAGACTGTTCCATGTGACTGCTGAGGAGCACAATGTTAGTATTACTCACTAAACCACAGCTGTTAGTCCTTCAGAAGAGTATGCTGCTGACACTGGAATTTTAATTTGACTTCTCTTCTGTTACTTCCATCCACTTGTTTCTGGCAAATAAATGGTTGGGATTTTGTTGTTGTTTTGTTTTGTTGAGTTTTAAGTAATTTTTATGGTGGTTTCAATTGCAATTTTTAAGTGACTGTCAGTGGTTTTACTGGTAACATGTACAGTTTCAGAATTGTCATATGGTAACAATACTTCAATAAGCATCATCATTCTTACTGTTGTACACATTAGGGTCTTCAGTGCCAGCAGGGGGCAGATGACTGAAATTGTTTCCTACATGCTTACTGTGATCTTAAACGACTGCAAGGCTGTGCATGTCTAGCACAGCTAGCGTGTGCTAGCTAGCTGGGTGTGACACCTGGTGTCTTCTATGAAGACAAGTTGTGTTATGCCCTCTGAAGTTAAAAGCAGAACAATAGTCAAGGGATTTGAAGTTCTGGTGCTATAATTGCTGACTTTTTTCTCTTTGCTCCTTATTTCTTTTTAGAAATTGGAATGGTTATAAGAATATCTGAAATAAGCTAGAAACCTGTCTGCAGAGTGATTCTTGAAGTATTAAGTCTGATTAGAATGCTGTTGATGATAATGTAAAATAAGATCTTGTGAGCCATTTAAAAGTACTTGGGGAATGAATATATGAAAATAATTTCATTTTTAACATTTCCTTCGAGATTTTCTGCTGCTTTTATGCTTGCCCATCTTTTGTTTGGATGGATTCTAACAGAACAAGCAGATTGCTATCTTTCATTGTATATTTTGCTGGCAAGTGTGATTAAGCAACTCTTTGAAGCACGAGCAGACATGTTAGGTCTGTATAGATGCTATGCTTTGCCTGACATTTGTATAGGAAATTCATCATAACCTGAATGGGAACTGGTCTAAACACATACTGCATGTTTCATTGCTGCACATTCTCTTTGATGGTTTTGGCCCTCTCTTTTTATCTTTGAATTCCTTTTCTGGTTGGATGATACTCAGTGTGTTACTGCAATGTCAGTGGTCTCATGTGGCTGGATACCATATTTTCTGAGCAAGATTTGTGTCAGTAGCCTCCGGTCACAGCTTCTTGTTCTTAGGTAAAAGGGCTTTCTCTCAGTCTTGCATTCTCTCTCATTTTCATTCAGACCTGGTTATTTTCTTCGGGCCATGGAGTTTTGTCATGCTGCCCTGGACCCTGACACTTATTTTTCAACACGCAGTCCTCCATTTATGTTGCAATTATCGGGGCTTATTGATTGTCTTTGAAGATAGTGTTGCTGTAGCAAAGGTGAAATGGGGTTAATCTTCCAGGTCTGAAACTTCCAGGTTTTGGCAACTGCAGATTTTTGTAAGATCGTAGAATGGCTTGGGGTGGAAGGAACCTTTCAAGGTCATCAAGTCCCAACCCCCTGCAGTGAGCAGGGACATCTTCAGCTAGATCAGGCTGTTCAGAGCCCCAGACAGCCTGACCTGGAATGTTTCCAGGGATGGGACATCTTCCACCTCACTGGACAACCTCTGCCATTGTTTCTTCACTGTCAGCAGAAATGATTTCTTCCTTCTATCTCCTCCGAATCTCACTCTTTTTAGTTTAAAACGATCACCCCTTGTTCTGCTACAAACGCTGTCCCCATCTTCCTGATAGGTTGGACTTGATAATCTTAAAGGTCTTTTCCAACCTTAATGATTCTGTAGGCTCACTTTAAGTAATGGAATCACTCTCCTGCCTCAGCTGCCGAGAGCAGCACCCAGGTTGTTATTTCTGCGTTTACACCTGGATTTATCTGCAGTTCCACCTGCAATGCTGGAGTGTGCAGATGGCTAGCACACAGGGGTTTGGCAGGGGAGAGGAGGTACATGAGAAGGCTCTGTTATCTCCTATTGGATATTAGTGAGATTGTGCTCAGGGCAGGAGTGGGAGATTTGAAGGATAAACTTAGCCTTTCCCTTTTGTGTCAGTGAAAGCATTACAGGCAGCTGATCTCATACTGCACGATTGTATCTAAAAATTTTTGCTGCACTCATTAAAACCCATGTTAAAAATAGCCATGCACAAAAAATAGTCATTTTCTAACATCACTGAACAGAAATATTTCACTGAGGCTTTTCAGGGCATTCCATCCAGTGCTTTCCAACACTTTATGATCTGGAATTAAATACATTTGCTGCTAATAAAAGTGACAGGCGACACATTGAAGAAAGGTATCAATGACAGCTTGAGTGACTTTATGAACCAACCTCATTTAAACAAATAACAGTTTTTAAATACAGTCAAAATTGATATTTGCTTCTACACTGAGTGGATCTCATATCTGTAAGAGGGGAATACTATCTTGGAAAGGAGAAATTATAAAGAGGGGTCTGGAAATCGTAGTTGGAAAATACTTCAGTGAGAAGCTTAATATAATATTGCAGCAAAATGATCTGTGTTGACCATGAGATTTGTAAAACTGAAAGTCTTGATTGCAGGGAGAGTTGATTTCACCAGTGAGTAGGGAGTGGCTGAGAAGAACATTAGAATACTGCACACAGTGTCTGCATTTTTAGGAAGATTTTGAAAAACAGAGCCTTGGGTTGTCATAAATACAATTTGCAGGCTGAAGAAAATGCCAAACAGACTAAACCTTAGAGATCAATATGTTCATTTTACCTAAAGAAGGTGGACAGTGATTATAATCCAGGATTACCTCAGCAGAGCAAAAACCATCTCTTTTAGATTTTTCCTTGCAAGATTGCTAGTGTTGAGAGCCGGCGAAAGGGAGACAGTATCTTGCTTGCTTTTGCAACATTACATAAATGTAGGCAGATCAATCAAGTGGTTCTTGTTATGTAAAAAGGCATATCTAACTTATTTTTATGAAGATGATTAGCTTTGAGAGCAGCCTATCAAGGTGTATAGCTGGCTTGATATTTCTTGGCACCTCAGGAGGATCTTTTTCTCCAAGTAGTGTGATGGACACAGTGGTATGCCACTGTACTTCAGTTGATGACTGCAGGGAAGTCAATATATGTGTTCTCCTAGTCCTGCAAAGTCGTAAGTTCTGCAATTGGTGGGTCAGTGGAAACTTGTACAGGTTTTTTTGATCTTTTTTCTCTTCTAAATGTTGTGCCATGGAACTTACTGAATCAGACCATGCTTGATTGCTCTGTTTGTCATAGAATCACAGTATCACTAAGGTTGGAAAAGACCTCTAAGATCATCGAGTCCAACTGTTAACCCAGAACTGTGAGGTCACCACTAAACTATGTCCTGGGCAGCCTTTTCCAAGGCTTAGCTGCATTTTTAGTAAAAAAAATGTTTCTAATATCTGACCCAAACCCCTCTTGGCACACCTTGAGGCTGTTTCCTCTCGTATTGTTGCTTGTTACCTGGAAGAAGACCCCCATGTCACTCCAGCCTCCTTTCAGGCAGTTGTAGGGAGCAAGAAGGTCACTCCTCAGCCTCCTTTTCTCCAGGCTAAACAACTCCAGTTTCCTCAGCTGCTCCTCACAAGGCTTGTGCTCTAGACCCTTCACCAACGTTTTTTGCCATTCTCTGGACATGCTCCAGCACCTCATTGCACTTCTTGGAGTGAGGGACCCAAAACTGATTATGGTATTCACTTGTGAGATGAGGTGTGGCCTCACCAGTGCTCAGTCCAGGAGGACAATCCCTGCCCTAGCTCTGCTGCTCACACTAGTACTGATCCAAGCCAGGATGCTGTTGACCTCCTTGGCCACGTGGGCACACTGCTACCTCATCTTCAGCCACTGTTAACCAACACTCACAGGTCATTTCTCACTGGGCAGCTTTCAGCCACTTTGGAATTTGCTTGTTGTGACCCAAGTGCAGGACCTGGCACTTGGCCTTGTTGAACATTGTCCGATTGGCCTTGGCCCATGGATCTGTCCTGGCCAGATCCCTCTGTAATTTACCTGTATATTATGTGTATATGATGTTTGTAGTAATGATGTGTATATTATGTGTTAAACCTGATCGAGTCTAAACGGCATTCTTCCACAGAAAGCATGCTAAACAGGCTTTTGCATTCTTTTAGAAAAGCTGCATTATTTATATGTTGTACCTGAAGTAGCCTCAAGATCACAGGCTCTGGTTGTCATGGGAGACTTTAATTACCCAGACATTTGTTGGGAGACTTACACAGCCAGGCATATGCAGTTCAGTAGGCTCCTCCAGAGCATTGATGATAACTTTCTAACTCAGGTGGTGGAGGAACCGACAAGGAAAGGAGTATTGCTGGACCTTGTACTGACAAATAAAGAGGGACTCATTGAGGATGTGAAGGTAGGGGGCACCCTTGGCTGTAGTGACCACAAGTTGGTGGAGTTCAGGATTGTGGACAGCAGGCACAGGGACAAGAGGATTGCTACCCTGAACTACAGAAAAGCCAACTTCGGCCTTCTCATGGAA
>VWZO01000831.1:1103-18066 GCA_013396975.1 Bucco capensis
GTCCCCTCCCAGGATCTTATCCACCCCATTGCCTTGGTGCTGTGCCAGCCTTGCAACAGTCACAACATCACAGGTTTTATCTTCAACCCGAGGCACAGCGTTTCTGAAAACTGCATGGGAACATTAACTCCATCTCACCCAAACCCAATACACACTCCCAGGGCAAGGTGGCACTATGTCCATTTTAAAGATCACCACCACATGCAGAGTTCAGAGAAAATCATAAAGATGATCATTTATTCAAGATAGTGATGCTTTGCCAACTTTTTTAATTTTTGCAAACAGTGAGATCTAACTGGAAACATCTGCACACTTTTATGAAAATAGCAAATGACAATTAGTGGTTTAGCCAACCATTCATTTTCCAGTAACTTTTTTGGTGTGTTGTTTGTTGTTTTTTTTTAAACCTCTCAAGATTGTTGTATTATGAATTGTGTTATAATTACCATAATATGGTTCTTTTTAAGACATATAAAGCGTATGTTTATTAATTTTTAAAACACACACAGCATCTTTCTTTTTAAACACAAGGCATATGATTTCTGGATTTCTTTTCAAGTGAAATTTTGCTTATTATCCTTTGAAAAGTCTCTGACATCCACTTAATTTGGGACTGTGCAATAATTTTTCCTTTGTTTTGCTGCTTGTTTTTAGACACCTTTTTTCCCCTGCAAGTTTACTACTGCTTGAGCCCATTCTACATTCTTCAAAGCCCACTGAAAGAGTTATGAACTTCTTGTCACATGCCAGAAGGTAGTGGCAGCACACTTCATTTTTTCTTGACTGAGATTATGACATGTAAATCACATATTGTTTATTTCATGCATCTTATATATATATTTGGCTTTGGGTAGATGGAAATAAATTTGGAGACTTCAGCAGTGTCGCAGGACTATAAAAGTGAGAGGCCTCTCAAGGGTCATCACAGTCTTTGATGTTTACATGCACTGTGTATTATATTCCCTTTCATGGTAAAACATGTGGCCAGATGGCTTAGGGGAAACAGGAAAATAAATTATGTCTCGCATACACTTCATAAACAGAAAAATTCTTCAGTGCCAGTATCAAACTAGTGTTCTCCCTTCTAAAGTGGACTGCTTTGTAGTCTTGTTCTATTACTTCAAAAGCATCAACTGGTAACCAGTGAGCCATTTAGTAAATTTAAAAACTGTCTCATCGTTTCATATTTCCTGTGAATCTCTATTCTTTTCTAACTTATGCAATGGGTATATGTGTATACTTACCTGAGTGTGCTTGGTGGGGGGAGTGCATATGTGGATGTTTACATGTATAAATATGTACAAAATTAGGGAATAATATATACTGCTGAAACCATCTGAAAGAACAAAATATTCTAACCACAAAGCTTTTCCAGATGGGTAAATACAAATATATATATGTACGTATTTCCGTTTCTAATGGATTAGTTACCTTCACTCAAATTCTAAAGATGTCTCTCAGATGACAGTGCTTTTTGTGTTTATTACCCAAAAAGTGAGGTAAAGCACTGAGATTGTCTAAAGAACTTCAATAGAGCAAAGGGTTTTCTTTGGTAAGGCAGAAATTAGATTGATTTACTACGTTCTTTCGTTACTTTACAACAATTTAAAAGAGAACACTCTTCTTGGGGCAGATTTTAAATACATTTGGTTTAAAGCAGCCCATGATGAATGAAAAGAAAAATCAAGGAGTACATGAAATAAAGGCAATCAATCATTTTTTATTAGTGGAGAGAAATTCTAAATTAGAAAGTCAATGATTTTAGTTCCAGAAAGGTCTTTTAAACATTTACCATACCCTGTAATGCACATTGACCCCTCAAGAATAAGTATTGTCTCCAGGACATTTTTTTTCTTCATTGGAGGAGACTTTATGAAAATTTATTCTCTCTGGTTATGAGAAATATTGGCATGTAGTGTTGATTGCTTTTTGTTGTCGTTAAAAAGAATCATTATGCAGCCTGTTTAAATTACAGTAACCACAATAAATTTAGAAGTTACATGTGTATTTTTCAACATGCTCTTACATGGAATCTTTTCACAAAGTGATAGTTTTCTAGAACCTCCAGTAAAAAAATGGTAACACAACCTGTCTGAATACTCACATTTAGATGGAAAGCACTAAATGCAACTTTGGAAGACAGTGAGTGAATAATAGCACCAATGGAAGCAGTTTATTTGCTTTTACTGATCTAAATACTGTGAAAAATGTGCTGTTACATGCATCAATTGGCATGCTACATTGATGGGAAAACAAGATTCTAGTGAGAAATTACAACTATGCAGTCCACCTTTTGCTTTTCTTGAGTAATCATCAGCTTCTGACAGTTGTTGAGTATTGGTACTGTAACTGCTGGAAGGGCACCATAGCTAGGGGCAAGGGAACTGATAAAAACTAGTAACTGAGTGAGAGAGTTTTTCTTAATTTTACTGCTGGTGGTTGATGAGATTATTTTAAGAAGTCAAATCTAGTACTTGGTGGTCATCACCTGTGCTGAGCAACAAATTAATTGCTGATAAAAGAAAGATTGGATAATCTGTGCCCTGTTCTTTTTCTGATTTGCATATAGTGGAGATCTGTGGTTTCTAAGCCTAGACTAGAGGAAAAAGCAACAAATTGAGGAAGTTTGAGGAAATTCAGTCAAATCCAATCTTTTACAAGTGGACATAGTCCCTTGACAGGATTTGAGTTGTGCCTGCATTCTTTTGGCTTAATAATTTCTATGGAGAGATGATCAATTCTCATGATTATGAGAATTGTAATGGTAATGGCATTTCTGTGGCCTCATGTTACAGTTTTCAACATCAGAAAGGTATTATTTTCTAGAAATGATAGACACTTTGAAACAGGTTGATGTTGTTTCTGGCTATAAAGCTAGAATGCTACCAGAAATACTAGTCAGGCACTTTACTTTTGTTAACAATACAAAAAGATAGATGGATTGGATGGATAGATGGATGGATAGGTGAGTGGGTGAATGGGTAGATGGACATTTGTATTTATTACAAATACAGATTCATGGTTTCACAGATAATATTTCTGTTTGAGTGAAATAACTGACAGGTTTTCTTTCTTGGCCATTTATTTAATTTTAATGCACCTTGTAGCCTTGAATGTGTGATTCTATTTTTAACTAGAAAATACAAATAAATGTGATAGCTATTGGGGTCTGTGAAGATGGTAATCTGCAACTTTCCTATCTTTTAGAGTAAACTGTGTTAACTAATGTTGACCCAGTTACTGAGGAGCTAGTGAACACTTCCAGTCTTGCACTGATTAATACAATGGCATGGCTTTCACTAGAGCTGGGACTTTTCAAGTGTGCTCTGTGGTATGCATGGTTTTCATAGATGATATTTATGAGGGAGATGTTTGCCACACACATAGTACTAAATAACACTCTTGAGTCTCTGAAATGCAAAATTAGAAAATTACAGATAAAACTGCCCTGTCTTTTCTGTAGGAAGTTGTTCTTACCAGATGCATCCTTTAGTTATGGAATCACGGAGTTCAAAATGGAGTTCTCTTCACACTAGTCATCATGGAAATTGTAAATTAAATATCCAGTGAATGCATAGTGTCAGTTAGTAAACTGTTGCTTTTGCTTTCAGCAGAAGGCTGAAAGAAGAACACAAGTAGACTCTTAAGCAGAACTTCTCAGCAAAGCCAGGAAACAGATTATCAACACTTAGGCTGTCCCTATTGTGTCCCTTATCATAATTGACAGTTTGACGTAAAACTGTCACATGACTACCAGGGAGGTATGTAAATGGATAAGAGGTCACCTTTCACATACACTTGCTGGAAAGGAAACACATTTAAAGGAAGTTTCAGTCTAAACAATGACAATATGCAGATTTTATGTGCTTTTCTCAGCTAACAGAAGCTCTAGCAGAGTCTTCCATTACACTTTCCAAATTACATGCCTATTTTCACTAGTGATAACAAAAACTTGAAATGAATTTTAGACAGCCACTCTTTATATAGGAGAATACAAAAGCTGTTTAAATATTAACCTGTAAAAAGTATTCAGAGTATGATTAAAGATTAAGCTGTTGACAATGTTTTTTTAAGGTATTTAGGATTTGCATGCTAAAAAGTCTGCAGGATAGTTGTGCTCAGTTTAAACTGGAAAGACAGCTATACTGAAGTCTAACTATTGTGTAGGGCTTCACAACACTATGTCTCACAGCACTGGAAAGTACAAACCAGAATCACTTTCCTGGCATTTTACAAAGGGCACAACAGGAGGAGGAAAGTGGATGTCTTTCAGGGTGGTGGAAAAACTGAGGAAAGCACTCAGTCAACTCCTCTGTTTCCACCTGGGCCTGTGGCCCCTTCTTGTGGTGCAGCTTGAGGCAAGTGAGAGAGTTGCACTGCTTCCCTGTAGAAACGCTCGTGTTGCGATTTGTGCTCTCTGCTACTTCATGGGAGTAGCAGTAAGAATGTATTGCAGACAGTGACCACTGCAGCTCCACATGTCAGGAAATGGCTGGGCTGCCTGTGAGGTATTGCCATCTGCTGCAAGTCTGGCCATCCTTTTCTACTTCAGAATACAGACTTATGTTCTTTTTCTGTGTGTTTAGGTGAGAGATAAATTATAAAAATCATTGATAATGTTTCATGGATAGAAGGTGTTATTGAAGTGGAGTTCATGCAGGTTGCCTTTCTGAATCAATAAAAGCATGGGATTGAAGAGCAGGCCTGTCCAACAGGCTTCTAAGAAAGACTTCACCACATCACATGCCAAATCAAGTCTTTAATTAAATTTGCAGTATATTTTTCAGAAAGTTGCAATGTTATTCAGCATTTATTAAATATCTCATGAAGACTATTTCTAAAATCCCTCTACCGAGGAACTGAAGTTTTCTCAAGTAGCCTTGTTTCCTGCCTGTCCCTTTCACAGAGAAACTGCATCTTCTTCAGAGAAATTCTTTCAGGTGACTTAATGTGGGTAAGAGTGAGTGTTCCTTTTTGCCACCAGCTAACACTGTGGCAAGATTTTAGAGGCCATTCAAGTTACTCTGAGGACTGTAACTAGCCAGAAAGTTTTTGGCATGATTCCACACAACATATAGCACACAGAATACTGTGCTAAGATGTTGTGCATCATTCCAGAGCTTGGTACTTGAATTAGGTCTGTTTCCTCGGGCTTTCCCTGCTGTGCTATCCGGACATCCTCCAAGGGAAGCGTTCCTGCTGCTGCTGCTGCTGTGAACAGACATCTTCTTCCATCAAATGGAGCCAGGCCTCATAGAACTCTTTTAAGCTTCTCAAGCCTTTTTACCCAGAAAGTGCTCCACACATAAGAGATGCGGACACAGACTTTGAAAGTGTTATTTCTACATACTTTTGGAAGTATGTTTCTAAAGTTTAGAAATTCTCATCTCTAAGCAGGAGTGATTTGGAAGAGCAAATTTTATGTGAAGGAGAAAAACCCCATTTTCCTGCAGGTTAGTTTTCAAAGACAACATGGCAGCTGTGTGAGCCAGCTGAGGAGCTTGGAGCAATAGTTTTTAACATTGGGAAGGTGGTTTTCAGCACAGCTAATGTAGTTCTGGGCTTATCACACAATGCATTGTCATAAAGGCCTGCAGTTCTTTAAGGTGTTGTCAATACTGCAAGTATGGCACAGTTGATGAAGTGAATAGAACTGCAGTTTACACTGACTAGCAGTAAACTACACTAGTGTAGCATGAGTCATCTTATACATGTGCATATATCTACAGAAAATGTAAAATGCAGATGTTCTATTCTTACCATTACAATGTTTGTATAACATGATATGTGTCATTACTAACATTCATGAAATAGGTTTGAAAAGCTCTTTTTGGAGCTTTCTCAATGGCAAATTTAACACATGGATTGTACATGTGGAAAGTTTTCGTACTGACTGTAGGAAGAATATAATGATTTAACTGCAGAAGCTGATTTACTAAAATGTAATGTATTAATCCTTTATTGTTTTCCCCAAATAGCAAATGCAGTCAGGTTCTGTAGTAAGTTAAGTGCTTGCCAGATTTTTGAGCCAGGCTTAAATGCATAAATTCATTTGGTAACATTAGGTTTGTGATTTTAGCACTTTATATGGTTCTAATAATCCAAAGGACTTTTATTCATAGATTGTTATACTATATGAAAGAAGAAAAGAGGTGGGGTTTAACCTTTCAGTCTTATGTTTCAGCTCTAAGTGAGGTCTTATAGATAAGTTATAAGCCTTTAGAATATGCATCAGTAATGGAGATGATAGCATTCTTAAGACTACAGCACAAAAACATCAACTGTACATTGAGTAACTGAGCTGACATATTTTACTATGTGTTAAGGCTTAGGACTGGGCTGTCCACTAACCAAGTGACAGATCCTCTTTATTACCCACTCTTTCCCCCTCTCCCAGGAAGGGAAAAGGAATAAGAAAGAGAGACATGTAGAATGGAAAAGAAAACCAAATCTAATTTAATGAAAATTAAAAAATGAAATATCTATGCAAATATATACAAGAACAGATCCGCCCCCTTGCTGATGACAATTACATGACTGGCACCACTGATACTGTGGCAGAATTACCAAAGTGGACTCAGCAGCAGACAGAAAACAGATTGAAGAGCTGGATCCTGGAACTGGATTCAGGAAATCATAATGGATATGGAAGGCAGATTGGACAGAGTCCTGCTCGGACACTGGCCATTGAAGAAGAGAGCTTGACCCTTGTGATCCCTCAGCTTTATGTTGAATATGATGTATATGGGTTGGAATACATAGTTGGTTAGTTTAGGATCACCTGTCCTGTCTGCTGCTTCCTACAGGTGCAGCCTTTTACTCTGAACCTTCCAATGGGGTACACAGGGTTTAGCAGTGAACTTAGTCTGCATACCAATCCTTGGCAGTAACTGTAAACATGAGGTCTTATCACTGCTAGAAGCAGACGTTGTCTGTAAAAACATGCTATTAGTTTCAGAAATTGCAGTTAGAAGATCCTTAGCTGAAAAGTAAAATCATTGAACAGAATTAGTTCTGTACTGACTCAAACTAGGACTCTGTGTCTTCAATATTAAAATCAGGTTTACAATACTGTTCTATATAGTGACTAAATCAAATATTTATTTAGCTCTTTCTTTAAACATATTTAATATATTATTCATAGCTACCTCTAGCAAACTTTTGTGACTGCGTGTTTCCTTTACTGGTTAATTTCAGTTGGTTTAGTCATGTTTTTAATGGCCTGTGGAAGGTTCCTTGGAGTTCTTTAGATAACAAACAAGAAACAATCCCTGTGAAAACATCAGAGACTGACATTTCCATTTCTCAGGCCTTAACAGCAGGAAGCTTATGAGTCTAACAGCCAGACAGGGTCAAGTTTGCAATGTTGTCTTGTCCTCAGCATTTGTATTTTTCAGGAGAATCTGCAATTAATTGTGTTCCTGCGAAATCAGTTTTTTGTAGGTTTCGGGTTTTTTTGTTATTTTTTCCTTTCGAAGCCTGCACTATCTAAAGACTGTAAATATGGATAGAGAAAACTAAAATACTCTGATTGCAATTAAACTCAGCAAACAACATTATCTTAAATTCAGTGCTGTAATTAGATATAATGGTACAGCAATTTATACACAGCATGCCATTTATAGAGATTAAAATGTATGTTTTCTTTGCAAGCTGGGTAAGTTAACTTTCTTAAACTTAAAAATAACCAATACAACTTTTCAATAAATCTGCTAACATTATAGGGCAGATGATAAATAAACTGTCTATAGAGGGTTGCTTGAACAATCTGTGAAGGCAGAATTGATGATTTGAGAATCTGGAAAAAATTTGTTTCAGCTAACATTTAGTACATTCCTCATTATATGTAAATGAAATAAAGTATTTTAAAAGCTGTTATCCTGAATCTGAAATAAGATTAGATTATGTTATTACCTCTTGCTAAGTAATACCGCTTTCAGTAACACTAGATGAATAAAGCTCAATTACAAAATAACTTTTCTTAAATAGCAAGATAGGGACATACAGTTTATTTAATTTGGGGAAATATTCTATAAATTGCATGTCTTCTATGTTTAACTAAATGCATGGTGCAAGATACTTATTATATTTGACCGTTACTTAATAAACATTATGTAGAGCATTGTTTAGAGAAAACAGTGTATTTACTTACTTTTTTAAAGTATCTTACTATTGAATATTAACACTTCCTTTTATTCCAGCTTAGTTTGTAATCTAATAATGGCTAATTGTTATGTACTAAACGCTAGTTACTCTTTATGCTTTATTAATTGAGGAGCATATTAAAGTAGCGTTATCTTAAGCAAATCTATAGGCATTTATTTCTCAGAATAAGTTATCTTTCTTTCTTTGTTTTTTTTTATAAATTTAATTCTTGGGAAAGTAAAGCTTTTGCCATGTACAGTACTAGTTTGCATGTGTTCATTTAAATACTAAAACCTGTAGTACTGCTCGATCCATATCTGACTGCTAGGTTTCAATTGACAGCTGAGAATTTGTGACTGGACCATGAATCAAAACGGCAGGCATTTATACACCAGTGCCAGTGAGGATACATTGGGAATTACTTGGCAAAGGTAACATTTTAATTATTTCCACCCCTACGCCACCACTAAAAAAATTGCACTGAGCTATAGTATTTGTTTTAGCAGGCCTCCATAGGATTATGTGAGAGGATTTGGTCAAAACACATGTGTAACAACTTTTCACCCATACATATTTAGATTATCTCTAGTGTAAGCTGAATTTAGAAACTGCTTTAACTAAGCACCTGGAATGACAACACTGTGCTGTCAAATACAAAGGATTTCTAAGTTTAAGGGAATATTGGTCTTAGACTTTAAATTAATGTCATTTGCAGAAATAAAGGTCATTTTTGTGGGGGCTTAGTGGTTAACAAAAAGAAAATGGTGCTCCTAGAGGTATAGATGGGTATAATAATAAATGTCTGAGATACTGGTGGGTTTGGACAGTGAATAACCATACTACTCATAGAGACTTTTCTGACTAAACAGATGGCTTAGATTTAAGTCGCTAATACGTACAAGAAGGTGAAAGACGAAGCATCTTATTCTCAGCTAAAGAACAGAATAATTAGGAATGATTTACACAAAAAAGAGTGCATTTCTGCACAGAACAACCCCCCCCCCAAATGCAATAAAACCCATTAATCTTTGGTACATTAATAAATTACTCATTAGCTTTTACATTTCTTAGTATATAATGCATATGATAACAGTAATGGTGTGTGTATCTAAAGAGGTGTGTAAACTAAGTATAATTATGATGTATCAATTTTTCACCTCTTTCTTGTGCAAGATTATCTGCAACATTCAACACATAATGGGGGGTGTACATGTAAAGCATGTGGGTTGGGAACCTATCAGATTAAGTATCATTTACTCACTCTCAAAATAATTTTAATACTTTTTGGACATTAGTGTGCACATTAAACTGTACATACTACTGAATAGTTTATGTAAGTATGTGTGTGAGTGTGTTTATGTACAAAATGCCTTTTGATGCCTTTTGTTGTACTATAGATTGTTAGAAGGTTTGGGGTTTTTTTAGTATCAGCTTGGAATAATAATCACGGAATTTGAAAGCTGGTGCTGTTTACAAACCTGAAGTTTGAATATTTTTGCTTTACTTTTCCTTATTGCTATTTTTCTGAAATAATTTTTTTTAAATCTGGAAGAATTGAGTTGGAAAAGCAAGATGTTGTCCATTTCTTCCCTTATAGGTTAAATGGCACAATGGAAAAGTAGCTAATGCATTCATATAATCTCCTCAGGGACCGTGATGCACATTATAAGTCCCTATCATGCAGTAATTGCCATAGTTTTCAATATACCGGCAAGAGTGCGTCTCAGAGGGGGTGATTTATTCTCCCAGTACAAAGGGTGCTGCTTTTTCAGGGCATTGATAGGCATTAGGAAATTATATTATAACTGCCTATCTAGGAATATCCTTGAATGGTTTTAAATCAGTCATCACTCAAGCCCCATTTATAAAGCAACGAAAGTTTACAGAGGCTGAAGCAGTCTGAGAGTTTGCTAAATTCTGATTTTCAGTACCCATCGCACAAGACCCTTGGGCATAAAGTAGGAAAAGAATGGAAAGGGGAAAAAAAGATTTCTATGTGATAACCAAGGAAACTTAGTTGATGAATACAAGTATGCCCCATGACCCACTCACCTTTGTAGAAAAAACCTCTTTGTAGGTCGCTCCCGGAGTGCTGCCTGCCACTTTGACCGCACCAACATAAAAAAGTGCTACCAGATGAGCTTGGGAAGAGATTCTGCAATGGGCATCTCTTTGCAGGCCTAGGCTCTGGTTCCTTGGCCTGGAATGAAGCACAGCCTTGGAAGACGAAGAAAAACTCTCAGTTCTCCCTAAGTAGATAACTTCTAGGGTTTGGCCTTTGGAATACAATGTTCTTCAAGTCCCATGCAGGTGAGGATCTAAGAAGACAAATGATACCTGCACTGGCTAAAGAGGAGTGAGCCTTTATAACACTAAGGAATGATTGCTCATTGGCAAAGAAATATATTCTAGTCCAGACAGTCAAATAATCCCCTCCAAAATGGTTTGAAAAATGTTTGATATGCATGTTTTCCTCTAATCTACAGTGCTCATTTTGATGATAGTACATCTGATCTTTTACAATGGGCTTTTGTGTTTAAGTACACTTATTTTTCAGAAATATCATAGATCTCCAGAAGTTAAAAAAGTTGGCAGAGTCTCGATATTAGGTATTCTGTCTCTACAGAAACCAGGTAGAAGAGGTGGCCAAGCTTTTGTCACTTTTGTCATGGAGCATTGTTGGTGATCCAAACCTTGGAAATGTAGGGAGAATGAATGATGATAAAACCTGTGTTATTTCCGTGTACTTTGTCTTATTAATATCTTCCTGTCGTATCTGACAGTAGAGATGATGATAGATTTCAAAATGTGATACAGAGATTTCAAAATATATGTTCTGGGATTTTATTTCCATATAATATTATGCATCTGTTGACATTTAAAGGCCCAGATGTGAGGTTTTATTGGTCCAGATGCAAAATCCTGAAGTTTGCAAAAGAAAAAGAGAATGTGAATAATATAAGACAAAACCAAGCAAACAAAGAAACAAAAACCACCCAAAACCCCCACAGAAGACCATACAGAACTTTAAGTCACTTTCTTCAAAACTAGAAGAGTTGCAAGGAAAAGACTAGATAAATACTTTGCTTAGTTGAGTTAAATATTCTAGTATCTGTAAGGTAAATACTCATACTAAACATCCTGTGAGTATCCTATGAAAAGGGGGGAAATCCCAGTTATTTGGTAAAATATTTGGAAGTAGTAATTTTTAATTTGCTCCTGATACCCTGACAATCTACAATGGTATTTTTTGTTGCCTACTTAACAGCACTTGCGGTATATATTTTATTATGTCTGCTGAACTGATCAACATTTAAGAACATCAGTAGAATTAAGTTCTCAAGTAGTTTAAGATTATTTAGATCAATTTTTTTGCTGTGTAGGTGAAGGCAATACTCAGAACTAATGAGAAAAAAGCAACCCTTCTTTTTCATAACCCCACTTCAGTAATTGTAACTGTTTTCCTAGAGACAGAAGGTGAAGGGAAGCTGTGAAAATCTGTAAGGCTCAGTTAGGAAAGTATTGTCTCAGTTGCTATGTGAGAGCAAGAGCATATGCAACACTTAAGACATGAGTGAGTGAGAAAAATCATGTGTATAAATCTGATAACATGGCTTGAGCCTGAATCTCGGTCATTCATTACACCATTGATACTAATTCCAGTGGCTGGCATGATGAGTCTACTTTAGAATATGTTGAGTATTTGCAAGTCTTTCACAGACTATAAGCAAATTTTCATTGCCAAATGTTTTTTATTCCCAACTACTGTTGTTTATATTGAGTTTTTAGCAATCTTTATGTGTGGGGTTTATGAGTTAACTGTTACTTTAATATTACATTTACACTACCCAGGCACGTGCACTAGATTAGTGTTTCCTGCTTTCCATCTGTTATCTTGACATGTAAGCATAATACAACAGCTAGTTTGTTCCTGGAACTGCTGAGAATACTTTGTTCTCAAAGGGCTGAATTTCTTTCCCAGCTCTAGCTGTAGGGGTGTTCAGCTTCCCAAACATAATTTTTGCCCTCCGAGAACCATTCTGGGTTTATGATAATAGTGCTGATTAGGCAATCAAAGAGGATAATCTTGGATTTGTGAAAGAAATAGGAGGGGAATTGAGAATAGGTCCAGACAGCACAGACACACAGAGTATCTTGTGTGTGTTTCATACCAAACAAACACATAGCTAAAGTAACACAGTCAGCAGCGCTGCTGTAGCAAGCACATTTTGGCAAACACAGACACCTGCTAGAGCTATGGTTCATACCCTCCGCACCATCCCTCTACCCCCTGCCACAATCCCCTTGGGCAACGTTTTGGGATAGAAATATCAATTCATTACAATCTAAGAACAAAAACACTGAAGCATCCTGATTGTAAAAGTATTCACAGAAAGAAAACCTAATGTTTTCTGGTCTTTGTCAATTTAAATTGCTAACTATAATGGTTTTGCCCAACTATGTAATGCAGAAAGATGTGCAGAACATTATGTTTCCTCTCCATCTAGGCAAAAATCTTCAGAACATTTCCTAAGAAATTAATTGTATTCAAGCCAGACTTACATGCTGCTATCCCACAGGAAATGGGTCAGCAATCCATTAAGATGCCATTAGGTAATCTAATTTGGAACTTAATCTCTAAATTAACCATGCTCCATACTTGAAGCATACTTGAGAGAAAGAAAAAAAGTTTATGTTTGAATCGATAGGAGAGCCGAAGCGTGAAAAAGGCTGTTTGTTTTTTCTGTAGCTGTGGTCACGTCTCAAGCTGTCTGGTAACCAGGAGAAACCAGACATGATGTAATTCCAGATTGAACTTGAACTTCAGGGACTTAGAATGGGGGAACAATGGACCATAGGAATCAATAATGTCCCTTTTCCACATGATTGTGTTTGGAGCTTTAAGTTAACCTTTATGGGAGAAGCAGCAAAAACTGCAATGTAACCAAAATGACTGAGATGATCCAGAAGCAAGATGATAGTAAAGAAAACAACTTCAGTAATATTTTCTGAGCAGCACTGCAGATTCCAGCAGGATTAGAAAAGTTACCACTCTGCAGTGATCTGGTTGCCTGTTCTGAGCACTCTTTGTTCACTTAGGTAGGACAAACTTAATCATATGTTTCCTGTCAGATGATTTTTGGCAGCACTGCTAGGGAAGAAGGAGCATTTTATAGAAAATTTCCAAGTGTAAACTGCATCTTTAACCCCTTGGTTACTCCAGTTTTCTACTTCTTGATCATCTTATATCCAGTTGTTTATTTTGAAGTGTTAAAACATCACTCATGTTTTGGAGTTGTTTTATGCAGTTAGGATTATCTGCATTATTATTTAATCATGTTAATTTGATAAACTTTTAGTCATACCTTTAAAAAGTGCTAAAGTAAAAAATCTAAGATATTAAAATTGGAAGTGATACTATTTGGGGAAAAAAGCAGTGTAGATGTGGAAAGCTGAGGGTCAGTTTTTCACAGGCAACCCAACGGACTGTTAACTCAAGCCTGCAGACTCCATGGTTTCACCATAACCTCATCCGTGCATGTGCATGTTTGCAAACTTCCTTTATCCCTGTTCTTGCACCTAACAGTCATGTATGCGTGGTCCAGAGCACAGCATGGACATACATCATTTCTCTGGGTTCTTCCTCTGTTGTGTATTTTCTTCCTTAGTGATGGGCTCAGTGTCTTCTTCCTGAACTTATCCTTACAGCAGAATTCCCTTATCCCTCCTCTGGTCATAAATCAGTAGGCCTTTACTTACTGATGGGTGGTATGTGCCTGCTAAACTATAAAGTTATCCTAAATTAAACTGAGATATACTTAAGAGATCTGATCTACCTTGTCTAAGCTAGTGTGTTAACACAACAGAGTAGTGAATGTGCAAGAATGAAATACTGCTTTAGTTGTTCTTTCCAAATAATAAAATACTCTTACAGACTTCTGAAGCTGTAATAGAAAGAAGGTAGTAATTGGTGGAAAATAAGAATCTTAAAAACCTTCAGATTAACTCAGATCTGATTTGACTTATTTCTTACCGCATTTAGTTAATTGTTGAACATTATTATAGTATTTATGTTATTATAACCTCCAAAGCAGACTATATACATTCAATATTAGTACTGCTTGTGGTCCATTCCAGTAACATTTTAATAAGAGATTCTTGAAACAGCAATTATTATCCTTAAGAGGAAATCATGGTAGAAATCTTGATTGAATTAACAGATGAAAATTGTAAAGAAAACTCTAAAGGAGAATGTTAAAACCCTGTAGGATGCTTTCAGAGTTTTCCTTTGCTATTTTATTATATTTGAGTAGATAAATGCATTGTACTTGCCATTGATAGAGAGGGAGATGATGACTCTATAACACACCTGATAGTCTACTTATGGTGAGAGAAAACCATTTCTGGTAGTGAAATGACTTAGTGATATAAAGCTTCAGGGACGTTTTCCTGCAAACCACACTTTGTCTCACAAAGGCTACCAGTCTGAATCTTGCAGCAACATCTGATGATGCTTCTCATGTAATTTTCTTCAAAACTTAGCATAGAGCAGGTTTTTTTGAGATGTTACTTCATCTACCAAGGGATAGGCATTTGTATTGTAATGTTTATCAGTGAAGGGCTCACAGGTTTCCTCAGAAGCAGTGAGCTGGATAAAGAGCTGCTTTATTCCACTCACACACAGAAAGTTTTTTTTTTGGAAGGACAATCTGTGTGGGCAGAGGGACATCTCATTAACTTCTGCAAGGAAGCGCAGCTTGCCTGCGTCCTGGGAAATGGAGAGAGTTTTGGCTTCCCCAGTGCTGAGGTGCATATGGAACAGAGACAAAGCATTGCCTCTGCTTTTGTGAAACTGAAGCCTGGAAGTTTACATGGTACTTTCACAAACTGCTGGATAGTGTGGAGCCCCTAGGCAATAACTGGTGCTTCTGCTAGGGGACACTCCGCAGAGAAACTGTAGGTAAAACTCTGCAATGCTCACAGAGGTGAGCATTGAGAAAGATTTGATGAAATTTTGATGATTTGAGATTTGAGAAAGCTGACAGAGGGCCTTGCTCTTCTGGGATGGCAGTCTGGTTTGTCTACATGCAGAAGCACTGGCGAGTTACAGAGCAGGGTGCAGCTCTTAAGGTAGTTGAAAGTCGAATTAAATTTACAATAAAAGCAATGGGGTAAGTGAGAATATTGGACAGACAGTCATACATAAGCAGTTTAGCCTGAGTTAGTTTATTTTTGTTATTCTTTGTATCATAGATATTTTTAGAGCTTTGTGCTGTGATCACTGCTATTCACCTCAGTAAGTGTCATTCAGGTTTCCTGCTTTGTCTGCAGTAAACACTTGGTACAGGTATCAGGACTGGGGTGACCTGAGTAGTTACACCAAACTGCAGTATGATAAGGTTAATTTCTAAAAAAAAAAAGGAGCTCCTAAAGCATTAAAGGTCATGTCATAGGAAATGCTAGCAAACCGAAGGGACCTGCTCTTCCTGTCTGCCAGAGGGGCCAGCCACTGCCCAGTGAGTGCATGTAGATTAGGGACTTCAGCTCACCCTCAAAGATGTAGGAGCAGTGGCTTTTCCAGGTCCTGTGCTACAGGTGCTCCATTGATGGCACCACCATCTCTGACCAGCAGCAGGAGGCTCTGCAGAAGCAGCGTGAGGGGCTTCCAAAGTTCTGATGGGATCTCCACAGTATTAGCATGGGAGATTTATTACTCCCTGAGGATTCGTAAACAGCATTGTACAAATTCGTTGCAATCTACATGTTTGTCATGGTTGTAATATAAGGTGAGAGAAGTTTTTAAATAAGCACCTATATTAAATCTGTATGCTGTGGCAATAACAGTCCTTTTAGTCACTTGCTAAAACTAATTTCTCTTGAGCACATTCTGCAAAATCATGCTCTGTCTCCTGTATGAAGTAATAGATAAGAAAACAAATTGTTACAAAAAGCAATTTGCTTTTTACCAGCATTGACTGATTTCCTTCACTCACTGCAGTAGTTAGAAGGTTGACAATTTTAAAACAAAAGAATAAATTAAATACATATGTATCCAGCTGCTGAAGTGCACTGTAAATCTTCAGAAAGATAACCTAGAAGCTGTGTATTTTGCCTTTGCAACAGAAATTGGTTAAATACCATGTTGACCTCATGTGAAATTTGTATTCTTTTAGCTAGAATGGAACAGTAGTTCTATTTTGTTTAAAGTCCCTAAACACTGTAAATCTGATATGATAGAACAGCAAAGAACTATGCACTGTAAAACATATTCAGACAGGACCTGAGCAAACAAATCTGCTTTTATTGTTTTTATTGTTGTTGTTTTCTAATTTATATATTTTTAAAATTTTATTACTAGGTCCTATTTTTACAACCCCCTGTACTTGGAAACAATTTGCATTGTCTTTTATTTTAGAACTTACTTCCTAACATCACTGAAATCCAAAGAGGGAGGAACAAAAATATACATTTTAATACAAATTGTGAAGGAAGATGAAGAACAAGTTGAAACAATTAAGCCTCTTAAATGAGATTCTGGTATTGAATGTTTTTCTTTTTTTTGAATTTTTAAACTAAACCTTTCATCAGATGATGCTGGACAAATCGTTCATGCATGACTGGGTTTACAACTTTGTGAATATATCAGGATTTGCAGTGTAACTGTAATTTTTGAATTTGAAAAGGGGTTATTTCTCCAACAACAGAACTTATTTTATTTGTAATAGTCAATAGAATTTAAAAAAAAATAAAATCTTCAATTAAACATATCAGCTTATTTTAGGTTTCAAAAATAGAATCATAGAATCATAGAATGGCC
>VWZO01000834.1:900-12546 GCA_013396975.1 Bucco capensis
CATCTGCCCTATGACGACAGGCTGAGAGAGCTGGGTCTCTTCAGCCTGGAGGAGACTGAGAGGGGACCTCATTAATGCTTACAAATATGTTAAGGGTGAGTGTGAGGAGGAGGGAGCCAGGCTCTTCTCAATGTCATCCAATGTTAGGACAAGAGGGAATGGGAGCAAGCTGGACCACAGGAGGTTTAGTATTAACATGAGGAGGAACTTCTTTACAGTAAGGTGATGAAGCACTGGAACAGGCTGCCCAGGAGGGCTGTCGAGTCTCCTTCTCTGGAGACATTCAAGAGCCGCCTGGACACATTCCTGTGTGAGCTCGTCTAGGTGATCCTGCTCTGGCAGGGGGGTTGGACTAGATGATCTTTCTAGGTCCCTTCCAACCCCTGACATACTATGATACTGTGAACTCATCACTCAGGAGAAAGAAGATACGCGTGTGCCAGTACCTGGCAGAAGCTTGATGCCAAAATCAAGATGCTGCACATGTGCTGTGTGAGGAACTGCACCCTAGACCTGCACTCATCTTACCCACAACACACTGTCTCAATAGCAATGACCATGCTGGAGAGTCTTGTCTTTCTCACCTACAGCAGCCCTCCATGGTACCCCTCTGTAACTGAACAAACTCTTCGTCTCCTAAGTCGCAAGCTGGGTGCGACAGGGAC
The DNA here is from genome assembly GCA_013396975.1 of Bucco capensis. NCBI lineage: Eukaryota > Metazoa > Chordata > Aves > Piciformes > Bucconidae > Bucco > Bucco capensis. The sequence continues at coordinate 1,566 of VWZO01000834.1, forward strand.
CTACTTTGTGCAAAGGCACAGACATCACCAAGCCCAGACGACGGCCTGAGCCTTCCAAGGCTGTGAGGGGCGAGAAGCCCTATCGCCGAGCAGGGGGAGCCATATTACGAGCCTTACCAGAGCACCATAGAGTGAGCGAGCTATTTTCACCGCCCTGCGCACGCACCTTGGGGCTGCAGGCCGGAGGAGGACCCTCCTAGCTCCTCACGCCTCTTAACGCCAAGGCGCCATCACTGAGAGGCCACAGCACTCCGGCTCAAGGTCCGCGCACACAGAGAGCGCCACCACAAACCACACAACACCCGCCCCCTTCCGGGCGCAAGCAATACTCAGCGCTTTGGCGCACTTGCGCAGAGTACTCCTTCCGCTCCCCTCCGCCCCGCAGGGGCAGGCTCTCCCCCTCCCATCCTTTCCCTCTCAGATGCCGGCTGGCGCGGAGTGTTTCTCCCGGAAGATTCACAGGGAGTCTCTCGGGGACGGGGGCGGGAGCCTCAGGATCCTCTGACGTTACTTCCGCTTCGTGCAGCCGCTAGGGCCAATGGGCTCCTCTGCGCCCAGCCGCGCCCCCGCCCTCCATTTGCTGCCGTGCCGCAGTCGCGCTCGGGTCCGCGGCGTTTAGACGCCGTAGGGGGGGAGGGAAGGGGAGATGGCGGCGGCGACGACGACGACGACAGCAGCGACACGGAGAGCGGGCAGGCGAGGCACCCGCAGAAGGGAGGAGCCGCCACTGCAGCCGCCGCAGCTCCCGCGGGTCCGCTCAGAGCAGTGACCGGCCGCTTCCTCCTCCGCCTCCCTTAGGCTGCGGCCCGCTTGCCCCTCGCTCCTCCTCAGACTCGCTTCCGCCTCTACCCTCGGCGGCTGCGGCACTCCGTGCCCCCACGGCCGCTCAAAAGCACCGGCATCGGCGTTGGGAGGGCCTTAGACGCACCGCGCCCGGGCACGGGCGTTGGTGGTGAGCCGAGAGGTCCTGCCGCTTTGCTGGTGATTATGCATGGTCGGCCCCAGGCCGGTGGTCAGAGCCCTTCGTCTGAAGGCTGTCGACCGGGCAGCGAGCCCTCCTGCGTCTCTCCTTCGGCTGATATCCCCGCCGTCCCCCGCCTAGGCTAGAGTAAGCTGAGAGCCTACTTCTTGGGGAGAGGGAGATCTACAGCCATGTATTTTCTCAGCGGTTGGCCCAAGAGGCTGTTGTGTCCTCTGGAGTCCCTGGATCAACCTGTTCATATCCAGACGGATCCCCAGAGAGCTTTCTTCGCAGTGTTATCCCCGTCGCAGCTAAGCATCTGGTACTGCAGAGTGAGTATCCATCCTCCTATAAGCCCCCAGACCCTGCATTTCCAGCTGAAAAGCCTTGTCATCTGTAAAATGTTTTTTCGTTTCTGTTTCAGAAAGGCTTGTAAAACGTGGGACTAAAATTTACAGAGTACTTTATTAGTTGTGAATCAGAGTAGTTAAGCCACAATGTTTACTGATAGCAGTGTAATGTTAAGAAAATAAATAAGATCAATCTGCTTGGAGTTAACACTTGTTATTTCTGAAAGTGAGACTTCTTTTTTCACTCTGACTTTAAATAGTGCTGAAGCTTGATATGAAGAGTGCTCTTATGTTCTGGTTTTTTTTTTATAAAAGGACATAGAAATGTAGGAGATAAGAAAAAACATTTTTTATGAAATGCAGAACAGACTATAACATTCTGTGTAGTGATATAAGCAGAAGTTCATAAGCTTCTTTTATGAAAAGTTGAAAAGTTTTGTGTCCCTGAACAGAAGAATTGTCATGGGTTTTGCATGGAAGCTGCTGCACTAGCAATATCCAGTTTGAGATTATGTGAACAACTGACATTAAATGCCTTGCTTTTATTTCACTTTGAGTTAGTATCGTAACAAAAATGCTGGGTTTAGTTTGATTTGATGCAGTCAATGAAATAGCTGTGATACGGACTTTAAATTTGGATGCTGGATCCTTTTAAATACTGCCTAGATTAGACCCTTAATCTGTCTATAAATATATCTTGATGCCAGATAAATTATATACAGTTCGTCTCAAATTACAGGAGAAAACTACCAATCCAGTTTTAGAAAGCTGGTACTGAAAGGTATCAAATGACATCTATAGCCTTAAAATCTTTTAAGTTTTACTGAGATTCCATCACTTTACCTTGTGTTACACTCTGTGTGGCTGTTCATTAGTTCTTGGGTGGGGTGCTGATGCTTTTTTTAACCTATGCAAGTCTCCAAATAGGCCGTATCAGTATGCCCTATGCTTTGTGAACATCATCATGTGGCCTTTTGTTATCTTAGGTTTGTTGCATGTAGTGTGGATAAGTGTGCGCTCTTACAGATTTTGCCAGTTGTTAAACCTTTAGTTGTAGTCCATCCACAGGCACAACTCATCTTTTCCAGGAAAATACATTAAAAGTGCATTAAAAAGATGAGGCTTGTAGAATGCTCCTCAAGATGTCCTCTTGTTGTCTAGAATGTAGTTCATTTTATGGTCTGTACTGAGGATGATGTTCATTAGGTTACGTGCATGGACTTATTTTGAAATGTTAAATATTGTGCAATTAGCTGCTAACAGAGAAATGGAAGAGTTCACTTGATGCAGAAAAGTTAAGCAAACTTAAAGGTCATTACAATTTTTTAAATAGATTTTAATTCAGTTTGAAATAGATGCTTTTGAGGAAGGTGCTGACTTTGCTAGGCTTCATCACTGACTGATCTTAGTAAAAAGTATGTTGCAGCCTCACCGCCTCAGTGGACATCCAGCCATTGGCAAAATCCAAAGTTTTCTGTTATAGGGATATAGGAGTATCTCTTACAGTATTTTTATGTGTATAGCTGGGGTTTTGACTGTTTGGTGGTTTTGGCTGGTTTGTTTTGGGGGGCATTTTTTTGTTGTTTTTTTGTTTGCCTGCTTGTTTTTGAAGCAGAAGCTTAAAGTAATGTGTCAGGCTTTTATAAAAAGCAAGGTAAAATTACTGCATTCTAGAAAATATTTTGATTTGTCAGAAGTACCTGGTTTAGAACAAGACTTAAATTCTTGTGAGGTTGAACTAATTCAATTTCTTGAAGTAGAAAAGCCTTCAGGATAATGTTCTTGTTAGGACTTATTACTATTATTACTATTATTACTTATTACTATTTCAACTATATATGAAAAGTTTCATGTAAGAATGAGATGATAAGGCTAGTGAAGTTCTGTTTTGAATTTTTCAAGAATAGGGGGCTCTTTGAAACAACTCCAGGCATGTCAGTTTACATTCAGTATACGTATTTTTCAAGTGAGGTGGTAATGTTTAAAGCTCCTTTTCACCAAATGTGTGCTAAGAGTTAATGGAGCTAAGGAAAGTTTATTCTAAAGTGTGGATTGTTTCCTCATCTGGAAACAAGGTAGGGTCTGAGATTAGAAACTAAGGTAAATGGTATAGGTAAAACCGATGTAATTCTGTTAATTTCTGAGTCCTTGACTATTTTGTGTTATTTTCTGGAGAGAGACTGGATTGTGGCTAGGAAAGACCACTGATCAATAGTGAATGATTTTGATCATGCGTCAGTATTGGTGAAAGATTTTCAAGCATGTCCCACTAGTGTGTGTACATTTCCTCATGAGTTGTATGCATACAACTACGTCATCAGACTATTCTTGTTGCACACCGTACTAGTGTGCACATTATCAGTCTCACTTTGGAGAGTGTTGTCACAACTATTTTACTTAAAACATTTTTTGGCCTGGGTATCTTGGGAAACTCCTTGACAGTAAGAGCCAATGAATCTGTTTTCATTGACAGCATTGGGAAAACGTACCCATGTTTTCATTCTGGTAAAGTGCTTGGATGCTTGAAACAAGAAACTTAAACTTCCTGAAATGATAAAATAAGGTAATGGGTGTTAATGGATTGACTTAGGTACTAAAGTTGAGGTTTCACAAGGCAGCTGTACAGTCCTAAGTGTTGTTATCTTTCCTCCTTACACCTGTATTTTAGTTACTCTTACAGTGGACTAATTATAGCATTTACAGGGTTGTTGAACTTGTTGAACAAATAAATTCCTGGTTATTTTTCAGTTTGTTAAGAGATTAAAGGAGCATTGTAGTTGGTTCCCTGATAGTGTTACTCCTTTAACGGAAGAGGTTTTAGATCAGTTTGATTATCTCATGAGATAAGAGCTTGAGCTAGTACAAGGATTCTCCATATTCACCCACAGGGCTTTTCTTAAGAGCAAAAGTGTGCAGCAGTGGAAGGAGCTGTGATAGATGAGTGGAGCTCCCCCTCTAAGTGTTGGAAGAGTGAATTGTGTGCAACAAGAATAGTCTGATGTTGTTGTATGTATAAATATAGTTCAGTATTTCCTTTCTTAAATCATAACAAACTTGTGGCAATGACAGGAATAAGTGCTGGCATTGAATATTTAATGAAAACTCCTGAAGGCTGTTGGACTATGTGCTGTGGCTCTGCCAGTCAAAACCAGTTTTGTAAGCTCTTTGAAGCCAAGAGTAGCTTGGCTCAGCTACTCTTAATTGCATATTTCTTAATTGCATATTTCTTAATTGCATATTTCTTAATTGCATATTTCTTAATTGCATATTTCTTAATTGCATATTCTTAGCTTTTGATTTACATCTGCCCTCGTTTTTAAACTTCACTGTTTTGTTTGGTTGATTTTTTTGGTGTTTTTTTTTATGTGTGTGTGATGATTTGCTGTTGAAACAGGTCATTCAGATGAACTGTAAGCTTACAGGAAAGCATGCATGTCAGAATTCTAGACTGTCAAGTAATCTATTCACTTTATATACTGAGTAAGTCTTTATTTAGACAGCTCTCATAACTTGCTCTTACATGCTTAAAAATCTAAGCATACATGTTATTTAAACAAATAGTACAAAACAGTACTGCTGCAAATTGGAATTTTGGTATGCTATCAAAGGAGTTACATATGACACTAGTGCTTGCAGTGCAGACTGTATTTGAATAAATATAAAGTATGCAGTTGTTCTCATAATAGTTTTGTTATAGGAGGCTATTAAAAGAAAAAATGATTGTTTTCATTATGCTTTCAGGATTATACATGCATCTCAGAACTGTAAGAAGAATATATGACTGAATTATTGTATGTGGCCTTTTCCCAGATAGGACTAAGTACAAACTCTGTAGCATTTTTATCTGGATTTTGGTCGCAAAATGACCAGCAGAGCACTTGATAATGATTTAAGTGTTTTTTGTATTGTGAACAATATGACACAGGTAGCATCACCACAAATTTAAGAGATCTTTCCTCTTCTGCTGTGGTTTTATGCCAACCTCTTAACTGATACCCATCAGACATTTGTGTGAGAAGGCCACTTCTTTTTATACGCCAATAATAGTAACAGTTGTGCTGTTGCTTCTGTTAAAGATGTTTTTGTAGTTACATAAAGAAATAAGAAGCACATGCTAGACTGAAGAATTTATCATATGAAATGTAAAGTTGTCATGTGAATACTCAGTAGGCCTTACTAGGTTTTTATGTATTAATATAAAATAGACATTTCAGAGTTACTTGCATGCAGACAAAAGCCTACTCCATTATGAATTTTAACTGTCCAAGTAGTTGCACGTAACAGTCATTTGCCAGTATGAGATCAGAGATAGTAGTTCTCCATCACATATAATTCCATTTAATCCAGTTATAAGAGCTTCGCAATTCATGAGGCTGAGGAGCAGTAAAGATCTATAGAACATGGCCTTTCTTATTGGCAGTCTTTTTGAGTAGTAGGTTAGCTGAAAGCTTTCACTTGGGAGAGGTAGTGAATGGTGGTTCTGGTGCATTTTGGTTTTTTTGAACTGTTTTCATAGTAGCTTACGTGAAGCACAGTATTGGGAGCTGCGTCTGCTGATTGGATGAATACTCTGCTGGTTCTAAGCATTAGAGCTGCTTTTAAAACTGTATTAGAGGGGTTGTGTTTTATAATTAATCCTGCCTACAGAATTTCTTTTATCACCACCTTATATCTCTGTTACTGACAAAATGGCTAATTGTGGTCTTTTTTTTTTTTTTCCCTTGTGGTTCCTACCAGCATGTATGCATGCTTTTATTTTTTCCATGTAACCTTTCTGGTTTATTAGTTTGTAAATGTACAAAGCTTCAGCCTTTAAAGTGCAGCACAGACCATCTAATGATAAAGTGTACAGTGTCATCATGCTTTTGTTCTGTTTTCTCCTACCCTTGTCTTTGTCACTTAGATTGTTAGCTCATCAGACAGGCATGTTTTTGATTTCTGTCTTTTGCCTACAGCCTAATGACACATTGAATCATTTGGCTTATAAAGCTAAACAGAACATTTGTATTTTTGAAACAAATTGCATCTTGATTGTGAATGCAATTTTTTATATCAAGAGTATTAAATTGTTAGAGAATGAGGGTATTAGGATTATAGCAGTTTTCTATGGCCATGCAGGTTCTTTTATTGATGTTACATTAAAAACCCCAAAACCATATGTGACACTGTGTTGTCAGCTGCTAGTTCTGTTGCATGCTTTCAGCAAATACAAGATTTTTCTTTCTAGGCATAATAGTTGTGAAAGAACACTTGCCATCCAGATAGTCAGTGTTTGAAAGTTTTAATTAAATGCAAAAAAATTCTCTGGTAGGTGCATTAGTAATAGACAGTTGGTTGCATTAAAGATGAGACTCCTTTAAAAGAGAGAAGGAAATAATATTTTTTTTGGAGTTTAGTTGTGTTTAAAATTGTAGTTTGGCTTTATATTTAAAATAAACCTAGCAGAAACAATGGAGTTCAGTGCTGAACATGTTGGCTATGGATAGGCTATGTAGAGCATTTAGAACTTCTCAGTATTCTTGGGTATTACATGGGCATAAATAATTGGATTCAGTGCAACTTTATCAGTATTTTAAATATTTACTTTTTTTAGTATGTAAGAATTTGAGTATTACTGTATAAACTGCTTGATGCAACACTCTTGGAGTTCAGCCAAGGATATGATTTTAATGTTCATATTTAATACAGATATAATAACTACTTTTTGCATAAAAATTACATGAGTACTGTTGTCCTAAGCATCCACAGGCTTGAGCTAGAGTATTACTTTATATTTTTAGTAATTTTTTTGGAGTGACTTTGCAGTGTTCTTGTCTTGCTCTCTTTTTTTTCTGGGTTCAAGTGAATTAATGGTAAGAGAGCAACTAAAAATAAAGGAGCGCTAGGAAATTTCAGTGTCTCAATGCATACATGCTCTTAGGTGTTTACTTCTTGGGAGTTAGTCTGGTAGTTTTCCATTGTATTTGCTGACCTACTTAACTTGTTAAATCCACTATATGCACAGTTTGTCATTAACCTGCAGCAGTCAAACCACAGAGTCTGAATTAAGGAATACTCATTTTTTTCCTTATTTTGTAATCTGTCAGAGAATGATTGCCCCTCTCTGCAATTGGTTAATGTACCATTTTCTTTGAAGCCCTTTAAACATCTGTATTACAACAGAGAATTGTTCCTATGAAGGCTGCTGCTGTTCAAGTCTGTACTACTTGTCTGTTCAAAGACAGCCTCTTCAGAGCAAGAGTCATGTCTTAGAGTTTAAATATCTACTTGATTTGCATTTACATCAAATTTGGTAGAATATTTGTGTTCAGAGAAGTGAAGTGATAATATTCCATGTCTAAGCTTGCTGAGAGGATTTGCTGCAGGGTTTCTATATCTTGATAGATTTCTTCATAAAAATTACTTTATATGGTTCAGTTTGCTGAGATTACTTGTGCTGCATGTAGTTAAGAGTTAAATAAAGTAGTCGTTGTCGCGAACCAAGATCCAGGGAGGGCTCCACCCACGCTCCTCATCAGTGCCTTTTACAAGCGCGCTGATAAAAAGAGGATAGCAGATAGCACCCTCGAGCCTGTGCTATGGATTTTTTTTTTAGGTGAGACACAGCATGCGCAGAGCTGGACCCACCCTTTAGTCCTAAGGTTCATCTGCCAGGGCCTAGCAAGCTTGGATGCTGGCAGCAAAGTCCTTAGGACGGAGGTTTAACCTCTTAGATGGAAGGCCTTACAGGGCTAAATGAGCTCCATCTGCCTGGGTTTGGAATCGGAGTTGTCCCTCTCCTAGGATGACTGCCAGAAGGCTAATGAGCTCATCCTACCCATACAAGAATTATATGAACATGGGTATCACTCCTCACACTTTACTGTGGGCAATGAGTTTAATGCTCCCTCTGCTGTCAGCACAGTTATTGCACCAGGGGCCACAGAAGACTCCAAGTGATTTTCAGACTGTGCCTGTAAATAAAGTAGTAACAATTTTAATTTTGTCATGGATTTGGTTTGGGGCTTTTTGTGGTGTTTTGTGGGTTTTTTTAACTGTTTACTTAGGTATTTTTTTCTTAATATTGATGCATAGTTCGTCTTAGTGGAAAGTCTAGAGGAATTCTTAGTGCACTACAACAACTGATAAACAAAAAGAAGTGAGTTTTAAAGGAGAGTTAGGTACCTTTGCTCATGAAGCTAGCTTGCTACCTTACTGTTTTATAAATTGTGCAATTCTATTTCAGTATTAATCATCCATAACATGCCCTCTGTTGTCTCTTGTGAACATTGTCTTAATTTCACATTAGTAAAAAAAGGCATGTCTTATGCTAGAAAGGCATTGTTGAGAAACAAAAGATTTTGCAGCCAGAGCTTCTGCGGAAAGTGCAGTTGTGAAAAAGTAGCCCAGGTAGCTAAACGATGTATAAGAAGGGAAGGCGGTAACTGTGGGAGCAAGACTTCTGTTTCTCCCTTTTCAGTAGTATTGACTAGAGCGCAGGAGATTTGTTTACTCTTCGGTAATGAATACTACTAATGAATGCTACTATATTCTTTTTAAGGTTATCTTTCCTTTTTTTTTCTTTTACTTTTTTTTTCTGCTCAGTTCAGTTTTCCTGTGATGAGTATCCTCCTCTACTGTTCTGTTCATCAGTGGCAGCTTCTGGTTTGCCTGACCTTGACTTTCTCCTGAGAGGCAAAATGTACTATATCAAAACATTAGATTTTTCTCTGCAGCAGACTGTAAAATGCAAGATATACTTTGTAGCTGTTTCAGTAAGCTTTTGCTAGTAGAAGTTGCAATTAGAGTAGACTCGTTTGCTCTTTTCTTTCTTACTTAACAAATGAAAATGTTTACTTTTGTTCTGTCAGCAGGTTTGTTTTTTTAAAACTCTATTTGTTAGTTAACTTCTGTGTTTCTGGAATTACCTGTTTCTTCAAAAGCTTTGACTCTACCATTAATATTTCAGCAAGCAGATACTAAGGCACTGTCGTGCCTTACTTGAGACAGTGTGCGTGTTTCATTAATTGCGCTTAACGAGATTTCTTTATAATTTTAGTAGCTGCAGAAGAGTAAGAAAATGCATTTTCATGACACTCACATGGGGAGTTGGTTTTTCCAGGAGAAGCAAATGTCAATATTTAGGGAAAATTCTGTTTCTGTATTGGCTATGAGTTAAATAGCTAAAACTAAGCAGAGAAAAGTGTTGTACTAACTAGGCCCTCATTTTTGTTAAAATGTGTGTTTAAGGGCTTGCTCTGTTTAAAAAAGTAGTTAAAATTAGGCTGATACTCTCCTGTTTATAGAAGATAGTCCTGTACCATTATACATCTTTGGTCACTTCAGTTGTAATAAATGACTTCAGATATAAAATAACCATTTCTCTTTCTCTCGCATGAGAAGAGCAGGATATCAAGCTGCCTTAGCTGCCCTTCTGGCTTTACCTGTGTAGCAGTTTAGAATTTTATGGGAAGCTTGTAAACAAGGAGATAAATTCTGTATGTGTCCTGGTTTGACCAGAAGCTAGGGACAGACAGCCAGTCTAGTGAGGGCTGTGGGGGAGAGAAGGCATTCTGAAAGAAGTCTTCTCAAAAAGATTGTTCTTTTGACCCTAGCTTCTGGTCAAACCAGGACAGTATGTTAGGATTTTCTTGATGTATGAAAGGATGCTTTCGAGATGTGAAGTATGTGGAAATAAATTATATTAGTGAATTATTTATGGTTTAACCATTAGCCAGGTAGCCTTTGTGACCTGTTGAATTACAATCAAAGAAGTACAGAATCATTAAAGTTGAAGAAGACCCCTAAGATCATCGAGTTTGTCAGCACAAATCTACCATGCCCGCTAAACCATGTTGCAAAGTGCTGTATCTACGTGTTTTGAACACCTCTAGGGATGGTGACTCTACCACTTCCCTGGGCAGCCTGATCCAATGCTTAACCACTCTGAGTGAAGAAATTTCCTAATGTCCAACCTGAGCCTCCTTTAGTGCAACTTGAGGCCATTTCTTTGTGTCCTATTGCTAGTCACCTAGCAGAAGAGACTGACTGCCACCTTGCTACAGCCTCCTTTCAGGTAGTTGTAGAGAGCGATAAGGTCTTGCCTGAGCCTCCTCCTCTTCAGATTAAACAACCCCAGTCCCCTCAGCCACTCCTCATAAGACTTATGCTCTAGTGTTATGATGTGTTGGTAGTGCTGAAAGTCATTGCCTGGATAAACATAGCCCCTGTCCTGCAAATGGAGCAGAACTGCGCAGTTCTTAGAACTGGGTATACATTCTAATGAGAAAAGAAGCTACTTAAACTGCAAAAAGGTAAAAATGATTGCTTTCACTCTTAGTCTTAACTCCTTTAGTCCTCATCTGTAAGGCAAAAAATGAGATGAGTCTAGAAATCAATTTCTGTAAATTTTATAGCTGCTGTGTATGCTGAACATTCTTCCAGGTTCTAAGGTATATTAGCAGCTTTCTTGTGAATAGGTGTCACAAAAACATTACAGTATAGATATTGTCATTACATTCTGTAATGGTAGCAATACAGAAAGAAAATTGTTGTGCATTAATGACCTTCCAAATCTGCACTAATGATGAAAATTGTAATATCACAAGACACTTTTCTCTGTGTATCTAAGGCAGTTAAGGTGGGTCTAAGGTAAGCAGTGAAAGGCTATGTAGCTCAAGAGAACAATCAG
>VWZO01000834.1:12731-27754 GCA_013396975.1 Bucco capensis
GTTTCTGGAATTACCTGTTTCTTCAAAAGCTTTGACTCTACCATTAATATTTCAGCAAGCAGATACTAAGGCACTGTCGTGCCTTACTTGAGACAGTGTGCGTGTTTCATTAATTGCGCTTAACGAGATTTCTTTATAATTTTAGTAGCTGCAGAAGAGTAAGAAAATGCATTTTCATGACACTCACATGGGGAGTTGGTTTTTCCAGGAGAAGCAAATGTCAATATTTAGGGAAAATTCTGTTTCTGTATTGGCTATGAGTTAAATAGCTAAAACTAAGCAGAGAAAAGTGTTGTACTAACTAGGCCCTCATTTTTGTTAAAATGTGTGTTTAAGGGCTTGCTCTGTTTAAAAAAGTAGTTAAAATTAGGCTGATACTCTCCTGTTTATAGAAGATAGTCCTGTACCATTATACATCTTTGGTCACTTCAGTTGTAATAAATGACTTCAGATATAAAATAACCATTTCTCTTTCTCTCGCATGAGAAGAGCAGGATATCAAGCTGCCTTAGCTGCCCTTCTGGCTTTACCTGTGTAGCAGTTTAGAATTTTATGGGAAGCTTGTAAACAAGGAGATAAATTCTGTATGTGTCCTGGTTTGACCAGAAGCTAGGGACAGACAGCCAGTCTAGTGAGGGCTGTGGGGGAGAGAAGGCATTCTGAAAGAAGTCTTCTCAAAAAGATTGTTCTTTTGACCCTAGCTTCTGGTCAAACCAGGACAGTATGTTAGGATTTTCTTGATGTATGAAAGGATGCTTTCGAGATGTGAAGTATGTGGAAATAAATTATATTAGTGAATTATTTATGGTTTAACCATTAGCCAGGTAGCCTTTGTGACCTGTTGAATTACAATCAAAGAAGTACAGAATCATTAAAGTTGAAGAAGACCCCTAAGATCATCGAGTTTGTCAGCACAAATCTACCATGCCCGCTAAACCATGTTGCAAAGTGCTGTATCTACGTGTTTTGAACACCTCTAGGGATGGTGACTCTACCACTTCCCTGGGCAGCCTGATCCAATGCTTAACCACTCTGAGTGAAGAAATTTCCTAATGTCCAACCTGAGCCTCCTTTAGTGCAACTTGAGGCCATTTCTTTGTGTCCTATTGCTAGTCACCTAGCAGAAGAGACTGACTGCCACCTTGCTACAGCCTCCTTTCAGGTAGTTGTAGAGAGCGATAAGGTCTTGCCTGAGCCTCCTCCTCTTCAGATTAAACAACCCCAGTCCCCTCAGCCACTCCTCATAAGACTTATGCTCTAGTGTTATGATGTGTTGGTAGTGCTGAAAGTCATTGCCTGGATAAACATAGCCCCTGTCCTGCAAATGGAGCAGAACTGCGCAGTTCTTAGAACTGGGTATACATTCTAATGAGAAAAGAAGCTACTTAAACTGCAAAAAGGTAAAAATGATTGCTTTCACTCTTAGTCTTAACTCCTTTAGTCCTCATCTGTAAGGCAAAAAATGAGATGAGTCTAGAAATCAATTTCTGTAAATTTTATAGCTGCTGTGTATGCTGAACATTCTTCCAGGTTCTAAGGTATATTAGCAGCTTTCTTGTGAATAGGTGTCACAAAAACATTACAGTATAGATATTGTCATTACATTCTGTAATGGTAGCAATACAGAAAGAAAATTGTTGTGCATTAATGACCTTCCAAATCTGCACTAATGATGAAAATTGTAATATCACAAGACACTTTTCTCTGTGTATCTAAGGCAGTTAAGGTGGGTCTAAGGTAAGCAGTGAAAGGCTATGTAGCTCAAGAGAACAATCAGTAAGAATCTGTTAAGAATGTTTAATATTAGATAATTTGATATACAAATATCTGGAAAAGAACCCATATGAATTGGAAAAGCTGGTGTAAATTGTTCTTCGGGTAAAGATTAGTTTGTGTGTTACACTTCACAGTATAAATATTTAACTTTATTTTTGATAATTCAGTTCTCTCTGTGTGTGCCATTTAAGTAATAATGCTGTTTACAGGATGCAAAATCATGAGTTTACCAAGGCTAAGACTACCTGTAGGACATTAATTCAGCTCCTTATTTATACGTGTGGGGATAATTAATATTACTTTGTTTCATACTACATTTCCTTTTAAATTAATTTGTAAGTCTACTTTTTCTTGAGGGAGGCTGAAGCAACGGATTCCAAATGCAATAGTACTACCTATCCACAGAATTCATGGATAGCAGACACCCACATGATTTCTGGGTAGAATTAAGGTTTTTAGATTTGTTGTGCCAGCTTCTGCTGTTTGAGTAACAAAATTAAGAACAATATTAAGTTGCCATCAACTGTGGTCCTGGTGGTGGTTAACAAGCTTTACTGTTACATTCAGCAAAAAAAGTGATTACTGTTTAGCCTTTTGGTTCCCTTCCAAGGGCTGGGAAAGTGTGCTTTTTTTTGGTACAGAGTTTGCTGTTACAACACTGAAGAAAAGTTGGCTTTGATAAAGTTAGGGTGAGAACTGATTATGAAGATGATGGGGGAAAAAAAAAGAGAAGTGTGGCTTGCTTAATTTAATTGAGGATGTACAGTTGTCATCTACTAACACGTATGCATATATTTTTCTGTCTCCACCTTCTCTTGGTGGAGGGTAGCAGAAGGGGGAAGACCTGTCTAAACTGAAAGCTATTACTGGTTCAAGAGCAAAAGTAAAGAGCTTTCAAATACATTTAAGTAGGAAGAATGTTTCTAAGCACTGAAGCAAGGAAGGGTAACTTTCCATTAGGTTTGTGTCAGCTCTCGACTACTTTCATGAAAGGGAGTGAATACTTAGTGCCTATGGTAGCTTTGTTTGGGCTTTATGACCCCAAAGCTTTTCTCCCTTTCCATTAGGGAAGGTGCTGATTGGTGCATCTCATCATACTGTAGAGGTGGCTTTTTTGCACAATTTCTGGTGGCCTGTTCTTGAAGAGATGGAACAGATTTCCTGGTTATCCTCTTTAATACAATGACCCATCCATTTAGTAGAAACTAAGCAAGTTAATTGTACAAAATAATCTGGCAGTCCTTTTCATTATAGGAGCCTGTTTGAGATGCTTCTATTCATATTAAGCATCATATTAAGCTCTTTCTAACTTGAAACTACTTACGTATTTTGTAATGACTCCTTCCTGGGCAAATAAAGTATTTTATTCAGATGTCCTGGATTTGAGAGTGAGATTAGAAATTGCAATATGACGAGATTTCTACACAAACTCCCTTCAAAAGCACCAATTTGTAAGACATTGTCAAATATGCAGTAATTTTTTAACTTCCCTCTCCAATGGAGACTTGTTGCTATTAAGGAAACAGTTGTTTACAGTTATATAAAAATGTCCATACCTTCTGGATCTGAGAGGTAATTATTTTCTTTTTTTCTCCAGCCCAGTGTATTAATTGTAAGCTACAAGGAACTACCAAAAGCAGCTTCTCAGTTTGGACCTTATAAACAAGCGGAATGGCGGCCTGACAGTACCATGATAGCTGTTTCAGTAAGTAGGGGTTTCGCTTCTTACTGTGATTAAACTATTGCCAAGAGAGTTCTATATTACCAATTTCTGTGCTTAAAGAAACTTTCAGACTATATATATATATATATACACACACATGTAATTGATGTTTTTCTTGTGAAAATGTGTAATAGTACCAAGTTTTTTTTTTTTGATAAGTACTACAGGAATTTTCTGTTTTCATTTGGTTTTTTTGTTTTGTTTTGTTTTTTCCCCTGAAGAATGAACAGCCATTCTTTGTATTAAAATAATTTTTGATGTATTGGTGAGGGCTGATCTAGTAGCTGATTACTTTAGCAGTCTGGCCACAAAGAATAAGGGAATTTAAAAACATGTGAATGAAAGAAATAGTAGAAGAGTTAGGTGACATAAGCATATTTAGCTTGATAAAGACCATTTACAGATGTTTTGGGTCTTAAGAGGATGAAATTGTGGCTTTATTAAGGTGCAGTATCTTTTGGTGATTAAATAAATGCAACACACTGAGAACACAGAAACAAGGGTAGTGATAGGCGATATATAGACACTTCTGTAAAGAGTCTTAAAGGTAAATATAATATCTTGTCTCACACAGAAATAAAATCTTGTTTCATAGCTGGTGCTGTGCTCACAGCAGTGAAGTGGAAAATTTGAGCTGCAAGGTAGACACAACAAAAGTGGGAGTAGAGTTTATAGGAGTCAGGAAATGGGATGATACTCTTGGTGGCTTTTGGACAGGTCTTGCGTTATGACCAAGGCTTAAATTGTCTATGTGTTTTTGCCTGGCTTTTAAACTCAAGGTTGTTGTATTACAATTTTCTTCTGAGAAAGTGCAGAAGAGGAGAATTAAATCATTAACCTTCCCCATCAGAAAGTGATTATGTGAAATTACAAACTGGGTAAAATATTTGTTGGTACACTGACTTCATCGACTTAAAATTTTTTACTTAAGGTAAATTATACCTTTTTGCAGTAGTTCAGATGAGGTTTAAATTGTTATATAGAACTACTTCTCATATTATGTTTTTTTCTACGATGTTGGGATCTGTTTTTTCAAGAGACTTTTGGTTCATCTGACAGTCAGACTAGCTTTAATTTCTACCAGTTCAGTTGCTATACTTTAGAGTTTTTTTTCTTCAGCTAAATGTATACTGTTCTTTTTGGCAGATGATGTCAGAATCTAATTGCCTATAAAGTCTCATTTTATGGACTTTAGTTTTAGGAATGAAAATTCAAAATAGTCAAAACAGTTTCTAAAATGAGTGTCATGAGACTTCTGATACTCTGTATGTTTCCTATGCGTATCTCCTGCATGTATATGTACAAATAATATATATAGTCAAGCAGGTTTTGTTACTGTAGTTTAACACCAGTTTTGTTTTGCAAGTTCTTTAATATGCTTTTAATATATGTTAAGTTTAATTTGACACAGTTAATGAATTCTACTGAAAGACCACACTTGCAAATACTGATACTTTTACGATAGAGGGATTGAGTGAAGAACAGTTTGGGAAGCTTAATGAAGGAGATTTTCCTGCTGATGCATAGTAGCTTTTTATCTCCAAGTAAAACTTTGAACTTCTTTCCAAGAGGATAATTTTTTTCTCTCTTCTTTGTGACTTTTTTTGTTAAGAAGAAAAGAGTACAAATGAAGGAGCAATAGGAAAACAAGTTACTAATTTTAAAAAAAAGTTTGTAGTACTAGTTTTAGTGAACTGAATGAACTTCAGTTCATTATGGAAGTTCTGTGCAACAGCTGAAAATAGTTTGAAGACTGTTAGGTGAGGACACCTGTGCTCTTGAATTTCTTGACTGTGGTAATTTTATCTAATAAAATTATGTTGTGCTTTCTTCTTAAGAAGGTGAACGAAAGGCTTAATAAGTACTTATTTAGTCATGTAGTACACGTCATTTATAAAAAAAAAAAAGATAAAATGATGTGTAGTGTAGTCTGGATTTAATGTCCTCTAGATCAGTGATATGCAGTGTTTTTTCTAACTGCCAGGGTGTTCAAGAGCACAGCTATGAAAACAAATCACTGTGTAGCATATGCTTTGAGGTAATTATTTTTTTTATGGAAGGCAAACTTTGGTCTAGCTTGTAAGGCTTTGTAAAATATCTCAGGTAACTTTAATGATATGCCGTTAAGCATAAACCAGTTCACATGCTGTCATCATCCCACAGGAATTCAAACTTTCACTCCAAGAATGTTCTATTGCTAAACTGTTGGCACATTTTCTAAACTGATATCTTTTTGCCTGTTACTTTGTAGTTTCTGCTCTCATATTGATTGCTGTATTTAAGTTTCACAGTGTTACTGGGAAAAACTTCGTTTCTTGTCTCTTGGTACATACACTCAAGGTAGCTGATTCTAAAACAAACTTGTGAATGGTGTCAAGATGCTTCAATATAGAGAAATACACAAGCCATTTTAGTATTTCCCCAGCTACAGGCAGTCAGTCATCTGGTGTAAGAGCTAAGGCAGAGCTTTATTATAAACATCATAGCATATGAGTAACCATGTAGTGAAATCTGTTACAAGGTACTGTAGGAGATGAGAATGATCAGGGGATGGAGGACTGTGGTGGTTACTTTTCTAAGTTTTAGTGCAACACAGACATTTCTATAGCAGTGTAGAAACTTATGTGAATGAATATGATCAATTTACAGGAAGTGTATCATTGAATGCTTCTGCATTTCATCCAACTCTTTGTGAAACTTTAGGTTCTGTTTAGAAATGAGCCTGTAACAAAAGCAACTTTGTGCTCTCAGTAGTGTTCAATAAGGACCTTTGTACCTTAATATCAGTACAAAGATACTTCACGGTATTGTTTTAGTTTTTCTTCTGGGATAAGATGACTTACAAGTTAAATATTTAATGATGTAATGGAAAGAACCTGTAAAGAAGTTAGAAATGAGCATGTTTCTTTACTACGTAATACCAGAACATGGTATTACAGACATCAAAAAGCTTCCATTTGTTTTCTGCCTTTTTCAGGCTCACCATTATGGTTTGGATTTTTTTCGTGTAAGAGAAAGATAACTTGCTTTGAATGAAAATAATCGTGTTTCTTGGACTTTGAAGCCAAAACAAAATTCCTCTCATGATAAAGTAAAATGTTTGACTGGGGCAAAACATGGCATCTGTAAACTGATAAAATAACACTCTTATTAGCTTACTTTTAACTTTATTCAAAGAAAAGAAAACCAGCCTTGCAAAGCAATTTGTAACCATTAATTTCAGTACTTCTTGTGTCCAGTAACAGTGCTTTGGGTACATGCCCAGCCCATATGAAAATGATTGAATAGAAATACTGTTTAAACAAAAATATATTTGCCAGTTTACTTGAAGAATAAATTTGTGCTTTAAATAAATTATACTTCATTGAACAACTAATTTTATTGGTCATCTGCCTCTCCTGTGCTTATACAAAGACTGAATAGCCTTTTGGTCATGACTGGAACATCTGATAACTAAATAATTTAAATTTGTTCTCTGAATAGCATGTTTGAAGTTAGTCTTCTAGAATGACAAAATATGACTTGGTATTGAATTATAGTAGAGCTTTTTTCCGGACCCTGGAGAATTTTGAAGATGTGTTGTGGTATCTAAAGATACCACATGACTTGAGGGTTTTTTAAAAACTAACTGGATGACCATCAGTGAGAGGCAGTGACTAGCATCTTTGCACTCTGTAGTGCCTGTATGTGTTCAGACATCTGCAGGCCTTATTCTAAGGGCTTAATACTTGCTACTATATTTGTGTTCAATATATGAGACATATGTAGAAATTGAAAGATTCTGTACAGTTCTTACTTATGCAAATAGATTAGATATTTATCAGTGTTTCTCTTTCAGACTGCAAATGGATACATCTTATTTTTTGAAATCCCATCAGCAAGAGACAAGTATCTTTATGAGCCAATGTATCCCAAGTAAGTATTTGCATCCCAGGAGTGCCAAAAAATATGACAAGGCCTAAACAGATTTATGATAAAAACCAGTTCATTCCAAAGTATGTTTTAAAACCTGATGAGTGTATTAAGTGCCATTTCTATGAGTTAAGAGTCAGTTCAGAGAAGCTAGTATATCTGATCTGCTGAATGCTGGTAAGATTCTTTAGGTCCATCATAGAAGCTCTCAAAATCCTAAATAGTGGAGTTAAAATTGCCCGATTTCATAATTTGAGGTAGTCAGTTGAATTTATGATCTGTAATAAGCTTTTGTATTTCCTTCTGAGTAACTTAGTTGAATAAGTCATGTTTCTTAGGGTGCAAATTTTTAACAGATTCATTTCTACCCCCCAACTTCATAAATACTTAGAGATTTTTGAAGCAAATGGGGAATAAATTCTCAATATTTTGGAAAGAGTATGAATTGATTTTTTTGTAAGAGTATAAAATATTTTAGCTGTAGTGTGTTACATTGTCATCTTATTTTCCTCATTGAGACTCATATAACTTGTGTTAAACTATGACTGTATATTGGATATATTTGTGATTGATTTTTTTTTTTAGATGTCTTTGGATTTGGGAAAACTGGGAAATAATGTGGACAAATCTGTATCTGTGTGTATTTAGACAGGCAGAATCTGTAGTCATTGATCAGATAAAATTTGTCCACAGGAGTAATAAACCTCTTATTTATACCTTCATCATTATGATAATGCTAGTCAACTTAATTTTTTTCCATATTTTTAAAACAAGTTAAAGTTGGTTGGTGGATGTCTCCAAACAGATATCTGTGAGAAGTGTTGGATAACCTATGATGTCACGTAAGAGGAAAACATTTTGATTTTGGTTTCTTTTTTTTAAATTATGATCATTAAAAAATGGGGAAAAAAAGAGTTTTCATGAGCATTTAAGTTTCAAATCTCTGTTTTGCAAGTGTGTAGAGGAAGAAATTACTTGGAAGGTACTAAATGATTTCAGAGTGAATTCTTGCTGCATTGACTGGAAAATTTTGTGTGTATTACTACTTTAATGGATCTTTTGGCCTCTGAAATAGCCTTCAGACCTCTGGAATGAAATTGAATTTACTGTTGGAACTTACTGGTCTGTTTTCCAAGAACTTAAGACCAATATATATTACTTTATCTGCCTTTTTTGAGAGCTGAATAACACTTTTCAATATGACTTTTTCATCTGAATCACTGTCATCAGAAGAAAAAAAAAAAAAGGCAACCTGTTGCAATCAGTTAAAATAAAGGGATAGTGTATCTTTAGCTGTACATAATCCAGAAGACTAAATAATAGCTTATACTGTGTTGTTCTTACTATGTTTGGAAAGTTGGAGTGTTTTATTGACAAACTCTGAAAATACATGGCTGTGTAAATGACACAGTTAGAGTTAAAAAAGAAGCTTTGGAAAGTTTAAAACATACCCCATGTAGAAAGGTTTGAGAATATCTGTTATCAGTTAATGACTAACCAGTCTAAGTTTTATATAAAACATTGGGAAATCATTTATGTTGTTAACCTAAAAGCATGTGTTTTGTGAAAAAAATCTTTGTTAGCTGTGTGTTGAATGGTATGGATTTTAAGATATATTTGTACAGCCCCAAAGAATTTAATGCTGATTCTGCAGATGAATGAGATGAGGTGTTTGTCCCTAGAGTGTTTATGATAGGTTGCTTACAATCTTCTAACACTAATGCCTGTGCTTAACTTTTAAGATGAATGATCCCACTGAATTTACTGGGATTAATAGTCTGTCTCTGCTTAGCCCTCAGTTCTGAAAACCTACATAAAAGTACTACTCTTCTGGCTATATAGATCAAAAGAAAGAAGTAGTTGTATGTGACTTACACCTGTTGTGATTAACATAAAATTATTCTATAAGCTATTATAATGGGATGAACATTTTTTGTTCAATTAGTGCCCTGCCTATAGGCAATTTCACTAAGTTGCTTTGTAGATCAAATACTAAAGAACCTCCCACCCAAAACAAACCACAAACTTTAACACAAAATAAACAAACAGATAAACTAAACCAAATCCCAGAACTGAAACTTTTAACTATCTTCTGGTGTCTGTTCATTTTCCAGAGATATTATTTCACTGAAATGGTTGGATATAATTTCTACTGGACTGAAGAATACCAAATGAATTTTCTTAACTGTGAAGCCATTAAAATTTAGTGAAAGGTCTCATACTTAACTTGCCCTGTGCTTGAAAAGGGACATTTTACTGTTTTCTCCCACTGTAACATTGTGTTCTTGCCTCCTTCTGATATGTTGGCAGCAGTGATTATGCATCTGTGCCTTAAGTAAAGTTGGGTTGCTGACCTGATGGGAAAAATAAACCTGCCTATCGCTCTTTTTTCTCTCTCCCTATCCCACCCCCCACTTCCTAGTAGCTTAGCTTGCACGTTGGCATATAATAGAAGACTGGTATTAGAAGTAGGTGACCTTGAATTAGCACTGAGTAGCAGCACTTGGGAGTTCAACAACATGGATTGACTGCTCGGCTGTAGTTGTATGATAGTTATTGTATGATAGTTCATGATAAAGCAATTGCTTGCAACATTTTAACTGTCATGCAAATATTAATTACAACTTGTCTAGCTGTGTCTTATGTGGTTATTTACCTGTGTTAGGCAAAATGAGTGGGAGGGTGGTGATTTTTACAGAGATTATAAAGATGAAAGGCTTTCCTTGCATTAGTAGTGCAGTAGGGACAGCTGCTGGAAATAAGTTGCTAAAAAAAATGAAGTAGATGGACAGCAGGTTCAAATGTGGTCTCCACATTTGTCTGCCATTCTTCTCTTTGGAAACCTCCACAACATACCAGAAAGTTAATTGATGTCGTTGGGTTTGTGGTTTGTTTGTTTATTTATTAGCTAATGAGTACACTTGTGTCACCGCTTCTAGAAGTTCAGTCTTGTTCTACTTTTTAAAATTCATTAATTACCCTTAATGTTCATGAACTGTCCACATTTACTAACTTTCCATAAGCAGAATGAAGCCTGTTCTCTAGTACCCTTATTTATAAATAATAATGGCCAGTTCTGATAGAAACATAATAGTGCAGTGACTACAAAAAAAAAAGGAAAACTTTCTTAATGCAACTTCAGTTTAAACAGAATTCTTTAGCAGCATAGGTCAACGTAGTGAGGTAGTTGTGCAGTGGGAGTACACACCAGTAACATCCTTGACTGCATCAAAATCTGGGTTAAAGATTTTCTAATTTAGTCAATATCCTGAAGTTGAGCTTGCACCATGCAAGTGAAAACATTGAGAGAGATTATGTTTAAATTCTTCTGTCAGCTTAGCTCTCATTTAAATGAAATATGTATATTTTACAATAAATTAGAAAAGAATGTCAGGGAAACTGGTAATAAGGTGTATGATAGACATCCACTTTGTTGACTTCCGTTAATTTTGCAGTCTTCCTGATTGGGACACTGGTAGCTAGGATACAGTTACAGCTCTGTGTGGTATTGTGTGGGGTTTTTTGGTTTTGTTTCTGGTTTGTTGTTTGGTTGTTTTTTTTTTTAAATAACTGCTTTAAAATTTGCTTGATAGTGGTTTAGCTTTGATATGAATAAAAAGACCAAAGAAGGTTGCTGAAAGTAAAAATCATTCTTCATTCGCCATACGGGGAGGGAAGTTTGTGGAGAAAAAAGTATAGTCCTTCCAGTTTATAGTTGTTATTACACAGCGTTGTTACTATATGTGGCCATTCAGCAGGATGTTCCAGAAGAGTTTGCCTGTATTTCATCTTTCAACAGCACTGTACTAGCATACAGTTATTGGGTAAACTGTAATTACACTTGCAAGAGTTTTTGGCTGGTACAGCTTGAATGAAATGCTTCAAGGTAAAAAAAAAACCCAAACAACAAAACCAAACCAAAATGAAACTGCATGGGAAGTGACAAAGCATCTTTGCAGTTTATAACTCAATATGCATTGCTGTATGTCTAATCACTGTAGGATATAGATATATATGTTGGGTTTTTTTAGTCCAAGTTGCTCTCTTCTCTCCCAATTTAATCAACACAAGTTTATTAGGAGAGCTAAGCTCCCATGATGCTTGAATGCAAGAGTCTCTGCTTCCCCTTAGTAGTGTGAAATAATCAGATTTTGGAAAGTCAGGTTGAGTGAATTCCCATGGCACCCTGCTATTTTTTGTTTAAAACCAGACAGAATCAGAGTCTAGGAAAATTGATTTCCTGTTTAGAAATGCCTGTTTGGCATGACTTCCTCCTTTTCGTATCAACTTATTCTAAGGTTTTTATATTTAATTTAGTGTTTTCACAGAAGTGCTGGGATTCAAGATTATAATCGTTTGTGGCTGGGGCACAAAAACTTTTTCAATTTGTTCTATCAGTAATTGAGAGGATAGCTCTTACAAAACTGAGAGTATATGAGACAGCTTAAGATGGTTCAGTGGGAGGGTTTTTTTTTTTAAAATGCTAGCTATTTTGTGCCTTTAGAAGTTTAATCAGTTTAAAATATACTTATGGCAATACGATAAGGGTTAAGGAATTGAAATCTTCAGGATTATGCACATTTTGTGTAAAACCGGTTAATAAGTGCTCATATCATAAGCACAGCATTCTGTCATGAATCCTGAATATTTATGTATTAAAAAAGAAAGCCTTTTAAGGTTTTGCTGGAGTGAATTGATAGACTTTTTTGTCATATTCTGATATTTTAGAAATGTTGTTAACTCAGTTGTTCAGTTGAAGGAAATTCTATTGTTGTTTTGCTGGGAATTGCTAGTCTGTTCTTGGAGTGAACAGGCATCCACGCTCAGTGAAAACATGAAGTATCCTGCTTAATTTGTTAGACTAAAAATAGCGGGGGGGAACATAATTGTGTGTGGTTTTGTTTTTCAAATTGAGCTAGAATTGTCTGCAGCTTCATTCCAGCTCTTCAGGCACAGTCTGAAAATCACTTGGNAGCTCTTGGAAACTTTGCTGCAGTTCAGAGCAGAGACTTGGAAGAGAATCGGTACTGGCTATTAGCTCACATTCTGGGACTCTTTCCTGCAGTGAGCACAAGTGCAAAGTCCCACTTGAATTAGTTCAGTCAAATTTTACAGCGGTATTACTAAGTCATTACAAGATAAAACATGAAGAAAACATATGTGTGATAACAGAATAGTAAAATAAAATTAATTTTCGCCTGTTACTCAAGAAAAGTGCAAGTGCATACAAGAATATTTGTAGCTTTATAAGCTGTGGCAAGGTACAGTAATATTTTTTAGGAGGTTCCAAAGGAATTTGTACAGATACTCCTTTGTTTCATGATGACACCCTATGACAAGAGATGTGTAACACCATCACAGTAGAGGCTTTCCTGTACTGAACTGAGGGTTTCTCCTATTTAGAATTTTGTCAAAGAGAGTGACTTAAGATATGTCACTTGAAGAGACAGCATGTGATGCCTTAATGCTGAGGATATTTTTGCCTTTAAAAAAGGCAAAACCTAAAAAACTTCACTTGGCCAATAAACTAAACATGATAATTGGAGATTCTTTTGTGTCAGATTTCTTCATATCCTCAAGTAGAGCCTGCATTTGTGGGATGGGATAGGGGGAAGTGATACGAGTGTTGTGTAAATTTAGAATGTGACCTCAGTGCTGTAGATTAAGTACCTGAAAGTGCTTTAAAAATGGAAATTTTCTAACCAATAGGGTCACATGAAAGAACTAGTGTTTATATACTGGTTTACAATGCTGTACAGTTGCTTATATTTCTGGTGACTGTACTCATGTCCTACTTGTTCAGGCACTTTTTAAAGCTTTTTACTTTTCTCTAGCAAGATAGTTTATAGGTGCCGTAAGTTACCTTGTCAGTGGGGATTTTTTTACTGATAAGTGGATTTAAGATTAGTGTGAACAAAGATTTTGAACTTCAGAGTCTGAAAGGATAATTGATGAGGTATTCAGTTAATTAACTTACCAAAAATATTTTTGTTTGGAATTAATCTTATGCTAAACTTTAACAATGTGAGTTTTGGCATTGGTTGGATAATACATTTTAAAAACATTAATTGTAGAATTTTTATTCACCATTATGGCTGCTAGCCCTTAATATGTTTCAGGAGGTTTAAAACGTCAAGAAGTCTTTGGAACTGGAGTAATGATTTGGTAAACCATTTAGCTTTCTTACATGAGTAGTTGATTAATATGCTAGCTAGTTATTTCTGTTGTCAAACAACAAAAACCTGTTACTACTCAATTGTCCTAAGAATTACTTTTCTAAATCCTTATTCATTCCTTATGGTTGTTTCCATAGACTCTCTGTGAATTTTTCTTTGTCCAGCTCTTGGCAATCTATGTGCATATACCTCTGGATCCAGCCAGATGAAGTACCTCTTCAGCAGATGGCTGCCTGCAGTTTATGGTAGAGAGATGCATGTGTAGGGGTGAGAATATACAAACTGTATGGAAATTAAAGCTTCTACTTGTTTAGAAACCATTCCTAAAAAGCATGATGGACAGTGAATTGTTAGTGAAGAATCATACATTTAGAGGTGATCGTGCAGGCTCTTTGGATGAGGTATGAAGAAATTTAAGTCTTTAGCTGGACAGAAAATTCACTAACAAGTCTTCACATCAACCATTTTAAAACAGTTAAGGAACATTGTGTACTTGTCAGGGTTTTTTTGCTCTTGTGCCTTCAAGGAGAGCAACTCTGAGTTCTTGATGGTGTAAATTTATTTAGAAACATCACCGCATTTTTTAGTACTATCAAATAATCCATTTTAGCAGCAACAATTAAGAATAAAATAGCTCCAAAATAGTATAAACATATTTTATCTTGTTTGTGTCAATTACTTGTTTCATGATGAAATAAGTTTGGAGTTTTTAATATTTTTTCAGTGAAATGTCTCTATTACTTCCCAAGCAACCCTGATTTAGTTAGTTGGAATGGATGCTACTGAAACACTATTTTTTGAATGTGAGAGCATATCTGAACTTTCCAAAACTATTATCCAGCTGTAACAACTACATATATTACTATGGTTACTCAAGGCTGTAAGGCAGAAACTTAAATCCTAGTCTAATGTTATTTCTACCTGTGGGGTAGAATTTTCCAATAATAAGCAGAAAACAATCAACATTGGTTTTGAAAAATTGAACATTATTTTTGAATTCTTAGAACAGACTGAAAAAGATTGTGTGTTATGTACCTTAATTCCAAATTGTGAAGAAGTCTTAAAGTACATCCTTTCAAATGTTACTGTAACTAACTTCACAAGTGTTTCTTAGTTACTTCTGTTAGCAGTGATTAAGTCCGGTAATGATATTTCTGCATGAGTTTTGTCTGTGTATCATCCTGTATCACTTAAGTGTGATACATGGAGTGGAGGATGTAAAGGCAATGCTATGCTGTTAGAAAAGTTGGCTGGCCGGTGTTCCCATTTCCTCGTTGAACCTACCCCTACCTCAGATAACAAACTCCAAAGAAATTCTTTCACCCTCTGCAAGGGAGTCTAGCTGACTAGGCTTTTGTCTGTTGCTTCCTCTTTTTGAATTTAGGATGCTTAAGGTATGTTGCTTGGGGTTTTTTTTGGGGGGGGGGGCAAGGAGG
>VWZO01000839.1:3686-16651 GCA_013396975.1 Bucco capensis
AGAAGCGTGGCCAGCAGATCGAGAGAGGTGATTCTGCCCCTATACTCTGCTCTGGTGAGACCTCATCTGGAATACTGTGTCCAGTTCTGGAGCCCTCAATACAGAAAGGACATGGACCTGATGGAGCAGGTCCAGTCGAGGGCTACAAAAATGATCAGGGGGCTGGAACACCTCTCCTATGAGGACAGGCTGAGGGAGCTGGCATTGTTCAGCCTGGAAAAGAGAAGACTTCTGGGGGGACCTACTAGTGACTTTCCAGTACTTAAAGGGAACTTCCAAGAAGGCTGGAGAGGGCCTGTTTACAAAGGCCTGCAGTGAAAGGATGAGGGGCAGTGGTTTTAAATTGGAGATGAGTAGATTTAGACTGGATATTAGAAAGAAGTTCCTCACTATGAGGGTGGTGGAACACTGGAACAGGTTGCCCAGGGAGGTCGTTGGGGCCCCATCCCTGGAACCATTCAAGGTAAGGCTTGACAGGGCTCTGGGCAACCTGATCTAGACAAGGATGTCCCTGCCCACTGCAGGGATGACCTCTAGAGGTCCCTTCCAACCCAGATGATTTTGTGATTCTGTGAAAAGAAAATGCTGAGTCTTTTACTCTCTCTCAGTTTTGTGCACTGCAGTGGGTAATGCCAGTAAATAATGTTTAAAATCTCAACAACCTCACGATCCAATTCCCTCTCAAAGTACAATATCAAACAAGTAACTGTGACCAACAGTGTGCTGCTAGATGTTCCCTGTCCAAAATCAGATTTTTAGAATACAAAATCTCCTTTGGTTTTCAAATAACAGATGTCAAACTCAGCCTACACTTAGACTAAGGCATTTAATACTGATACCAACTATTTTATAAATCAGGATACATTCAATCAATCACAGCTTTAATTTTTCTGATTTTTGCCATGTAAACCTACATCATCACCAGCTAGTACTGTGTAGCTCACAACAGCCTTGACAAAAACACAGTGTAGAATTGATTGGTTTACAAGCCTCACAGTAAAATAAAACCACTTAGTGGAGTGACCACTTCATACAATGTTATTTTCAGCACTGCATATAACATACAGTTCATTCACTTCCTACATCTGGTTCTCCATTAAAAGTTGAACTGCTAGAAGATGTAATGCATTATGCCTGAAAGTTAAAAACAGGTGTCTTTACAACTACTAAAATATTGCATTAAAATAAGTTAACATCCCGTCCATCATAGTCTTGAGCTTTGAGATGTATTATCACTCATAATGTATCAAATGTTTCAAATTTAGCTGAAATATGAACAATTAGACCTTTAGCCAAGTATGACAGTTAAGTATTCTAATATGAAAATCTCAGTTACTTAACTGAAACAATAAAATACAATTATTACATGTATAGCATAGATGCATTTACTGATGTATTTATAGTCATAATATGAGAGCTCATAATGCAGAATTTAAGTTCATTAATGTAGATCTGTTAGGAAACTAATATGTGAATGAGGAGGAGGAAAAATACTCCTTTGATTTTAAATTAAGCTTAATGAATTCAAGATGTCTCCAAGGAATATTAGTACCTAATTACTAGCAGAAGTCAAACACAGAGCAAAAACGCTGGGTTTTGTTGCAGTGGGTCTTTCCATGGACAAAATTCATCCTGCCTCCCTTCAAAAAATGTCCAAAATACTTTTTCATATTACTTTGCAAAATCTATTCTTCTCATGAGATAGATGTGGTTTTCCGAGTACATCCTACTCTGCAAAATTATTCCAGTCTTAAGTGACAAGCAATATAGAAGGTTGTTTTTCTGACTTTTTCTGTACCTGGGTAAATATCATGAGCAGGCTCTGGAGAGTGTCCCGTGTTGTTATCTGCAGCATCATGTGGTGATGGGGCTGGCTGGAGGGTCTGGATTGTGAGATAGTCATTCGGGATGTCCTGCCCAAGCTCTGAGCTCGATCGCAACTGAAACACAAGAAATAAAAAAGGCCAAATTACTACAACAAGAACAAAAAAAAGAATATGAAGCACAAAAATCCTAAAGACACTGAAAAACTCAAAGAAATGTTGAGGGGTTAGAGAAAGAAACAGGGCACAAGCAGAATTATTCTTTTTTAAATCCTGTTTAATACCCTTCCATTGCAGCAGACATTTTTTTGAATCTGAGGAAGGAAACTCTTCCAGCTGCTTACCAATACTGTTCTCAGAACAAGGGCAGCTTGTACAGACAGGACCTCAGACAGATGGACTTATGTGTGTTCTTTTGTCAAAAACTGCAAAAGAGAGAAGAGTGTCCTGATTCATGGATAATGGAGATTTATCAAATGTCTGACATCTCTTACACCAACAGAGGGACACTGTAAGAAATACAAACATTATTTTCCTGCTGGTTTAGTGCCTTGAACTAGCTCAATTAAGGACCAGAGAAGAAAAGGTGCTTGTGGCAGTGGAAATGTGGGACTGGAAGCAAGCAGCCAGAAGTGATATCATTCATGATGGTCAGGATGGAAGTGGTACCACTTTATAGGGACTAAAATTGTCTCAAGACCGCATTGTTAAAGTGACTAGGACTGCATTTGTTTCACATTATGGCTGAACTGATCTGAAAGGGAATGCTCTGTCACTGCCACTAATTCCAGCTGTATGCACAGCCACTTTCCTGGTACCTGATCCATCAACAGCAAGTTTGTTAATCTGGTTGATCAAGCAAAAAATTCACTTCTCAAACAATTAATAAACAAATACATAGGAATAGTTCTCCTTTGGATGAAACTGATGAACAGTCTCACCCTGGGGCTACAATATGATATAACAACAACAAAAAAAGTTAAAGAAAAAACCACCACAAAACCAAAATAGAAAAGGGAGAAAGTCTACTGCATCACTCTGATGCAAGGCTGTCCTAGCTATAATGGAAAACTGTACCCTGAGGTTTCTGGCAGATGGATGCTTCTGCAGGCTGCTGGACTAATTCCTGTTCCAACCTGCTGCCTGATATTATTGTTATAAATAACATAAATTTGCTGTTCCTTATGTCCAGCTTGGCTCACAGGCTGATGTATTCATTTAAAATCACAAAAAACGAGGCTCTGTGTTTAGATGCATGCGGACCACTGCAGGGGCTCAGATGCAGATAAATATTCTGTCCTGTCACCCATGCTGATGAAGCATCATGATGAACCCATGATGATTCATGCAGCGTGATGGGCAGAAACCTGGATTGGCACAGGAGTATTTTCTGCACTCATGCATCAACGTCCCAAGAAGCAAATCTGACAGATGCAACTGAGGCTTCTCCTCTCTGTTTTGTCCTATGAAAGGTGAGCAGGTAACAGTAACTAGATCATAACCTTGCACCTCTGATGAAATCCCAAGCAGAAAAAGAGTTGTAATATGAGAAATTTCTGTCTATCCTATGCTCAGAAACAAAGAAAAAGGAGTAAGAGGGAGTGATTCTGAATGTAACTGTTGAAAGATCCATCATTGTGATACAAGATGCTGATATTCTTTCAAATTACTTCTGATCATATGCATTAACATAAAACTGTTGCAACAGTCAAGAATTGGTCTTACACATCATAATGATCTTAGGTAGAGTGACTGTAATACACAGCCTATGATATCTATGCACAGACTGTGCATGCTGTAGACTATTTCTTCTCCCCAAAATGTAGTGAATCATTGTGAAGCCCAAAGGTATGCTTACCTTGGGGAGGAGGGGGAAGAGGGAGAAAAGAGAGAAAGGGAGAAATACCCTGCCAAATGCTTTTCATTTACTGTCTGTATTTACAATCTGTTATAAGCACAGATGTTTGTTCCAGTGTATCACGCATGGTTGTCTGCTCTTATCCATTAATTATTTTGTCTTTAAAGCTATCACTAGTAACATGGCTTTTTCATGAAATTCAGTGCATGCAAAATTTAGTGCCAGAGGTATCCAGATTCAAATTCTTATCAGTACATTATAAATGAGAATTATGTGACTTTAAATTTCTAGGAAATCTAGTGTGAAAGCAAGTATAAAGAAAATCTAACCTCTCCGAAAAAAACCTAGGATTCTATCAAACAGAATAAAAATGTGGAGAGGTCACCTATGCAAAATTACAGAATCACAGAATCAATACTGTTGGAAGAGACCTCCAAGATCATCAAGTCCAACCACACCTATCGCTAACATATTACAAAATGATTTCCCTAAGCAGAGCATCTAAATGTTTCTTAAACACCTCCAGGGACGGTGATTCCACCACTGCCCTGGGCAGCCTATCCCAAGACTTAACAACCCTTTCAGCAAAGAAATTCCTCCTTATGTCTAATCTAAACCTCCCTTGCTGCAGCTTGAAGCCGTTTCCTCTCATCCTCTCACTGTTAACCCTGGAGAAGAGGCCTACCCCCATCTCACTACAACCTCCTTTCAGGTAGTTGTAGAGAGCAATAAGGTCAACCCTGAGTTTCCTCTTCTGCAGACTAAACAACCCATTCCCTCAGCTGCTCCTCATAAGACTTGTGCTCCAGACCCCTCACTAGCCTTGTTGCCCTTGTCTGGACATGCTCTAATGCCTCTTATGTCCTTCTTGTAGTGAGGGGCCCAAAAATGAACACAGTATTCTAGATGCAGCCTCACCAGCGCTGAGTACAGGGAGATGATCACTTTTCTGGTCCTACTGGTCACACTACTTTTGATACACTGATTTTGTTTCTTGATTTACTCTGAAGACAATGCATTTATTTTCCAGCCTAGACTGCAGACTTATCAACCAGCTGTAAAAGACAGCTGATGCTTTCTTTACTGTATAAACCATGTCCCAGCAAAAATCTCCCAGCATCCTGGCTACAATCCCTTGCTTTCCTCATTCCTCAAGATCACCTTGCTGCCCTCATGATCACTCAGCTGAGCACCTGTACAATCACACTGGGACTGAAAATGTGACAATTTGCTTTTGAGAACTGTAAGTTTAGAAAGTTACCTTGCTGAACAATGAAATCAGTCACTGACAATCTTGCCATGCTGAGTGAAGACATTTTGTGTGTGCTGTAACGTAGCCTAAATTTATGGCTAACAAAGGTGCAAGTTCAGCTCACTTATAACTTCCCAGTGTGAAATATTTGTTCCAAATAATAGATTTTCAGTTTTAATAGCTCAGTTGTATGGTAAACACATGAAGTTTTGTATCTGGAAATCTACTTGTACATTTTTCTAATACATAAAACAAAACACTGTCAGTCATGATTTACGATCAACATGTGCCAAGCAACTAATGTTTATCACCTTTCATAGCAAAGGATGGAAATTCTGCTCCTGTACATTTTAGATATGATTAAATAATTACCTATGATTAAATGATACAAGCAGAACTACTTAGAAGAGAGTAAGATTCTACATTCTTCAATTTTCAGTTTCATTATATTTGAGTTCAAGATCAGAGATGTTGATTTAATGCATGACATCACTCCAGAGAAAATACCTCCTTAATAGGAAAGATAATTTGTTTTATATTTATCTAACCAATATGGGTTTTATCAGAAACCTGCATATTTTTATACAGACTGTTTAGTTTCTTCAGCATTATTCCTGCTCATTAGAAATCAGACATCAGGGAAAATGTAAGCAGTCTTTGTTTATGAATACACTTTGTGAGAACAGCAGTAGTTTAAGATTTCTTAAACATTATTATTTTGTTTCCAAACCACATAAAATAGAATCTCAGGGAAGTAACTTCAAACCATGCCTACATGTGCTCAAATTAACTCTAGTAATTTCTCAGCAACATCCAGACTCATCTAGTCACTCAAACATGCCAGTTATGTCATGAAATCACAGTATTTTAAATCTTAACTTTCATGAAAGCAGGCTTAATGGTCTGTATGTATGCTATGCACCTAGTAGAGTATTTCCATAGGTAAGGGAGACAGTTTTTATAGTCTGGGCTTTATTATGCAGGTTAAATCTGTGTCTTCCATGTCCAAACCCAGACAAAACCCCCTAAATACTGTTATGCTTCTTCGATGAAGTGTTTTACACTAGCTGTAACAGCTTTATAAATGTGGTTTTGTTTTCATTATAAAGCTAAAGAGGGGTTTCTGTTATTCACATATCTTGTGTTTTAAGTTAACTAAGTACTATTTGTCAAGTAGAGATTTTTCCACTAATTTTTATTGCCCATAAGTGAAGTTGGCACTGGAAGAGAGAAACAAGACTTGTTCACAGAGAAATACATATTGTACTAGTTTTTCTGAAGAAATAGCCACAATTTAATATTTGCTTGTACACTTAGAGTAAAATTATGTCTGGGAGCATCATGACATTGACAGTACACACATGTGACCATTAGAAAATTACAAGTTCACTTCATATGAAGCCATGCTATTTGACAATGTTTACTCATAGGTTTGCTTGCTAGACTATGTGTTCACTCATGAGCTTCATGGTCTAGTGCTTTCATGCACAATACGAAACCTTTTTGACAATAGACAATAAAAGTTGACAATTGCTAAAAGTTTATGCTTGCCATGTTTCCTAATTCTTGCTTCCATATGCTACAGAGATCTTGAGGCAAAGAAGCAATGCAGACAGACAGGATTCCTCAATGACCTTTGTCTTCAGTGAGTCACATGGGCAGGATTTATTTAGAGCTATAGGATTCATTATTCTACCATCTACCTCCTCCAGAAAAGTGTTCATACTATTTTAATCTGCTCTTACATTCTATTTCAATTAAATGTTTGTACATGAAAACACAATAAAAATCAAGCTACCTGCACAGTAGAAATGTTAGGTTCTATACAAGAAATAGCTACTTTTGTTCCTCTCAATGTTTTATTATAAACGTTTGAATTCAAACAGAAAAATAGCTTCCTTCATTGTGACCTAGTGTAAATTAGAAAAACACACCAAAAATATTTTTCAGCATCGTGCATTAAAAATCAAAAGATCTGGAACCTACATACTCAGCTATCTTTGGCATATTTCAAAGCAAGAAGAAAATTTGATTTTCAAGCAATATCACAAGAAGAAAACACTGTTGCTCTAAGATCGATGACACTGAAATGAATTCTTCCTTTATTATATATTGGGAGAGAGTTTTCTTTTGATTGGTATTATTCTAAACAATTAAAATGATTGAGAACACTAAGAACACCAGTTTAAGTGGAAAAATTACATCTGGTACGGACCTGAAAGGGAACTTCTGACTAAAAGTTCAAACTGAGAATCTTAAACAGAAGAAGGGAAGTACAGTTTGCACAAGATGTAAGTGGCTATTTTCTGAAACAAACATAAAAATTTGTTCAGTCACAGTTCTGTTGAAACATTATTATTATTGTTCTCTGCATATTTGGAAGTAATGTGTTTTAACACAGAAGGCTCGTATGGATACTCCTTGTTGTGACATCCACTGTCTCGGAGAAGCCCGCATTTTCACAAATCTTGCTTTCATTCCTTTCTCACTCTATTCATAGAATTGGAAAAGACATAAACAAATGCACGTGCATGCAGACATACACACATTCCTCTCTCCCTGCTTCATATCAGATTGTATCCAATCTGAAAATATGCAACCATCTTATAAAAAAATGCTACCTCTTATACCTATGAACCTTCCTGTTTCATCCTCATTTTCTTGAGGCTTTTTTCTAAGATGCTTGAGGATGGTTTTTGTGTAAACAATCTAAGAGCTGATCTGTGACCTTCAAAAGGCAGGAAGAAAAATCATTATTTTGTGCCAGACTTATTTGGAGATATAGCAAGTATAAGATAGTCCTAAACAACTTTTCCAAGTAAATGAAGCCTGACAAACTGCTTGTACTGCAGCATGACTTGCTTTTCTGAAAGCACATCTATTTGGCAAATTTCCACTTCATAAGTGGAAAAACGTAGAAAACAAACAAGTACTCATCCACCTGGTGCTTCATTTGCCACAAAGATATTTCTCACCATTACAGGTTATCAAAAATGGCCATGAAAATCTGTAGATAACATCAGCAATTGTTAGTCTGCAGAAACAAAGACTTCCAGATTTCACATTCTTCTTTTAAACTCTGCAGCATTCTTCATTTAACACTGCTCTTTAAATGTGTTCATCTCCACTGAAATTTGTGCATGTACCAATTCCTACAAGGAAATACACATCTGTTCAAAATAATACCTTGATTACTGCCTAAGACTTAGAACTGAAAAAACTTTGACAGCTTTACTGGTGAGATCCAAATTAACAGCTTACAGGCATATGATTTTTACCCTTTCAAAGATTCTTTAGGATGTCCCTGGACAATTTCATACACTGTCTATGAGTTGTCCATTTACTGTGTTTCCTGACTAAATGATGATGTGATGTGATGTGATGTGATGTGATGTGATGGCTGGACTGGAACTGCTAACTAAGCCCGGAACAGGGACACTCGGCGAGGATGGCCTTAAAGACTTGAAGGGTGTTTGGGCTGCTATTATGGGAGTTAACTGCAACCTTTTAGGCATCCTTTACACAGCTTCAATCCTGCTTGCGTAGATACTGGTGATGCTTAAATAGCACCATGGACAGTCTAATTGTAAACACTGACAAGTCACCACTAAACCATATCCCTAAGTGCCACATCTACACATCTTTTAAAAACCTTCAGGGATGGTGATTTCACCATCTCCTTGGGTGGCCTGTTCCAGTATTTGACAACCCTTTTGGTGAAGAAACTTTTCTTGCTATCCAATCTAAACCTTCCCTGGTGCAACTTGAAGCCATTTCCTCCTGTCCTATCATGTTACGTGGGAAAAGAGACTCACACCCACCTTGCTACTACCTCCTTTCAGGTAGTTGTAGAAAGTGGTAACATTTTCCCTGAGCCTTCTCTTCTCCAGATTAAACAACCACAGTTCCCTCAGCTACTTCTCATAGGGTTTGTGCTCTAGACACTTTACCAACTTTGTTGCCCTTCTCTGGCCACACCCTAGCACCTCAACACCTTTCTTGTAGTGAGGGGCCTGAAACGGAATACAGGATTCAAGGTGCAGCCTCACCAGTGCTGAGTACAGGGAGACAATCACCTCCCTAGTCCTACTGCTTACACTATTTTATATATATGCCAGGATGCTGCTGGCCTTCTTGAACACCTGGGCACACTGTTGGCTCATATTCAGCCAGCTGTTGATCAAACACCCCCAAATCCTTTTCTGTCAAGCAGCTTTCCAGCCACTGTTCCTCAGCCCTACATTGCATGGGGCTGTTGTGACCTGGCACTCAGCCGTGGCATTGGAGGAGACCAACACTCCCACTCAACTTCGTGTCATCTGCAGACTTACTGAGGGTGCAACTGAATACTCTCATCCAGATCATCAATAAAGACATTAAACAGGACAGGCCTTAAAAGTGAGCCCTGGGGAACACTACTTGTGAATCCAGTCACCAACTGGATTTAACTGCATTTACCACAAACCTTTGGGCTCAGCCACCAAGCTATTTTTTTATCTAGACAAGTGTATGTCCATCAAAACTATGAGCAGTCAGGTTCTCCAGAAGAATGCTGTGGGAAATAGCATCAAACACTTTACTGAAGTCCAGATACCAGACCGCTAAAGAAAGCAGGGTTCCTGCTCTCTCAAGCCCACTTTGATGCATATGCTGTGGCAGGGAACTGAAGACAGGCAAACTGAGAAAAGGATATTATTTGCTACCAAAAATTTACCTGAAGAATACAAAATACTGTGGGCATGCACTGACATCTGTTTACAGACTTTTTAAACTGGATTTTTTTCCCTGTGTGTCTATGTAATGAGAGTGACAGCACTTATTCCTTCTGGTGCACTTTTCAACACATCATGCTGCCAAAGCTCAAAGGAGTAAAATCTCAGGGCAAAAACCAAGTGCAGGAAGGAAACATGATGCAAAATAGCAAGTGTTAATATCTGAGTGAACCAATAATCTCCTGCTTATAATAACTGCCACAGCTACCAGAGCTTCATGAAAACCATAGAGGGGTTTCAATATTTTCTCCTATCTGGAGAGCAGAGCTCTTCAATGCACCACTAGTAAAGCATATCACTTGTGATGGAGATTCCTTGTGAATCACACCTTGTGCATCCCACCACAGCATACATAGCTGCTGCTGTGGCAGCTGGGGATGGGAGGCAGAGGGGTGCCAGCCACAGCCAGTCCTCTTTTGCTTTACGGTCCTGTTTTCCTGTTTCTCGCTGACTACACTCAAAAGAACTAGTCATTCGTAGTCTCGAAAGTTTTCCAACAAATTGTTTGATTAAATTCCTTAAACACTGCTGCCCATTCCTAATCCCCTTTTTCCAACATCCCTTTCAGGAAAAAATGATGCACACCATGGTGCCTGATTTATACTTCATTTTGAAAACAGGAAGTAAAGAGATTGAAGTAGGGGATTAAAACACTTACTCTTTACTGCATTTTTTTGCAGAATAGTTTCTTAGTTGCTATGGGCACTGCTCACTGACCCTTAGCCCCTGAATACACTTCTTTTTGCATTAGTGACATCTTGTAAATGGACTCCATAGAGAACAAATGGGGAAAAATATCCTCATGTTCAACTGCTCCCAAAGCAAGAAAATAGATTTTCTTCCCTTTCAATCCATTCCTTGCCTTTTGCAGTTTCAACAGTGGAATCTGAACTAAGAGTTTGAATGAGAGCAAATGAAACCTGAAAGATGCAGAAGAAAATTTACCTTATACTATATGATCTAGCTGTTTGCTTCCCATGAGGCAGGTGTTCACAGAGCAATTTCTCCAGATTAATACAGTCTAAATCTAAATGGAATCTAAACCACTGTGTAAAATTTTGTTTTTTCCAAAGTCTTTAAACAAGCTGGTAGCTTCATCAATTGTGTGGTAAAATCAATGTGTAGTCTCAATGAAAAAGACTGGTTCCTCTGTATATCTATGGCTAGGGTTTGCGAACAAAGATCCAGGGAGNGTAGAACAGTGTAAATAATGAACAGTCAAGAAGTGTGCAGCTCTGTAAGAAGCAAGAGCTCTGTATTACTTTGCTGGGACAATAATATATTTCTTGACACTACCCACAAAATACAAAGGTAGACCGTCTCTCAAAACTTTATAAAAAAACTTCACGTTAAACTGTAATGAAAACATTTGTATGTCTTATTTCCAGAGAAATAATATTGAAGGGGGGGGGGAATATAATGTCTTTAGGCACCTGGGATTTTTTTCCCCCATTTTCCTTAACATTTTAATTGTAAGATGGACAGGTTTATATATGTTATAATTATAGGGCTATAGCAAAGAAGAGATGAGCTATTAGAAAAGGGGTATAAAATGACTAGGCTTTCGAAGAATTCAGTTATTGAGATCAGCCTCCAAAGGCTGAGATTTTATATCCCCTTTTTTTAATATAAGCATTGCACAGAGGCAGAAGAGCTGTATTTGCAGGATCATTACTATCTGTGCAAGGTGGCTTCTCTAAAGCCCCCTCGTTTCAGACAGGAACCCTGATCAAGGTCAACACAGGCCACACACCTCAAGGCAATTCCAGGAATTGCTTTGGTCAGACAATCCACATTCTTATTCTATTTCATTATCTCCAACACACTCTACACATGCTCCACACTCTGCTATTGTGCAGCTGCTCTGCTCTCCTTGCCTCTATTACAGTCTGAAGTAGGAACGTATATAGCTTAGGTGTCTTATAGCCTGATACATCTCAGCCATGCTGTGTATCACCTTTTTTTCTTTATTGTAACCAGGAAAAGTATTCTGAAAACTTCCAGGCTTTGCTAGCTGATCAGTTTTTGAAAGAGTAAGAAATGGAA
The DNA here is from genome assembly GCA_013396975.1 of Bucco capensis. Lineage (NCBI taxonomy): Eukaryota > Metazoa > Chordata > Aves > Piciformes > Bucconidae > Bucco > Bucco capensis. The sequence continues at coordinate 15,438 of VWZO01000839.1, forward strand.
CAGGGAAGAAATTATGCACAAATAGCAGCAGGATTAGAGAGACTCTGATCACCTGTCCTTTATTCTATCTCACACTCAATCAAAAAGAACAAATCTTGGAAGAGTCCACCTTCACTGGGAGAATGTTTTGACAGCTCTCCCAAAGCCACTGTTCAACCATCACTTTATGACTGACCAATATGTGTCAAAGAGGAAGATTACTTGGCAGAAATAAACCAAGTTGGAAGTCTGTACACATACTCCTTATCTCCTGAGGTCCCACTACCCCCTTAATTTTTAATGATTTGGTAGATGTATCATACACACTACAATTAAAAAAAAATCTCTACCTAGTCTAGACAACTTTCAGGAATTTCCTTTGGACCACCATTCCCAAAGATGTGCCTCTGTGATATTTGTTTTCTGGAAGAGTCAGTACAAACAAATCTGTCCCACAAAAAGCCAGGAAAAAAGATGCAAGCACAACTGCTGTGTTAGACTAAAACTAAGTACAAATCAAATAAGTAAATAAGGAAAAAAATATAGTTAAGACTAAACAGTCCATACTTTAGCTGATCTATGCTCCCTGCATTCCCTTTATCTTGTTTGTCTGAACTGCTCAGATTATCTTTTCCTTTTTTTCACAAAGATGGAGCTAACCAGTTGTATCTTTATCTATTACACTTTAATTAAATGGAAAAAGCCTTTTGAATTTTTTTTTTGTTTTTTTGGTTTTTTTTGGTTAGGAGACACTGTCTTAAAGAACTGTTACGGATAAAATTAAAACTGTATCTAAAAGCATCATCATCATCATCATGGCTAGGCTTTGCGAACGAAGATCCTAGGAGGGCTCCATCCACACTCTTCACAAGCGCTTTTTACAAGTGTGCTGATGGCTGAAAAGGCCAATTCCGGAAAGATAAGAGCAGTTGCAAAAGGCACAGCAGAAGGACTCCCCAGGAGGTATAAACTGCAAGACACAATTCTTTCTGCGCTGTCTTTTCTCCTCCTGCATGCCTTCTCAAAGACACCTGTGGCATTAAAAATAGTGTGTCTCCAGACCTCCCAATTGGAGACCAGAGTAGACCAGTTAAGGTGATTAATGTGGCCAAGGCTGAGATGTTGTTTCAGGAAGTCCTTGTATCTCCTCTTCAGGGCTCCTCTATTGTGACAGCCAGTGACAAATTCACCATAAAGCGTGATCTTAGGGAAGCGGTAGTTCTTCATCCTGGAGA
>VWZO01000869.1:0-10245 GCA_013396975.1 Bucco capensis
ATTCTATGATTCTATGATTCTATGAACTGTCTTCAGAAAAGGGAAAAGTGGAAATTCAGTGTTTAAATGACAGTATTGCATATAATGTTCTGCCCACTCATGAGGTACAGCACATCTGGGTCTCTTTCTGAGCTGAGGATGGCTTGGGGGCTTTTGTACTGCTTTGTTAAAGGGAATGGTGTTGAGGAAGTGAAAACATGTTTCATTCTGCTCGGTCGTCTGCTGTCTAGTTTGTGTAACTTCACTTTCTAAAGGTAATTTCATAAGTAACAGAATCTGAAAGCACACAATGAAGTTAATTAACAGAGCAGCTTAAGTTTCTGGTGGATTCTCATTCAGTGGCAATCTTTAAATGAAGATGAGATGTTTTCTGTTTTGTCTACAGAAAGACATGGAACAGAATCAAGTTCAGGTAGTTCCCTAGGCAGCATTATTTATATTATTTATATTTTATTATAATATAAATCATTTTATCAATTCTTATTCTTATAGTTTACATTAGTAAAATGTAGCTCTTCAAGTACATGATTGTTGTCAGTGACATATGAAGAGTACATTTGGTACAATCAGGCTCTGTCTTTACAAAGTGGCCTGGGAAACTTCTAGGCTCTGGATAAGGTTGTATGTCTTGGTTGTGGTTTACCTTTTCACTGGAATAAGACCTACATTGGTACCAGTTCTTTCACACTCTTTCTTCCCTTCTGTGCACTGATTTTCACAGAAGGAAAACAGGCAGTCCAGAAGGACTAAAACTGTGGTGATCCTGGCCAGCTTCCCAGCCTGGATGGTTTAGGAAATCAGGACCTGGAGGCACAACATTGGATATGTTAGAGATCTCCATCTAATTACAATGTATTTTTCTGTCTTTTATGTGAATCTATCACCATGTTCGTCTCTCTTTAGTTTCATTCAGTGTTTTCTCTTCTAGGAGAGAGATAGAGCCCAGGTATTCCAGATCTGACTGTGTAAGGTTTGATACCAATACCTAAAGACTATCACAAAACTATTTCCTGTGTTTTGTGTTAACTACACAACGAGACAAAGAAGTGAGTTGACAGATGACTTGGAAGGAATAGAAGAGGGATGGAAGGGTATGTGATGCAACATTATGATTCTGAGAAACAGTCCGAAGAAGTCATGAAGAGGGTCCTACGAACTTTGATATTGAATGAGGTAGTTTAAGTACAGTTAGCAGGTTTCCACTCAATTTTTTTTTTTTAATGTAGAGATAGCAACACAAGATTGCTATGACATAAAAAAATCCCTGCTAGGTCCATTCTTATATGTAAGAAAAATGTACCATCATCATGTTAATGAATCCCCAGGCAGTTCCTCTTCAAATTTTTAACAATTTACTAAAATCACTCACGGTATATGACTTCTTTTGGGGCTTTATTAGCTGTTGACACTTTTCTGCTTTCAGGAATTTTTACAGTGGTATTTATTCCATCTTTTCAACCGCAAGTAAAGTATTCCAGTTGCTTAAATTGTATGTCTCAAAATTTTGTGTTCAGAGACAAAAGGCATCTTGTGTCTTAATTCATAACACATTGAATCACAAATTTGATAGGTTACATAGTAAATGTTTACTGTCCAGCAGGGATCATGAAAGATTCCACTGCAGCCCAGATATTCTAATATCTTGCTGGATATAGCGTAGAGAATTGTGCTGTGTTTGTGCTGGGTGGGCCCTGGTGAGAAGCATCAGGAAAGTCCCCCCAGCTTCAGTGTCAGTCCCACCCATGGGAATTGCTTGTTTTGGGGTGGATGCCACAATGCAGCAGGGAAGGATGAGCAGAGGATTTTCCCACAGAGGGCTGACTGGGAACATCATTGGACTGGACTGGGTCCCACTCCCCCCATTACCTTCTCTCCACTCAGCAGGGGGCAAGGAGCTATCTTGGGAGCAGGACTCAGGAGAGGGAAGAGTCGAGTGTAAGAGTTGTAAGTAAGTTTTGTATGTATGCATTCTCACCTTACCCTGATTTGATTTTTGATTTTGTTATGATTTTTTAGATTTAATTTTGGTTTTTTGTTGTTTTTTTTTTTTCCCCGTGTCTGGTCAGTGTATTGCCCATGACAATAAATGAATGAGCCCTGCTTGTTCTTAGCCTGGACCCTCAAGCTCTTGTTGCATTTTCTCCTTTCTGTTTCACTGGTGAGGGAGAGAAATGAGCAAGCAACTGCATGTTAAACCACAACAAGGAGACAGCATCAACTACTTTTAATGAATAGAAATAATTTCCTGCTGAGAGAAAAATGATGACTGATTTCATCAACGTACCTAAACATGCTCTTCATCTGCTGGATTTGAAGACAAAGTTTCTTTTGAATTTCATAGTGAGTATGAAGTCACATATATTCTGGAAGAACAAAAAAATGCAGATGAAATACTAATTTTCATTTTCACTTTTGCCTTGAATTTTTGCGTTTTTAAATGGGTCAGAATAGAAAGTTCTTGATTCACTCTGCCCCTTCTTAGAATTCTAGAGATTTCCTTTGCCAGTCTAAGCATGCTAGAATATCAGCTTTGCAAATCTCAAACTCCTCAATAAGAAAAATTCTGTTACAAACATAAAATTTCAGGTAAGATCAGAAACAGCTGTCATTAATGATCAAAACAAAAGGCTCCAATCAGATGGAAAAATTGAAGAAATATTCTTTTATCTTCACATTTTTATGCATTCAGATTTGGTCTTTATTGGCATGAATGCAAAAGCGTATTTTAAACTTAGATGCTTGAAACTGCACAAAGTGAATTTTAAATTCTGTATTCATTTAGAGTAATATGAATTTGCAAATCATGCTGAATTAGTAACTCCCATATTTTACAAACAAGAATGATATGGCAGGAGGGATGTAATTATCCAAAGCAAACAACCAAACAAACAAGCACGTATTCAAAGTAAAAGCAAATTGCCATGGACTCTGCAAGGACCTCATATTGGAAAACAAGTTTCACAAAAACAAAGAAACACAAACGTCAAACATTTGAAATAGTAATGTAAAAGAAGCCAAACTCAGTAAATTTGTTCTTTGGAATTTCAGAAATTTAATTCTATTTTTTTTATAGCTTTTCATCACATGCTGACTATTGTCATCAGCTAGGACTGTTTACTGGTGCCTAATGAACCACTTCTGTCTATGAATCACAGTTTCACTAATAAAGACATAATTTAGAAATGTCTTTTCCAGACAAGGATTTTATATTTTACATTTTAGCATGTTTAGCACTGATACTGCTAAGGATCTTGTATGCATTTTTGGATAGATAAGTGAAACAGGGATTTGGCCTTTTTTCTTCCCATTTAACAGGGTTTGGAAAGATGAGGGGACTAAACCAACAATCAAAAAATGCCCTCCATCCACCATAATCCGAAGTATAATTCCTCTGCAGTTGTCTACTTGTCATCTGTTTTCATTTTTAGTATATGTTTAGGCATGTAGAAGATACATTAGATGTTCAACTAGAGCAGGAAGCAGTAGAACTGAGAGAAACAAACAGCTGTTTACTGGAGTCACAGTTCAGTTGTTTCAGATTTAGTGACTTGCTGACTTTTTGTAAACATTAATGTGATAATTACTCAAGTTCTAGAGATGACTGGGTAAGATTGTTGTGCATAGTACTAGTTAAGTTATCGTAACCTATTGACGGCCATACCACCCTGAGAAGGCCCAATCTTGGAAGTCAAGCAGGGTTGGGCCCAGTTAGTACTTGGATGGGAGACCACCTGGGAATACAGTGTTGCCGTAGGGTTTAGTTGAGGATGTCCCTGTCCACTGCAGGGGGGTTGGAATAGATGACCTCCAGAGGTCCCTTCCAACCCAAAACCATTCTGTGATTCTGTGTAATTTTTGGGAGATATTTATTTTTATTATAAAAAAGTCCAAGGGTAACAATTCAAGAAGTCTTCTAGTGCTTAACTGTATTTGGAATAGATTGCCTAGATTTTTTAATTGTCGTTATAAAGATGCAACTTAAGTGCTATGAATGCTTAAGTGTTACAGGGTATGTAAAACAACATGAAGTATTCATCTTTCCCCTCCCCAGACCATTGGTGTGTTTGTTTGTAAACTGTAGAGGGGGGCTGCAGCCTCTCGCGGTGAATCGGCAGTGAACTGCGTGCAGGGAGCAGGCACCCTGCCCAGGAAGCGATGACTCCAGGAGCCACGGCAGAGACTGCCAGCCCCCTCACCAGCTACTTGCAGCCCCATGGTTTCCCAGCACAGCAGGGGGCAGTGGCTGTGGCAGCCTGCAACTGCAAGTCCCGGAGCAATGGGGGAGCACAGTGCCGGCTCCGCATGGAGCCGTGCACCCCGTGGAGCAGCACCAGCAAAGGACTAGCGGCATACCCCAGCCATGGGAGAGTTCTCCCGGTGACGCAGCCCCGATGTAGTCCTGACGTGGAAGAGCATGGGGTAAACAGGATGCCAGAAGGGACACCTCAGTGCAGAGAACTCTGGGATGCCCTTCTCTTCCGGGAAGAAGGAAGCTACCCCATGGGTCCACCATCTTTACTGTGGTGTGGTTGGAGGGGCCAGATCATCCCTTTGTCTCTTCTTCTAGCACCCATCCTCCAGTTTCCATCCAACACCCTGGTTTCTCCATCCACCATCAGAGACCATGTCATCTACCTTCTCACCCTAGCTGGTCTCTATCTGTGCAGGTTTACTGCAGGTGCGGGAGCAAGCCACATTTTTTTGCGGCTAGTGGGGGAGGAACCGGGAGGTTTGTTCAATCTGTATTTCACTGTTATATTTTTCTCTGTTAAAGTTATTCTTTACAACTGACTCCCAGTATGCAGAATGAATTATTCATTTTCTTTCCTTTTGGGGGAAGGGGGACCCAAACTGGGTCTTTCCCAAACTGTCTTATCAAACCAAGACACTAATTTAACTAGAAAAAAGTGTGTTGTGTCAGGAAGGTCCAGAGCTATAATCCTTGTCTCTCATTGAGATAGATAGATAGATACACAGACAGGCATACTCTGTTTGCTTATTTGTGCACTGCATAAAGAATCATTATAATTGGAAAAGACCTCCAAAATTGAGTCCAGCCATCTACCTAACACTACCATGCCAACCATTAAACCATATGCCCAAGCACCATATCTGTTTGGTTTTATTAACTCTTCTGAGGATATTGATTTCACCACCTCCCTGGGTAGCCTACTCTAAAGCCTGATAACCCTCTCGGTGAAAAAATTCTTCCTAATATCATCCACTTAGCTAAAGATTTATGAGTTTGCTGTCACAGTACTGACTGGAGAAGAGCAAGAGAAACCCCTTCTGGTTTGGTTAGTATGTATGCTATTTAGCATATTGATAAATGGTTTGTAAGAAGCTCTCAACAGTGAAAGAAATTCAGATGATACCTAAAAAAAACACCAGTCAGGCATTTCAGATTTGAAACTGCCTCTGAAAAACTGCAGGAGGACCTCACAGTGCTTGCTGGATAGGCAACCAACAGGCAGACATAATTAGTGCTCATGGATATGACCCAGTCAGTTACACACAAGCACTTGAGCGCCTCATTCCCACAGACTCCAAAGATTGTTATGTCATGAAAATTCTTTGAGAATCCAGGTCAAAGTAAAGTGCCCAAGATCTCACAGAAAGCCTGTGGCAAAGTGACAGACTCAGCCCAGTTTTGCTGAGGCCTCCTGCAACAACTCTAAGGCCATCCTTTCTGGCCTTCATCATGATTAAAGATTGAAGACTCTTCACAAATATTTGTATACACCAAAAAAATTTCCATGCCACACAGCATTTAAAAATATCTGCTTCTATTTATCCTCTCTCCAAATAAAATAAAATGCCTTCCAGAGCTTTATTCTTGCTGGCAGGGTTCTTCCAAAACCCTCTCAGCTGCACATTTCAAACTCGGTATTTAATACTAGTGATTCAGTTACATTTCCATAATTCAGCTGTTCAATCAAAGTCTTCCAACATTTCTAAATGTGTAAGTCATACACACACACACACACAAAAAATACTGTGTGCAATCTCTGCTGAGTGAATTAAAAATCTTATAGAAACTTTCCATGCTATGAGGACTGTGAAGGATTTGGCAGAAATGGTGTTAACAATTAAAGCAGCCAGACAGATTAAATTTGCTGATGACAGCTCATTTCCGAGATGGTTACAGTGAAAGTCTGATAAAAGCTTATCTGAAATTCACAGTTTTGATGAGGCTTCTGCTTGTACCAGGAGAAAATGAAACACTTTAAACAGCATGTGATCCTAGAGAAAGGTCTACTTTGTATTGCAGAGGGAACCTCGGCATTTTTACTGCAGTTAAGGTTGTGAAGTATTATAACCCTTTTTTTTTACAGCAGGAAAAATAAACATAAACTTTGTCTTAAAAGTGAAAACAAGACAATTTTAATCTCTGTAAAAAAAATTTTTATTTTTATTTTTTTTTAAAGAAAAAAACAAGAGATGGGGAGATGCACTTGAACCCAGAGGAGAATAAATGTGTTTCTTTTTCATACATTTCATAGGAGAGAAAATCAGCCATCTCAGTGTATTCTGAATTCCTCAAAGCCAGACATTGTAATGTATTGAGTGTAACAACCCCAACACTATATTGCTGTGAAGTACATCTGCACACGTGAATTATTATGGGAGAACCAGTTGAACCCTGAAGTACGTGCTTACTCATACAGGTCAATGTGGCTTCTTCACCAGAGATTCCATACCTCTAGCTCTGTAGCTCTCTGTAAAGCTTCACACAGGAAAATTTAACAGAAAACTGTGTGTGGTCCCTTGAGTAGAGGGTTTCATCCTGTTGTTTCTAATGTTGCTTTTCATAGGTGAAATGCCAGTACAGTGTAAAATACCCCTCATCTTTGGCACAAAGGGGGATTTTTTAACTTTCTCTGCATTTTCTGTTTAAAAAAAATGATTTAAGAAAAAGAGGCAAGGACCAAGAAGAATAAGAAATAGAGGCAATAATATTTTTGAAATGAAAATGCAAAGTTGGTTAAAGCTGTAGCATACAGGAACCACTTTCTTGTACTGCATTCTATATATTAGACTACTTGCATAGGGATTTAACTAGAAACATCTCTTTTATTTAAAGCATGTAAATAAAAACATGCCCTTCTGCCCTCCAGGATGTTTACAAATGCATTTTTTTTTTATCTCTAGAGTATTCTACATAATTAAAGACCTGTTAGAGGAATAAAACTTCCTGAGATGCTTATGTCTCCAAGATAAAACTGGGCAGGTTTGCAGCAGCCCAAGAACTAAAACCACAATTTGCACGTGTGATTTGTACAGAAAATAATGTTTGGAAGTTTCTGTTATTAACTAAACAAGGGCTTACAAAGTCAGTATTAAGTAAAATTAAATAGCTCAGTTCCTGTATCTTGATAACTCCTTCCCTGTAGACACAGGGATTTTTATTTGGTGGGAAACACTTCATTTTACTCAGTGCAACTTCCATCCAGAAGTACAAGCATAAAAGTCAGGTGCGGATGTAAACTTTGGCTTATTGGGGCCTCTAGAGAAAACATGAGGAGGAAAATTTGAGTAAGTCAAACTTTGTGAGAGCTCATGACATTCAGCTTTTTTGGCTTTACTTCTGATGTAAAGGTAAGTACCTGTGAAAGGTGTGCATAGCTTTTACACCAGGTGGCTGAGTTATAAGAAAGGCTCACAGAACTATGCAGCATTAGATGAGTCAAGACAGAGGTTGACAGGCAATCTCAAAACCACTTTCCTGTAGTCAACATCACTGAGAAAGAGACACCTTGGACCCTGGCAACCCCAAAAAGCAGGACTCTGCTTCATCCTCCACCCTCTAACATCACCATCAAAAATGGATATGAAGTTTTAACACATATAAACATCCAAGAGTAAGCCCTACATGGAGAAGTTTCACCATCACCACATATTGGATACCATAAAGAGAAATGATGTGTGGTTGTAATGAGTGACTCTTTGTTAAAGAGCACTGAGTTGCTCATCTGCCACCCAAGAGGTAGTCAATAGAGTTCTGCTGTCTCCCAGACCTAAGATCTGACATATCTTTGAAAGGGTGCCACAACTTGTCAACAACACTGACTACCCACTGTTACTCTTCCATGAGAGATGAATGACACTTTGAGGCAGAACCTGGGCAGAATCAAGGAAGATTATAAAGCCCTGGGAGTACAAGTGAAAAATATTGATGCCAAAGTTAACTTTTCCTCTATTTTATCAGTTAGAGGAAAGGAGACAGCCAGAAAATGGTGAATGAAGAATACCAGCTCCTGGGTACATGTCTCATGCCATCACATGAGTTTGGGATTTCTTATGGCAGGGACATTCTTTGATGACTATAACCAATAGGGAGGGATGGAGTACACATCTCTAAGAGGCAAGAGAATCTTTGGCAGCAGACTGGCAAACATGATGAGGCGGGCTTTAAACTGAATCACTTGGCGGGCAGGATCCAAGATGTTAATATTCATGTCATCCCATCCAGCTAAGTAATAAACCAGGCGAACTAAAGCAGTGACAAATCATAGAATTGTCAAGGTTGGAAGGGACCTTAAAGATCATCTAGTTCCAACCTACCTGCCATGGGCAGGGACACTTATCCACTAGACCAGCTTGCTCAGAGCCCCATCTAGCCTGGCCTTAAAATATTCCAGGGATGGGGCTTCCACCAACACTCTGTTCCTTAGCTACCTTCCAAGATGAGATACAGAAGGCCAGCGGCCTCAAGGGTGTGTATGGGTATGGCACACGCTCTTGCACCCACCCAAGGAAACCTGCTTCTTTAACTACCTCTCTGAAATGCTTGTACATAAACACATGGAGCATGGGGAATAAATGGGAAGATCTAGACATACGAGTGTGATGGGACTCATTGCAATTACAGAGATGTAGTAGGATGACTCACATTACTGTTATGCTGTCATGGAGGGCTACATAATTTTAAGGAAGATCAGACCAGCAAGCTGAGGTGGTGGAATTGCTCTTTATGTGAGAGAGCAACAGAAATGTATTGAGCTCTGTCTAGGAGGGGATGAAGAACATGTTGACAGTTTATGAGAAAGAAATAAAGGGCGGGTTAGTATGGATGACACTACAGTGGATATTCACCACAGGCCACCTGATCAGGAAGAGGAAGTCAATGAGGTCTTCTACAGACAGTTGAAACTAGTCTCATAATCACATGTCCTGATTCTCATTGTGGATTTCAATCACCCTGATGGTTGCTGGAAAGGGAACACAGCTAGAACACACAATCCAGGAAATTCCTGGAGTGCATTGATGATAACTTGCTGACAGAGGTGGTGGAGGAACCAATGAGGAGATGTGTGCTGGTGGACCTTTTACTGACAAACAAAGGCTTAGTTGAATATGTGAGAGTTGGGGACATCCTTGGCTGCAGTAACCGTAAGATGAAAAGCCTCCAAAGAGCTAGTTATTGCTAAGCCACTCTCCATCATTTTTAAAAGGTCATGGAGAGCAGAAGAGGTGCCTGAAGTTTGGAAGAAATCCAATGTCACTCCAGTCTTGAAAAAGGAGATAGACTCAGGAAATTGCATGACAGTCAGCCTCGCCTTCGTCCCTGGAAAGGTGATGGAACATGTCATCCTGGAGGTTGGTTGTAAGCATGCAGTGGAATAGAATAATATCAGGCCAATCAGCATGAATTCGTTAAGGGGAAATCATGCTTGATCCATCTGGTAAGCTTCTCTGATTGTGCAACTAGCTGGGTAAATCAAGGGACAACAGTGCATATGTAGCTATGCAGGTCTCAGGCTGCAGAGAGTGCTTGAGCCTGGCCCTAGCAGGAGGAGATGGAGACACCTGTGTGAGGTGTGATCAGATCAGTGACCTGCTCAGGCAGGTAGCTGAACTGAGGGAGGAAGTACATAGGTTAAGAAGTATCAGGGAATGTGAGAACAAAATTGATTGGTGGAGTTCTACCCTGCAGCAAAAGCAACAGCCAGAGGCTCTACAAGTTGTAGAGGATTCCCTTCCCTCCTTTCCTCCGGAGGAAGGAGGAGACACAAGTAATGGAGAGGAATGGAGTCTGGTCCCTCCTCGGAAAGGTAAGTGTAAGCCCTCCAGGCCATCCGCATCTTGCCAGTTACATTTGCAGAATAGATATGGAGCATTGGAACATGAGAATCAGGTGAGTGAGGTTGGAGATGAATATACTTCCCCTCCTCAAGTGCCTTTAATGAACAGATATGAGTTTTGGACCTTGAGAGTCAGACAGATGATAGACAGGGAGAAGTT
>VWZO01000884.1:0-10293 GCA_013396975.1 Bucco capensis
CCACTTGGATTTTGGAGCCGAGCCTATAGGGCTCCCAAACCAGGACAGCTCATCTCACCCCAAAGTAGATCACCTTGCAGTACACATCAGAATTCTCCATCCTTCCACATCTCCCACCAGATACACCTAGGTCCTTGGGCAAAAGCTATCCTGTGGGTTTGTCTTTGCCTGAAGCAGGACTCACGCACAGTCTTGCCTAATATATTCTTCATATGCACCACAGGGAATTTATCCCCTTCTACAGAACATGAGAGTTCTGATTGTGGAGGGACAACGCAATTGGCTGATAATTAATCAGGTAGCTTGTGCTAAATGTATATTCCAGTGTTTCAGGGCCCCATCCCCAATGCTTTCAGAGTAGTTTTCAGCAGTCTGTTGTAGACTTTGCGTTCCTGGAATTTGGTGTATAGGAGAGGTTATGATATACCCACTAAATGCCGTATTCTTCAGCCAAGGTTTCTACGAGGCTATTTAGAAAATTAGTTCCATTGTCAGAGTCAATTCATTCTGGGGTGCCATGTCACCATAAGACTTGCTTTTCAACGTGCAAGATAGCATTCCAGACTGTGGCAATGGGGCATGTGATAGGTTTCCAAACATGTGGAGGTAATTTCCACCATGGTAAGTACATAGTGCTTGCCTTGATGGATTTGTGGGGGTGTAATGTGGTCAGTCTACCAGGCCTCTCCATATTTGTATTTCATACATTGTTCTCCATACCACAGAGGCTTTAACTGCTTCACTTGCCTGATTGCAGCATAGTTTTCACATTCATGGATAACCTGTGCAATAGTGTCCATGGTCAAGTCAACCATGCAATCTTGGTCTCATCTGTATGTTGCAACTCTTCCCTAATGACCATCAGGGTCATCGGCCCACCCAGCTACAGATAATTCACCCTTACACTGCCAGTCCAGGTCTGCCTCAGTCACTCGAATTGTAACAGCCTGATCCAGCCACTGGTTGTTTCGATTTTTTTCAGTGTCCTGACAGTTAGGTACATGGATATGTGATGTACTTTCACTACCAGGTTCTTTATCCAAGCAGCAATATCTTGCCATAGTTCAGCAGCCCAGATGAGTTCACTTCTATGCTGCCTGTTATTCTGCTTCCATTGCTGTAACTATTCCCACAAGGCATTTTCCACCACCCATGATTTGGCATAAAGATAGAGCCCAGACCACCTTTCACACTCAGCAATATCTGAAGTCTGTTGGATGGCTTTCACCTCTGCAAACTGACCCAACTGACCTTTTCCTTCAGCATCTTCAGTGCCTCGTAACACAGCACAGCAGCCTTTCACCTTTGATGTTTTGCTGCAATGCAACAGGACTCATCAATGAACAGGGCATATTGCTTCTTGTTATGTGGGAGTTTGTTACATGGTGGGGTCTCTTCAGCATGTTACCTCCTCGTTTTCTGAAAATATCCCAAAATCTTTGCCCTCTGGCCAGTTTGTGACCACTTCCAAGATTCCTGAGCAGTTAGGGCTCTCGGTTTAAGCCTGTTGTGTGATCAATACAACCCACTTAATCCACATCATGTCAGTTGCATTGTTTGTACCCACCGTTTGAACGTCCAGTCCAGCACCAGCAGCCAAGGTGCCAAGAGGAGCACCACTTCTGAGGCAGCTCAAAATCCTTCGTTTCTGCCAGTGTCACTTCTTCAGTTGGGGTATAGTCAGCCTTTCATCCTTTGTAACCTTGAATCCAAAATCCTAGAACTCAGCCTTGAGTCTCGCCAGGTGCCTTCTGCCATAGATTCTGGGTAGGACCATTTTTTCCAGCTGCAGTGCAGAACACATTTTTAACATCTTGTCCTGCCTGGGTTCGCCTGAGGGCAGTAGCACAATCTTCTCTTTAATTTGGTCAAAGGCATGTTGCTGCTCAGAACCGCATTCAAAATCATTTGTCTTCTGAGTCTGATGGTAGAGAGGGCTCACAGTCAGGCTGTAGTCTGGAATATGCATCCTCTAGAAACCCACAAAACCTAAGAAAGCCTGTGTTCCCCTTTTATTGGTGGATAATCACATCCATTGGGATCTGGTGATTCCCAGCTTGCCATTTTATCCCTAAAAACTTAATCTCCTATGCAGATCTCTTGACCTTACTTCATCTGGTGACGAAACTGGCCTTCAAATGGATTTGGATTATTTTCTATTATGTCCCCATAATCTGTTTTAGGTCTTGGATACAGTTACACACATCTTTTCCAAGAATACCACCTAGAGATTTGCCTCAAGGCTGGATAGTTATGAGCAGCAGGATGTGCAGAAGAGAATGGGCAAGTGCCTAGGACAGCGTTTTGTAATTTCACCCTGAACAAATGCAGAATCCTGACAAACTAGTAAAACATTTGGAAAAAATATGTTGCCAATCTCACAATTCCTAATAGACACAAATTGCTGCCATGTTCTGAAGCCTCACCCATGCCTTCCAAGTCCTTTTCAATACTATTCAATGCCCTCAAGGGCAAGAGAAGGTCTCTAGACCTAAAGGCAGACCAGCAGACACTGAAGGTACTCAAACCCCAGCAGCAAATGCTACAACTACACCAGAGAACCAACCTGGCTAGTATCAGTTGTCCCTGTACAGAAAAAGAAATACACAAGAAGATCAGTTCAGCTTGAGAGGGATGATGTTGAACTGGGGTCAACACAAGAGCGGGAGAAGAGGATCCCTATCCTTCAGTAAACTGCAAGAAATGCAAAAGGATTTCAGCTGCCTCCCAGGTGAGCACATTATCACCTGGCTGCTCCGATGCTGGGATAACAGGGTAAGTATTTTGGATTTAAAGGGAAGGGAAGCCAAGAAGCTGGGATCTCTGTCTAAGGAAGGATGGACATTGACAAGGAAATAGTAAAACAGACACATGCCCTCAGTCTCTGTAGAAGACTTCTGTTACGCATGAAAGGAAGGTATCCCTTTCAAGGAAGATGTTACATGTCACCTAGGCAAGTGGACCACCACGAATAGAGGTGTCCAGAATCTGAGGAAATTAGCTATGCTGGAGGTGATTTATAATGATGAGAAAGTTAAGCAGTGACCTACAGAACCAAATGAAGTCCAGTGCACCCAACCCATGTGGTAGAAGTTTCTACAAACTGGACCACCAGTATATGCCAGTCATATGTCAGGGACAAACAGTGGACAAATCGGCTGGCTGACTTCAGAAATACAGGTGAGTCTCTCTTCCTCCATACAGGCCTGTGTTTTGGCTGTGGAGGTACTGTCCCAGGAGTTCCAGAAGTTTAAAGACGATATGTCATATTCCCCACCGGTATGGTCCTGTATTTCAGGCCCTCCAGCCAGTTCCTTACCCAGCAAAGAGTAAACCTGTTTAAAGCCAGCTTCTCCAGGAGAATATGGTGGGAGACAGTGTCAAAAGCTTTATCAAAATCCAAGTAAGTAACGTCTGCAGCCTTCCCCTCATCTACTAGGCAGGTCATCTTACCATAGAGGGAGATCAAGTTAGAAGTGAAAGAAGTGAAAAGGGAGTCCTCCAGGAAGAATGCCAGTTCAGCTTCCAATGAGAAATTCCATAAGCAGACTAGAAGGGCTGATCCTATTTCTGACCCTCTTCAAGGAACCTACAAGTCATTCTCACAGAAAACAAGCTATTCTGATTAGGATTAGAGGGGCCCTGCTTCCAGCCAGGCAGAGGAATGGGACAATTTGGTTTAATTAAATGTATGAATCCAATGGTCTAGCACATTTGATCCACAGGAATATAAGGCTCCTGTAGATACTGGTGCACAGTGTACCCCAATTCCATCAAGTTACAGAGAGGTCAAACTCATTTATATTTTGGAGGTGACAGGGAGAACCCAAAAGCTAAGTGTATTGTAAATACCCTTAGGAGAGGGTATCTCAAGGACCCAAAAGGCTACCGGTGGGCCTTTACTACAGCTACCATGGAAATGGAGGGAAATAAACCTTTGCCCATCTTGCCTGATCTCTCAAGAGAGCCCTTCTGTGGTGAGGTTGCTGGGAGCTGAAAATCAGCAAGTGCCAATCTCCACCCTGACAGTGTACTAGGAGCAATGATTCCTAAACATAAACAGATTTGTCGAATGGAGAGGCAAGGGGTGATTGTCATCACTTCCAGTGCGTGCTCTCTCTGGACCACACGGGCTGGACGTGTGGCTGGGAGGCAGCAGATCTCAGTGGAATGGCACTTTTTTTCGCACCACATCACCATTCCATCATCCTGGCTTACCCCAGCTCACCGCATCTCCTTCTCACCTCATGTGGACTGTATTTTGCAGGTTTCTTGTGGGGGGTGAGGGGGCGAGCAGCCATTTCGTGGTGTGCTGGCATGTACTCTAGAGGCTTGCCAATTTCTGTTATTTCACTGTTCTTTCCTTGTTAAAGTTATTCTTTATCACTTTTAACTTTGGATGTGCATGGGGTTTGTTCTATTTTCCTTCCTCTTCTGTGGGAGGGGAGAGGCTTTTTATTTGGGTTTCCCCCAAAATTGTCCTTAAACAGGGATGGTACCCTGAAACACTGGGATATACATTTAGCACAAGCGACCTGGTTAGTTATCAGCCAATTGAGCTGTCCCTCCACAATCAAAACTCCCATGTTTTGTAGAAGGGGATAAAGTCCCTGTGGTACACATGAAGAATATATTAGGCAGGGCAGTCTGGATGAGTCCTGCATCCAAGTAAGGCAAACTCATCCACAGGATAGCTTTTGCCCAAGGACCTAGGTGCATCGGGTGCATAATGCGAGAAGATGGAGTTGTTCTGCATGTACCACAAGGTGATCTAATTTGGGATGAGGTCAGTCAATTAAATTGTATCATGTTATTTGTTAAATAACTGTGGGGCATGATGTGGTCTGGTGTAGAATAAGGAGTGAATAACATCCTATGTTCGGCTAGGATAGGGTTAAGTTTGCACAAGGAGCAGCGAGGGGCCACACCCAGTAGGCAACTGAATCAGCCAGAATGTTATTGCAAACCACACTGACATGCTCACTGGGTACTGGAGAAGCTGGAGCTGAGATGATGCACGACAGACATGAAGCTAGGTGCAGGCACCACAGCAAAAACTGTGGCAGACAACGAGCATGCTCCTCAGGGCAAGGCTGTGTCACGAACCCCTCTCCAGCCACCCACATAGAGCTGGTGCAGGAGCTGAGTCTCAGCTGAATTCAGGACATGTTGGTTGATGGATGGCAGTTTACTGGGCGACAATTTGTTCAATACGTGGCTCAGTGCAGTCGAGTTCCATAAGCTCAGTGCAGTCGAGTTGCATATTGTCTCTCTCAATATATATATACACACACAAATATATATAGTTTAGTTTTCTTTGTTTATCCTGTTGTTTTCTTTGTTCTTTGTGTTATTCTATTGAACTTTTCTTTATCTCAGCCGACAGGTTTTTTATATTTTTGCTCCTGATTCTCCTTCCCCTCCCACTGGGTATGAGGCAGGGGGAAAGTGCAGATGCAGTTTTCATGGGGCTCGGCTGCTACTGGGTCTTAAACCATGACAACCATCCTTCTGACTTGAAAGAAAAATGCCATAAAAAGGATAGGATAACAAGGAAGTAGCCATATTTATAGCTATTGTCTGACAATTATTTGTACAAAGACTACTCGTGGCTTGAAGGATCATTACTGTAAGTTTCATATTTAACTCTGGATGCTAGATTTATTATTTTTATCCACAAACACGTAACTGCTTGCTGTGAGCTCCAGGAATTATTTTATTCTGCCTACTCCAGAAGACAGTCTAAGGAAGTCTTCTGCTGTCTCTGCAAGAAATAGTCACAAGTTTGTCTTTATCTTGAAAATACTAGGGATTATTGCCTAGGAGAGAGAAAAAAAGAAAATGTTTATTTCAATCTCACTTTACACTTTCTTCAGCTAAACATGAAGAAATGTAAGAAATTTATAAATAAACTAGTTGTCAAATTTAGCCATTTTATTTAACTAGTCACTAGAAATTTTTCCATAATTCCAGTTCCCATGCTCTGCAGTTAATATACTTACCTGCATTTTAAGTATCTGGAGATTAATAAGATTTAAGGCTAAAAACCTTTTTCTCTTACTATGATCTCAGTATCTACTCATAAACTAGTTTTGAAACAACTGCTTCTGATAAGCTCCATGTCAAGACAAGACCTCAGCAAGTAGCCAATTTAACCAAAGTAAACTGATTTCTAACAAGACTACTATGAAAGTGGCCCATAGGCTAAACAGATAAAAAATTCACATTAGCTTTTTCCTTCTAGAAACTAATCTTTTCTTTGGATCAGACCTAGAGCTGTTGCCTGGCCTCCAGCCATGCAGGAAGATGACACCTAGTAAGAGAAGGAGTCACTCAGCATACCTCAGGTAGTTGTGTCTTTAGTAGAGGGCACTGCACACACCCTCAAGACCACTGAAGTGTTATTTTTCTTCTAGCAATTTCGACAAAAGAAGTGGGGGTTTTATCTCCTTTGTTTTCTTCTAAATCCTAATCTCCATGATCTTTTGCATTGTGCAGCTGACTGCTTGATAAGGCCCAAGTAAGGAGGGTAGGTAAATGAGAAGGTGTTTTCAGGTGTGGTAAATAGAAGACCTAGGAAGAGTGAAGAAAAAGGCAGGAAAGATGTAGTATTTAAGTACTAGCATGATGACTGGTTTACCTACATAAATTGCCATTGAGGACTTCTTAGTAGAAGGGAGGATGCAAAATGGAATGCAACTTAACAGTAAGAGTACAAAATGAATGTAAAGCAGTCAAACTAGGCTATGCCTGCTGTATACATCATCTACAGAGGAGAAAGAAAATCTTTCTGGTTGTATTATATATAGTATTATGGTATTTGAGCTCTTCAAGACATGTTTTAGAATTATTTGAAGACTAGGAGAAAAATCAAAGTACTAAGTCTAGTGCAGAGTAGTTTAGCAAGAAGAAAAAGGGAAGAAACCAGAACATAACTTAGTGCATAGTTAAAAATTAAGGATATTTCCTGTGTCAATCTTGCCCTGCTAAAGACTGCTAGATCCAGCATTTAAGGTTTCACTACTTTAAAAAGGAAAAACTTTTTTCTAGAAAAGCTTCAAAATGTTAACAGTGATAAATCTTTTAACATAAGATACTGTGATAAACATGAACATTACTACTATTCAAAAGATTTATTATGGTAAATAACTTGAAAGCATAGACATGGAATGGGATTCTGCTCATTGTGTAACAGTGCACCCAACTTTAATCGTGTATTGGTTGTATTTTGTCTACAAGCATAAATTCAACTCAAGAATAGCCAGGGTGACGGGGCGGGGTAAATCAGTGATACCTTGGCCAAAATAAATATCCTCACCCATATCCTAGAAGTATACTGAGGTGCCAGAAATCTGTAATACTCTTTCAGAAAGAGACAGCTTTGACAGCTGAATGGTAGTTTTTCTGTAATAACAAAAACTTTTGCCCAGCTGTCCTTAAAATGTTGTCCACCACATGTATTTGTCTTTCTATACAGACTAAAAGCTATGTGTAACAGAAGTCAGTGCAACTTATGGCTAAGATAGGAATGCCATGAGTAAGTACTTTACTATGATATCTGGAAAAGACAAAATTGGTTAAAGACGCAATACAAACAAGTTGTGATTTGAAAGAAAAATCCTTCTCTCACAGGATTGTGGAGAAAGATCTCCAGATACTGTTACAGCAATTTCTAATCACTCTAAGTAACAATTGCTGACACTGTCTTACTGCAAAAGAATCACTGAAGGTGCTGCTCTGTGGTAAGCAAGTTCACGAAGTAAAAGCGGCCAAAAGCAATAGTTTTTCAGTGGAGCTAGCTTTTGGCTGCTATAGCAGACAGGAAGACAGGATCACAGCAGCACTATATCCAGTTAATTTAAACCATTGTGAAATCTTACTTTCAAACAGTATTTCCAAGGCAGCTGAGGAACTCTGTCAAAAAAATCTAGGTGAAGAAAACTGAATAAGCCAAAAAGGCTACTAAGTAAAATATAACTAAAAATGTAGACTTCTTCCAAATTTTGTAATTAAGAGTTCAATTTGTACCCAGCTGAAACAGAAATAATCTTAAGTCTGCCTCATATTGCAAGGTTGCCAAGTGAGGCTACCAAATATGAGGCACTTCCATTTCTCAAACACAAATATAAGGGCATGTACAGGTACATGTTGGAAAACACCACCTTGGGACATATTTAGAAGACTTCAGGAGTGGAGTTTATCTCATGGGTTGCAAAGCGTAGGCTAGTATTTTTAACTGCTATGTTCAGGAAACAAGTCATATTAGTGAGCACACAGGCTAGTATGTTTCCTACAGACAGGAAGCATAAAGACATCTCAGCATCTCACATCTCTAAATAAATCATGCAACTGCAAAAGAAAAAGCTAAGGATTTATCCTCAATGGAAAGGAGTTAGTTTTAGCTTTATTAATTTGGATATGAAAATTACTGGTACTGAAATCTGAGGGTGAGTAAGAGGGAAGACTGTTTATAGCAGAATACCCAATAGTAAATCGTGCTCATATTTTAAACATTCGAAGATTTGGGGCCTTAACCTGCAAAGGAAACCGTGTATATGCAGTGTGATCAATATTTAAATGTAGAAAGTGTCATAACAGTAACTCTAACTGTGCAAAATACGAAGTAGTAGTCACGATGTGAAATGGAAAACCTGGTCATTCTCCTTCAATTCTTTACTGAAAGAAAAGGTACTTTTTGTTAATTCCTGTACTAATGACTAAATCAACTTACTGGCTTTATGAGACTTCTGTTTAAATTTCATTTGTTAACAGAAGTTGATCACTATTGTTGATATTACAGCTGTCAAGGGTTAGGTCTGGGCTGACCACTAATCCAGTGACAGATGCTCCCTTTATCCCTTCTTCCCCCCCACCCCGCCCCTCCTCACGNAACAAGCAACATGACACCCCCCCCCCCACCTGAATGGGATGGGAAAGGGAATAAGAGACTTGTGGATTGAAAAAGAAAACTAGAACTATTTTAATGAAAATTATAATGTAAAATATATAAAAATATATAGAAAACCAATACTGATCCCAACCCCTCTTGATGGCAACTACGTCAGCATCACTACTGAAGCTGTGGCAGAAGGACTTGGCAGCAGATGGCAACCAGACTTACAGAGCTGAATCCTGGAACTGGATTCAGAAACTCCTGGATGAGGATTGAAGGCAGAACAGAAAGAGTTGTCCTCAGATGCTGGCCATTAGAGTAAATGAAGAAGAGAGAGCTTGCCCCTCATGATCCCTCAGCTTTATATCAATTATGATATATATGGAATGGAATAGCTAGTTGTTCACTTTAGGGTCACCTGAACTGTCTGCTCCTCCCTGCAGGTGCAGCCTTTTACTCTGCACCCCGCAACACGGCACACTAGATTTAGCAGTGACCTTTGTTTGCATACCAGTTCTCAGGAATAAATATAAACATCAGATCTTATCACTACTAGAAGCCGGTAGAGTCTGCAAAAACATGCTGTTGATTTCAGAAATTGCAGTTACTTAGATGAGCTCTAGCTAAAGAGTAAAATCACTGAACAGAATTAGTTCGTTTCTAACTCAAACCAGGACAACAGATTGAAAATCACAGAATTATAGAATGTTAGGGGTTGGAAGGGACCTAGAAAGATCATCTAGTTCAATCCCCCTGCCAGAGCAGGATCACCTAGATGAGGTCACACAGGAACGCACCCAGGTAGATTTTGAATGTCTCCAGAGGAGACTCCACAACCCTCCTGGGAGCCTGTTTCAGTGTTCTGTCACTCTCGCTGTGAAAAAGTTTTTCCTTGTGTTTACACTAAACCTCCTATGCTCCAACTTGCTCCCATTGCCTCTTGTCCTAACATTGGACAACACTGAGAAGAGCCTGGCTCTGTCATCCTGACACTTGCCCTTAACATATTTGTAGGTATTGGTGACATACCTTCTCAGTCTCCTCCAGGCTAAAGAGACCCAGCTCTCTCAGCCTGTCTTCGTAGGGCAGATGCTCCACTCCTTTAATAATCTTGGTGACCCTGCGCTGGACACTCTCCAGTAGCTCCTTGTCCTTCTTGAGCTGAGGGGCCCAGAACTGAACACAGTATTCCAGGTGGGGCCTCACCAGAGCAGAGTAGAAGGGGAGGATAACCTCTCTTGATCTGCTGGCCACACTCTTCTTAATGCATCCTAGGATGCCATCAGCCTTCTTAGCTGTGAGGGCACATTGTTGGCTCATGGTCGTCCTCTTGTCCACCAGGACCCCTACATCTTTTTCACCAGAATTGTTCTCCAACAGATCAGCCCCCAGCCTGTACT
>VWZO01000902.1:0-12366 GCA_013396975.1 Bucco capensis
TATATAATAATAATATATATAATAGTGACATTATTGCTCAGTAATATAGTAAGAAATGGGTCAGTAAAGACAAGTCTAAGTGAAAGTCTTGACGTTGCTAAAAATGAAATTTGTTGAGGCCACTAGTCTCTGAGTTCAAATGTTATATCTATTTTTAACCTTGTCCTGGAAATCTATACAATAAAATATTTAGCTTCTGGGATTGAGGGGTCATGCTGGGGGAGTAGTTTTATGACAAAGTTATGATATAAAAGAACACATGTAAAACATTTTAATCCACTCTAACTAGCAAATAGAAGGGATAGTCTGTGGAATTCAACAGTTCAGATCCTGACAGAGACAAGAATGAACCTGCTTATCAAAAAAGAATACAGAAATTCATGGAAGATAAATCCAGCACAGCTATTAAATGCAGGAACCAGCACGTCTGTAAGATACGCCAGGGAAAAGGATCCTGTTATGCATATTTTCTTTGTTTTATTTCTCCCTCTGTGTGTGTTTCTGTTTAAAAACAGAGACAGGACACTAGGCTAGATGGAACTTCAATCCAAGAGATGGTGATTCTTATCTGGACACTTTTGACAGTGTAACTTTTTATGTCTACATTCTCTGTTTAATATTCACGTTGTAGTGTAAATGAAGATACAAACAAATGTGTAAAAATGTGTCATAGGGTGACTAAAATTGAAGAGAAAGAGACATCAAGGATCCTCTGACATTTGTACGTCATTCTCCCTTTGAAAAAATAAGGCTGGTCTGTTTTTAAACAGACAAGGGACAGAGACGCTTCCTCTTTAAGAAAACGCCGTGGCTGGTTTTCTTTTCTTCCCCTTCCTTCACCCACGAAAGAATTTCCCGGAGGGACTGATAAGGAGAAAACGAAAGTTGGAGTTGCGTGCTGAGGAACCAAAGGCTGTGACCCGGAAGACCATACAGGGGGACAAATAAAAACGAACAGCCGATTGTCACATGAAAAATAACGTATCCTTGTTTATATAAGGAAGTNGAGGAAAGAAGAATGCTTTTGAAGCAATTAAGAAAGAAGACAACAGATATTTCATGCAATTCAGATCCTAATGTGTCATTAGCCTTTACGATTTATTAGATTTACTAGATCACTTTAAGATGTTTTGTTGCAGTTGTTACATAAAAGTGAATGGAACCAGATTTTAATTTCTGTCTAAATTGCATTGCTTTGAGTTATGAGCACATCTCAATTTTTCATGTTAAAAATCTAGATGTTTACATACTTAAAAAATGCAATAACCATTTAATAACAAAAAAAAAAATGAATTTTGAAAAGAGCACCACAACGTAGAAACAAATTGAATTAACAGAATAGAGATTTTTCACTCAAGACCTAGCTCTCCAAACAGTAATAATTAAACTACATAAATAGAACTAGAAGTGTACAACAGTTATGAATTGCTATTTCTTGGATAATAATAAGAATAAGCAATTATACAGAATAAAACTAACACCACAACTATCACAAGATAGTCTTCCTCAAATGTTATAGATGAGAGTGTAGAGGTGCCATATCTGTTGCTAGAAAACTTCCTAGTTTAGTTGCATCTTATCCTGGTCACATGAAATTCAATCTTGAAATCTAACACAAGTAACATGTTGATAAGTAGAAAATGAAGATCAACTCAGGAACTTCATTAAAAAATTTCATTCCTGTATCCTGAGAGATGCCAATAGGTTGACAGAGATCCACTTCAAGGAAAAAAGAAAAATATGAGCCATTAGTTAATGCTGTAATATGTTTATATGGTTATTTTTAAAGAAGCATGTGTTTGATAAGATGTATAAGAAAATCTACAAACTTACATTTTCACACTGAATAGTATACAGTTAAGATTTTAAAGATATGAGTAGGTCTGGTAAGATGAAATCTTTAGGTATTTCTTTCAGTCTGTAAATACATAATTACTCTTAATTCATAGGTCCATAAGAGCTTTTCCAATTTCAGAAATGCCACCTCCCAGCCCTTCATTATGCTTCCAGTCTAAAAGCTGATGGAGGAACTTCAAACTTTTTGCAAGTGTAGGGTAGTTGGATTCTACTATAAATCTAGCAGAATTTCCCATATTTTACACGTAAATACTTAAATAGAATTAAAGGAGGTCATGTATGTCTTGTCTCTTCTGCTGTGAAGAGCATCCTGAATATACACGTTACTTGAAAGTTCAACATTAAATTCCAGATATGGTAAAATACAAACTTAAACATCTTAATTTTTTAGTTCTTAGTTCTTATTTCTTAAACACTTTCCAAATTTGCCCATCATATTCAGCATATTCAGTGGAATTTGACTAGACTTTTATAACAGATCACCTAAGAAGGCACTGTTAATAATTCTGGCAAATTTGGTTCCTCCTAATGGCTGCAGATAGTCAAGACACAGACTATCTCCTTTGCAATGCCATTTTGGTTTGAGTGACAGCCAGTTGCACATAACGTTTTTTCATAGACTTGTCAATTTCTGAGCAGTTTCCATCAGCTTTCAAAATGGACAAAGAAAAATTAAAAATAGGGAACTCAAGCCAAAAAGTAGCTTATCCAAAGCTGCACTGTGGCCAAAGGTGTTCGGCTTTGCCTGCCTCAGGCAGGCATCATGTGCCATCAGCCAGGGTATTGATGGACTTAGTGTAGCAGAAATGAGTGTCATCCCACAGAAGACACCACAGGCAGCACTTTGCAACATGACCTCCTCCCTGATGCATCTGTGGAGCAGCCAGACCTCCCCTGATCCATGAACAAATGGCAAAGGGAAAAAGACAAAGCTTTTGCTGCCTGTATCTCCTGCCAGCAATTTTGTAACACTCTTGATTTTGTTCAGGCCCTTTGATCCACCCCTGGTCCTAGAAATTAATGGAGTCTTTAGAAATTCTTCCACTCCCTTTTGTCTTTTATAAACAGAGCCTGACCTGTTTTAATGTTCTTTTTTCTTTGGTTTTATTGATGAATGTGTGTGTCTTGACTCTACAAATAAAAGGAAGCCAGGAGGGAAGAAGTAATTTCCAAGGACATGAGATTTTGCAAGATTTTCACCTAGCCTCCTACCTCAGATTCAATCTGATCAAAGAAACAGTGTGGCAGAATAGGCTGCACCTCGGCTTTGTTCTGTAATCTAATTGCCCAGAGTCAAAACGTGCCAGAGGCAACATTTGGTGACAGGATTTAAAATCAAAGTTCTCCCTCTAGCAGTGCTTGCCAGAGACCAGGGCTGATGCTGAGCTGGCTCTGCGAAGGTGGTAGAGGCTCTTGCCACCCTGGGTTGGCATTTGTCACAGGCAGCAGCTGCCAATGGGATTCGGCATCATTACTTTCCTTCTTAAACACGAATACTTGCACCACAGCAGCTTTCAGAAGAGAAGTAGAGGGTTGAGCAGTACTGGAGCTGTCTTGTTTGACACAAGTATTTCCAAATATATTTGAAAATGTGGAAATCTTTCACCCTTTTCTGGCATCAAATCAGCTGGTGCTCTGACACGAGGAAACTGACTGGATTTCTTCCACCGACCACCTGAAAGCAGTGTTTCCTAGAGATAACTGAACCTCAAAGCAAATCTGACCTACTGGTTTTTCACAAGACTATGCCAAGTTCAACACTCAGAATCCTGAAAAGATTCTTTGCGGTACTGTAAGAGTAGACTGAAGATCTCCAAGTGAAAATCTAATCTCATGTATTCCTCTAGGATAAGAAGTCATCTCAGGTCACCCAGAGCTGAAATGAGAGTCTAAAAATTGTAACAGCTCTTTCTACTGGTAAGGAAGAAAAAAGTGACGGTGACTTTCCAGTTCATTCAGCAGTGCTTTCCCCTGAGACTTCCGGAAGTTAGTTACAGTTGCACTTTGGCATTGATTTGGAAACAGAACCTAAAAGAATACAAATACCTGATTGAGCTTGTGCCTTCAGAGTTCGTCACCTATGTTGTGGTTCAATAGGGTAAGCCAGTGCATTTTCTAGCAATTTATTAAAAACCAAATAGACAAACACACATGTTATTAACCCACAGAATGAAAAGCCACAATTAATAATGGAATCAATAAGTCAAAACATTCAGGGTAGTTAAATAAGCAAATTGAAATTAACTCATCAGGCTGTGAAGCTGAGATTACTTTGCATGGATTTGTATTAAGATATATTACAGGGGATTCAGAATCTTAAACTGACAAGAAAGTTAAAAACTCAGCCAGGATTTTAGGAAATCCACTGTGTTGACCCAGTTAGGTGAAGTATAGCTGTCTGTAGGATTCGCACACACATTCTGCACAGGCTACCTCGCGTGAATAGGTATCCCAGAGAAAATCCCTTGATCCATGTTAAGGAAACAATTCTAAGGCGCTTAGAGCAGTTGTGGTTTACCACTTCCCATCACTGATGTTGCTTTCTTTGGAGTTTCATTCTTTACTGCATAAAACAGCAATGTCTGGAACAAAAGCAAAGGTACTGGATTAAGAACCATATCTTTAACTCACAACAATCTATTAACTCATTTAATGGCAATTTAGATTGCAGAGAACCTTTTTGAAATCTATTAATAAATTCTTCCTCACAGAGATGTGCATACATCTATTCTCCATATGCAGACATATCAATTACAGAATACAGATAAATGATTAAGAGAAATAAAGAAGAGTGTAATTTTTCTCAAATATCACAAATTTTATTTGGTATCTGAAATGGAAGTTGTATTCAGGCCTGAAAATGCCTGAAAATGCAGTCATTAGTCCCTGGACAAGAGTCCTTGTTGCTCACTTCTTCCTCTCTGTGGTCTATTCAGAGGCAATCAAATAGCTTTGCCTGCTTTTCAAGATATAGGAAGACTGTTTTTCCTCTACACCTTTTTTGATTTTCAAATTTGTTACCTGATGTGTCTACTTGAGAATCACACATACATAACATCCATGCTGTCCTAGTACTCCCTATGAACTGATTGCTCCTCACACATGACAGTTCATGATTGACCACTTCATAGCAGTGCCAAGGAATTCATTCTAGTTGGCTTTTTAAATCAAATCACTTGATGTTACATTACAAAGTTGGCCATGAGTTTCTGGCAGAAAGAATAAGTTATGCAAAACCTAAACTGAGCTTAAAGTTATCACACCTGCATTGTTTTATCTGTAAAGAATTGTATTGTGTAATTTGAACCTGCTTATTTTTATTGCTTGCTCTTTTAAAAAAAAATTGCTTTCTGTAGGGGATAGGTCATGTGAAACTGTTTTTACACAGCAGGCCTATGTAATCACTGCTATTTCACATTTCCTCTTACCAAGGCAGCTCTTGCAGTTCCTCAGACCACCCTCAAGAGAAAAGGATCAGGCAGTTTTACCCTTTGAAAACTGATCTTACTGCTTCGCCATGCACGACAAGGTACTCGGATACATAGCAGTAGTTGAATAAATCTACCCAGCTTCTATGCTGAACCACAAATAGGTGCCAGCAATTCACTTCTTAAGTGGCATTTTCAACATCCATTTCAGCTGCAGTGATTGATCAGTAGTGATCACTTGCTTTCTTCTGGTGACATAAGAAAAATTTGCAGCTCTGAGGAGGTTAGACATGAAGCTGGATTTTGTATTTTATTTTTCAGATATACTTTTGTTTTTTCTATCAAAAATGGAAGGTGCCTTTCAGCGTAGAGAACTGAACTAACTACTGTGCTTAGTTTGTGCGGTTTATCAAGTATGTCCACATGCTTTAAAAAAAGTTGACACATTCTCTGTACAAATACANAAGGCTTTCAGATTTTCTTCTGCTGAAAATATTTTCTCATAGTTACAGTATAAAATTGGACATGTAGCAGCGAGGTTCTCTTTTTTTTAACTGTCTAGTAATAGGAATCCAGAAATCATCCTGAACACATCCGTATTTTGTGAAAAATATAAAATACATGCCGTGCTCAATATGACATGTAATACTTTAAGAATATTCCAACAATTCTACTTTCTATATAACTGTTCTGTGGCACAGTTGCACTATAAGATATTTTTCACACAGCTTTTAAATGGGATATTGCCATAATTTGGCAAAAAATATTTGAACTCAAGCTATTTTTAAAGTTGAATTTTAAATGTTCAAATACTATGTTAATTAAGTTTATTACATATTTTTATTCTTTAAAGTCCTTGAAGAACTGGGACTTACGGCAGGTGTAGTAAAACATTTTTCACTTGTCCAAGTAAACCAAGATAGTAACTGTATCATACTTCAAAACCACACTGAAATTATCTAGAGTAAACAGGAAGTTCTTCCTCTCACTTTGTCATTCAAAAAGACTAACTCTTATAACTAAGGTCTCAAATACTTAAATCATTAATTTATTTTGGTTTTGTTTTGTTTTGTTTTAATTAAATGTACTCAGTGATCCTTCCTCATAAAAGTCGAAAGAACTCCACAGACGGGTGCCTTTCAACCTTTTGTTCTTATTATGTGGCTTTATATGACAAGTTTTGACAGCAGTCTTATATGATTTCTTCAGGCACAGTCTGAAAATCAGTTGGGGTCTTCTGTGGCCCCTGGTGCGTCCAAGCTTGCCTAGGCCCTGGCAGATGAACCTAAACACTAAAGGGTGGGTCCAGCTCTGTGCGTGCTGTGTCTCACCTAAAAAAAAAAATCCATTGCGCAGGCTCGAGGGTGCTATCCGCTATCCTCTTTTTATCAGCGCGTTTGTAAAAGGTGCTGATGAGGAGAGTGGGTGGAGCCCTCCCTGGATCTTCATTCGCGAAGCCTAGCCGTACTACTATACTATACGATTTCTAGGACATATTTCTTTATGTAAGATCAAAGCAGAATCAATTAAAAGCTTGTTTTAATGGATAACTATATGCTTCTTACTGACTTTTTTTTTGAATTTTGATTAAAAATTAAAAAACTATAAACTTAAAGCCTTATGAATTAAAGGTACGTATGCAAAAATGATATACACAATTTTTGCTTGTCATGTAATTCTGGGAGATAAATAAGATGAAACGTAGCAAAATATTATTTAATATTCTAAATTAATTCTGTAATACTCAACTGCATGATCTTGTATATCTTCCTAGGGATAGCAATGGAATGAGCTTTGAGAGTTAGCCTTAAAAAGACATGCCCTCTCCATATAAATCAAGCTCATACATATATTGATCAATAGAACAAGACCTAGAGCAACACTTGAAGGTCTCTTATTATAATAAATTGCTTCTCTAATGTAATACAATCAGTAGAAACTGTTCAAGGTCTTTTTCTGCAATCATCATGGAACCATCTAGATGCATGTGCACAATAACAGGAAACGGGATCATAAATACAAAGAAGAAGTACTTTTACGGTTTCTCAGGCAATCTGAAAGTAATTCAGCTAAACAAATGGATTTCTAAGTGTTTACTTTCTGCTTTCCCTCACTGCTGCATAGATGATTATTTCCATGGACACAGACAAGCTAGGAAAAGACCAAACCTACTGTTTTAAGTCTAAAAATCACCAGACAGTAAGTGATGCAGGTTTGCTTTCAGTATCTGAAAGGTGGTGTATGAGATCTTGACCACTATAATCTTGGTAAGCCAGAAGCACTAAGGGGAGAATAAGAAAGTAACCTCTCATTTCTCCCATACAGAGGTCTCCTGGAACTCTTAGTGTCCAAATTGCAAATTCTGGAGAGAAAAAAATTATGTAATCCAAAGGACAGAAAGGGTTGTTTTTTTTTTATTTTTGTTTTAAAACTTATATTTACTTATGAGTGCACTTCCTCGCACAACTAAGCATGTGCATGTTGATAGACCCTATTTCAAAAAACCTTGAGTGAATGGGCAGGGTGAGATGGAGCATTGGTTAAGTTAGAAATTGAGATCTGAAATTTTTTAAGTTTCCCATGTAAAAATCATCACGTCATCAGAGAAAATAATCGTAGAATCACAGAATCATAGAATGGTTTGGATTGGAAGGGACTNCCATCTGCTTGCCACATTTCTTTTGGAGCAAAGTGTTGAAATTTGAATCCAGACCCTGTTATCACCGTTTGAATCCATATATATCAGTAGCATGTATAATATCTTATTTATGTAAGCTTTATTGACTCCAAAATTAATGAGTGACAGAATGATAGAGTAACAAAGGTCATTTGGAATAAGTGAGCATAAATTATGTACCAAAAGTCAACCTATTGTATGATCTGCTTATGGATCATCACTTTCAAGAACTGTTATATAAACAATGAACATAAATGGAGATCTAAAAGTAGCACCAGGGTATTTTGTGCCCTTTTTTGTGTTTAAATGAAACAGAGCCATAGAAATTGGGCATGAGATGGCTTTTGGAGAGAATAGGGTTGAAGGTATAGTTGAGCAAGCCAATTATGATACTATCAGGCTAATATTTTGAAAAAATGGGATATTTTTTAAAAAAATGGAGTTTGATTGACAGTAGTTTTAATCAAATGCTCATGAAGCAATTATATGCTTTCAAATGCATAAACCAAGGTTAATACTAACTGTGGATTGCTGTCATCTAATAAACAGAAGGAAAGACTTTGCCATCTTGGTGTGCAAAATGGAAAATATGCAAAACATTTCAGTTTTACTTTTTAAAAAAGGAAATGAACAGCTTTGCAAATGATTCTAAAGATCCTGTAACTACTTCAGGTCGCTGAAGTTATAGCAATTTACCTCAAAGCCTCTAAAGAGACTTCCTTACATCAGTTTTGTATGTCTATTTTTTAATTTGAAATTATTAAATACTAATTAATAACTAATACCGCAAATAAGAATCAAGCCTTCTTAATGGTAATATCATTTTGATGCAGCAGTTTCTATCAGAGGCACAAAATTTCTGATTAAAAAATGTTTTTCCCTTTTATTCCATAGCTTTTGCATGTATAAGTTATCTGATTAGAATAAAATATGAAACTAATTTTAATAGTGTTGTATATAACCAAATACTATTCTAATAAATGTAATTAAAAAACACTGCTGAAAAAACCCTCAACTTATTTTTTTATGGTATGTATTTCAGCATAATTTTATTATATGCATTATAATAGCTGCATATGAACATAATTCTTGGGTTTTCTACAGAAAGTGAGCATATAAGAGGGCTTTATAATCTACAGATATATATTTCTAAAGTGTTTGAACTTAAATACAACATTTAAAGGCAATAAATAATTTACAATCAATGTAAAGTGGTAGATTATGTTAAATTAACTTATTTGTAATTAGTTGTTACAAAATTACTTCCATTTGGTTTTGATAGGCCACCATATTAAGAAGATTACGTGAATTGTAGTTATTAATTGCAACTATGTATGATACTCCTAATATTTTCTCAAATAGGGTTTGAAGTCTAGTCGTGTACCTAATTCACATGCAGAGTGAAGGTATTTCATTTTGTAAATGGATGGCAGTTTGGGTGTTTTTTTTTTAATTTGTAAATGATATGGGTGCCAGGTATAAACTAACACCTCAAGGTCTCACATCAACAGTTATTTATACACAAAAGATTAACATATTCAATACTGTAATACATATACATTGTTATTCTATTAAATGATTGGTTGAAATTTCCTTGCTTAACATGTAAGTTGGTATGCGTGCTCTATATAATTTTCAGAGTTTTTATTTCCTCAATATTTTGGGCTGGTGGGTTAAATGGGGTAGGGTGTCTATGAGTCAGTGCTCATTACCTGTCCCTGTTGGAATGAACCTTTCCCATACTTTGGCCAGGTTTGACAACTCTAAGTAGTCTTTCATAGCCTGATAACAAATCAGAAAATGTTTCATATTTTGGGTGCAATCTGAAATAGAGTAGTGCTATTTTACAAAACCACAGCACTGTTAAGCTAAATTAAGCTTTACTATGTAATTAATAGAAGGATTCTTAAAATCTTGATCATTCATCTCCATCAATAACAGTCTATCTTCCAATTTATTACACTTACTATGTAAACAATAGACCAGTATATTCAAAATTTGAGATACATTTTGGAAAATGAGGCTTTTTTCTCTTAAATAAATGGTAAGATTTTAAGAATACCTTACCTTGTTTATTCTGGACCCTCTGAAGACCTTATTTTGATATACAAACACTGATTTAGGGCAGAGTGGCAATATACAAATAGGCATTTGTTATTTGTTATTTTGTTATTTGTTAACTGAAAATATCCTAGTAAATCATAGAATAGTAAGCATCCTGTGCAGTTAATACACTTCTTCTTTCAGTTTTTCAATCATAGTTTCACTGGAAGTAATATAAACATATATATAGACTGACAGAAAAGATACATAACAATGATCTTCACTTGCTTGCATGCTATCAGTGTGCTGTATGTTTAATCCCCTTGAAAATTGCTAATGTAACATTATTCAATAATTTCATTTTGTGCTAACACGTCTATGCTAAGAATTCTTGCTTATGAAACCGAGCAAAAATTTTTTTTAAATGTGAAAATAGGTTGTCAATGGTCAAAGGAAAGCCAGTTTAGGATGAAACCTAGTTTCTTATGACAGTTGTTTCCTGTTCGTGGGATAGATATGCTGCAGAAACTGCTGAGGGTCACATGCCTCTGCATGTTAACCTTCCAGAGTATGAAATGGTGAAACAGAGCAAAACTTGGGAGTTAAATCAGGATGTATGCTAGCAGAGCAAAAGCTTAGAGAGTTAACTCAGAATGCATGCTTTGGGCTAAGAAATGAAAAACAAAGACATGCCGAAAGTAATGCTTTGCCAAGAGGATGCTGGAACACTAACACAAAAGGAATACGAAGTAGGAAAACAGGAACATAAAGAACTATAAAAATACTAAACATACACACAAATAGACACAAGGCAGGAACATGGGAAGATAAGGGGGAAAGACAGATGCAAGAACTCAGAAATTCTTGCCAGGTAAACATTGGAGTCAGCAGATTCAAAGAAAGTTCAAAAGTTTACCTGAGGAAGAGGAGCAAAGATAAGACCTTCAGGATGAAATAACAGAACTCCCACCAAAAGTTTCCCCAAATTGAAGACTCCTCCCCTGACTCCACCCTGACTCCTCCTAGACTCCTCCCTAACTCCATCTGCTATGAATATTATAATGAGATGTTGCAATGTTATGAATATGCATGTAAAGGTGATGTAATCTCTTGTAAAATTGTATAAATTGCATGGCTTTACACCAACTTTTTGGAACTCTTCTTGTCGGCGCGAGTCGAGAGTCCCCCAACGTTGCCTTAAATAAATACCTCGCTGCTTAAAGACTAAACTTGTCTCTGAGCAGTTTCATCAAGCCTTTTGGGGCATAAATTTTGCTATCAGTGGTCTAAAGACAGACCTCAAGCATCTGTTTATTCCTTCATTTCTGCTGAACTCCAGTGTGCACTTGTACTCACTGCACCTGGGCTATTATAACTCCTGTTCATGCTGTAGAAAGTGCTCAATATATTGTTCAATATTGTTCAATATTTTTTAGGTCCTTTCCTTTTCCCCATAATTATATCAAACTATATGTAATGCTTCTAATGTGTTGTTAATATCTTTTCATAAAAGGTATTTTTCAGCTGTTCCAAGCACAGCAACATAACGTAGTTAAGGGAAGTAGGTGGCAAGTAAAGTAATAGATTTCAAGGTCAGAGGTGACAAACTGTAGAATTTTCTCAAGTGGTTTCTGCTTCAAGTTTATTTGATTATTTGGGCTTTGGTTGTTGTGGGTTTTCTTTGTTTTGTTTTGTGGTCTTAAGTATGAACAGCTCAATAGGCCACCAGTGGATAGCAGAGAGTGAAAACAAAACACTGTGTGAATCTACAAAAAAAGCTGAACATCTCCTAACACACGCATCAAATCAAGGCTTTAAGATTGACATGAGCGTGCAATGTTTCTTGTTCTACACCAGATAGTTTGCAGCTGTGGAGAAAAAGGCTGAGAAACCAGAAGAGTGACCATAAGGATGGAGTTCCACCTCTAGACAACTGTAAGAAAGGCAAGAGCTTCCTTGTAATGGCTTTGGTTAAATCTCAGTTGGATGCAAGGACAAGGTTGTCCTTTTTCTTATTATTTATTTTGACTGTAATGTTGAGATCATCATTCACTTAAAAGTGAATGAGAGATGGTGTTTCAAATTTTACGAAAAGTGTGTAAAGCAGATGATTTGCTGTCGCTGTTCTAATAGAATACTGTCTTTAAACTTAGGTGATAAATAGATGTGTTCTTTCTCATCTGTCTCACTTCTACTACACAGTACAACACAGGATTTATGTCCCTAAGTACGCGTTTCTCTCTACGAATTAATGTTAGAAATACTGGTGAGAATTTGTGTCGTCTGCCTTCATTTTACTAAATGTATACTAAGAATTTACTGAGATAGCTACATGTCCTGGTTTGGGAGGACAAATTCAGA
>VWZO01000903.1:0-24216 GCA_013396975.1 Bucco capensis
ATGATCCCCAGAGCTCCCTGCCAACTCCACTCTGTGATTTCCAAGAGATGGGTGATGTCCTCAGGGGTCTCCAGGCTGCAGCAGGAGTGATCTAAACTGTATCTAACCTCCATTTCACCTGAAAGACAGAATCCTGGCAGTGGAAGACAGCTATTGCCTCAGGAAGCCAGGCCTGAAATCTTTATTCTTCCTTTAAAAGCTTAAATAAATCAGTTTGTGCTGCAGTTCCCATGGGCAGGATGGATACCCCAGACCCCTCCAGTCTCACCAGGGCTCTCTGTGTGGTTGGATGGTAGGACAAAAGAAGGTATGGAAACAGATATCACAGGGAGAAAACACAAGCTCAGTTGCTCCTTGTTTTTTGACAGAACAAAATGCCTGCAGCTTAGAAACTAGCACCAAGTTGCTAGCATTTGAGATGAGCCTGGCTTCCCACCCAAGCTTTGGAGGGAATTCTACATAAAGTTTGCCTGGAAATATTCTAGCCTGCAGCTGAAAATAAAAACCCTGTAAAGGTAGCAAATATCAGCCACTCAAATCCCAGCCCAGGCTAAGCTTTGCTTGGGTTTCTCTCCAAGCTGGCTGGCAGAGCCCATATTCATTTTAATAAGCTTGGGGCATCCCCACCCTGCAGGTGAGAGCAGAGGCTATCAGCCTCCAAAGCTCAGCAAGCCCCAGCCAGGCAGCATTGTGTTTGTGCTGAGCTCTGCCAGCTCTAAAAACCCTTGGGGCCAGCACAGACCTGGCATGGCACACATGTCCCCAAGTGCCTGCTCCTACAGCATCACCAGAGCCTTCCTTGGCACAGTCTGCNACGACCAGAGCCTTCCAGAGGGGAGAGGAATGCTTCATTTAGATTTCTTTTGCGGCTTGTATATACTGAAGTTGTTTCTTCCCTGCCTGCTAGGAAGCAGGGATTATCAGCAGGACCTGTTCCTATGGCTGAGTGAAAGCTATAAACATGCAAATTCCAGTTCAGCAAGTTTTGCTGCTGATTGCTAGAGTTCTTCTTCCAGCACATGCCAGCAGCCTAGAGAGCTTGGTGCTCTGCAATGTTTTAATGAGCAGCTTCAGAGCAGTGTTTGTGGCAAGGCTGAGAGGTGCTCCAGTTATCAGGAGATGGAATTTGGGTTTAGAGGTTCAGAGCTTGCCTTAATTGAGGCTTTTTTTTTTTAACTCAGAGGTGCACAAGTAATTAAAAGAAGGGCGAAGGCAAAGCTCCTCACATTGCCACACTCTATGGAGGTGAGGTTTCCTGGAGAAGTTTCATGAGGACTTCCTTAGGGGTTTTTGGCTCTGTTTTGGTGCTCCTGGAACCCTTCATGAAGAAAGACATGGACATATGTCACCTCTGGCACTGATCTGAAGCTGTAGTGAGGAATTCAGCTCCTTAGTCCTGCTGGATTCAGGTGAGCTCCTTTGCCACATCCCTTCAGTCTCCAGCTTCAGCATCAATAGATGAGTGTGCTGGCTCTTCCTTTGCCATCTGCAGGGGAAAAGGCAAAGGGGAGAGGGCAGTGAGTGTGTCTGAGAGAGTAAAGACCACTGAAGTTTTTCCACCTCACCAGTGCTCAGTGCCTGAGATACACTTGAGTTCAGCCTGGAAAAGAGAAGGCTTCGAGGGGATCTTAGAGCAGTTTTCCAGTACCTAAAGGGGGATTATAAGACAGAAGGAGAGAGACTTTTTAAGCAGTCAGACTGTGATAGGACAAGGGGGAATGGATATAAGCTGAAGGAGGGGAAATTTAGATTGGAGATTATGAGGAAGTTCTTTCCCCAGAGAGTGGTTAGGCACTGGCACAGGTTGCCCAGAGAGGTTGTGGCTGCTCCATCCCTGGCAGTGTTCAAGGCCAGGCTGGATGCAGCCCTGGGTGACCTGGGCTAGTGATTGGCATCCCTGCTCAGTGTGGGGAGGTTGGAACTAGATGATCTTTAGGATCCCTTCCAACTTGGCCATTCTATGATACTATGATTCTACGATTTCATGAAGGGTCTGGTCAGGTCTTAACTCCAAACCTGTCCAGGCCTCCTTAGGGTTAACTCCCCACTTTTTAGGAATCTGATTTAGTAAAAGAGAAAGAAATGTAGCATTCCTTTGGGCAATGAGAATGCTCACAGCAGACCCACATGGATAAAGCTGAAACTCTGTAGGTTTCAGGTCTCTCCAGTGATGCTCCCCTCCTCTGCAAACCTTGATGTCTCATGGGGATAGCCCAGGAGATCTTGTCCTGTGTGTCTTCTATAATTAGGACAATTCCCTGGGCATTCTTCTCATTCAACTGTCATCTGTGTGAGGCTCATAGCTTAGTTGATGTCTCTGAGAAACTGCATCTTCATTCAGGTGTGAACCCACCAAGGCTCCAAGACTTGCTGGAGCTCACCAGACTATTGCAACCAAGGGCTTGAGGCTGGGTTTGGGGGTTTGGAGTGGTTTCTGGCTACACTTTTCCACATGGCTCACACACTGGGTTGGTAGCAGGTCTGAGCATCTCCCAGTCTTGCTGGTAGGAGAAAGCATGAAGACCTGGAGGAGCTGAGTCCAAGAAGTTTATTCCTGGGTGGAATGACCTGCCCAAGGTCAGACTGGGAACTGCAAGCAAGGAAACACCTAAATGGTGTTTTTCCCGTCCTGAGCTAACTTCTTAACATCTTTGCTTCCTGCTGGCACTTGCTAGGGACAGGTTCCATGGTACAAAGTGCTCCAACAGTCCTTCTGATCCAGCACTTACTGGAAAGCCACTTTCCTTGCCAAGCAGCTCCTTGTGCTTGGATGTCAGTAGTCATTTGCCAAGTTGCCTTGCCTTTAGATGTTGCTCATATACTTATCAAAGTCATTTTCCCCTGAGCTTTCAATCAGATAGCCCTGTGCTGAGAAAACAGGAGGAGACAACTCCTTAAGTCCTCAATTACATTCCTTTTCTCCTCTTCAATTCCAACCCAGACAAGAGGTGATCATACCCAATCTTTCAAATATTTGAGATACAAAGAGAAGAGCTTGTTAAAACGAGACCAATTAATGCATTTTTAATCCACATTTAAACACATGCATAGATCCTGCATACTAATGCAGTCATTTACATTCCAGGAGAGGGGAGGGCTGGCACACCAGCCTGCACATCTTCCCAGCTCTGCTTTCCTGCCTTCTTGGAAGCAGGCAAGGTCAACTAAGCACTGCTGCTCTGAAGAAAAAAGCATTTTGAGGCTCCCTCCAGTTGGTTTTGTTCATCACCTGATGATGTTCTTGTAGCTACTGATCATGTTGTTATTTTATTAGGGGTTTTTCCCCCCCCCCTCTGCTTCTTCCTCCTTTCATTCCTGAAGTTCAAGGGGCTTTTGAATCCCCCTGGGTGTGCTTGCTGCTAGGAGAAAACAACCACGCAGCTCCTGGAGCTTCTCATCTTCCCCTTAATGGCCCAACACGTTTGCTTCCAACTGCTCCTTGTGGAAATGGATCAAAACTTTGGTTTTCCACCTTCTTATCATCCCTGTTGACACAGCAGATTGCTCAGGTGAGCCATGCACAGAGGCAGAGGTTGTTTATGGCACGAATTGCTTGTGTATGGCTAGGCTTCGCGAACGAAGCTCCAGGGAGGGCTCCATCCATGCTCCTCCTCAGCGCCTTTTCCAAGCGTGCTGATAAAAAGAGGATAGCAGATAGCACCCTCGAGCCTGCACTAGGGATTTTTTTTAGGTGAGACACAGCATGCGCAGAGCTGGACCCACCCTTTAGTCCTAAGGTTCATCTGCCAGGGCCTAGCAAGCTTGGACGCTGGCAGCCAAGTCCTTAGGATGGAGGTTTAACCTCTTAGCTGGAAGGCCTTACAGGGCTAAACGAGCTCCATCTGCCCGGGTTTGGAATCAGAGTTGTCCTTCTCCTAGGATGACTGCCAGAAGGCTAATGAGCTCATCCTACCCATGCAAGGATTCTAGGAACATGGGTATCACTCCCCACCCTTTCCCGTGGGCAATGAGTTTAATGCTCCCTCTGCTGTGGGCACAGTTATGGCACCAGGGGCCACAGGAGACCACAAGGGATTTTCAGACTGTGCCTGACGAATTGCTTGTATTTTTCTACTATATCATTCTATTTCAATGCTGGGCCCTGGGGAGGTCACACCTCAAATCACAGAATCCCAGCATGTCAGGGGTTGGCAGGGCCCTAGAAAGATCATCTAGTGCAACCCCCCTGCCAGAGCAGGATCACCTAGACCAGCTCACACAGCAATGTGTCCAGGCAGCTCTGCAATGGCTCCAGACAAGGAGACTCCACAGGCTCCTGGGCAGCCTGGGCCAGTGCTCTGGCACCCTCACTGCAAACAAGTTCCTCCTCGTGTTAATACTAAACCTCCTGTGATCATCCCTAGGTCACTGTGACTTCTCTTTTGCTTCAAATTTGCTTTTTTTTTGGTTTTGCTTGCTTTGAAATGTAAGTTCAGCTACAGGCCAAAAAAATAAAAAAAAAATTGAAATGGAAATGAAACTTTTGGAAATTACCAAACTGAAATGTTCTGTAAAACCAGCCAGGGCTTTTGGGGCTTTTTTAAATTACTTTGTTAGAGTCTTCATTTTTGGAGCCTGACTTGAGATATTCAGCTTTTGTAGGACAGGATGAGGTAGAAACAGCCCTGCAGTCCTGAAAAGTTACCATCTAGAGGGAAAATATTGAGTGTCCCCTCAGCAGTGAGTGCAGAAGGAGCTGTTTCTGTGCTCCAAGTGCTTCTAACTGTGAGGCCATCCCTTCTCATCAGCTCCTCTGCTTCCTTGGCTGAGTGATTATCCTGTAACTAAAGCTCTGGCCTTGACCTTGCAGTAGGGGCTGGTAGCTCTCAAGTTTTTTTACCCTTTTCCTTAATTAAGAAGCTATATTAAATATGCAGAAATTCTGCTCTGTGACTTTCCTGGGAAGCACAAGGACATCCTGGAGAGACAAATCACTTTCTCATTAACACCTAGGCATGCCACTGGGCTCCCTTCCTTTTTCTCAGTCCTGCTTCTGCTCTCCAGGGTCACAAAACTAGCAGAGAGTTTCCTGGGCTGGTGGAAATGCTTCAGTGACTCTAGTTCACACCAGCTCTGGGCACAGGAGCAAAGGATGCAGGAGAAAAGTTTCTGGGAAGATGATGATGTTACAGGGAGCAAAGGGACAGAATCACCTCCCTTGATCTACTGGCAGTCTCCAGGCAAGGGACAGGTCAGAGGGAGATTCAAGTGAGATAGAAGGAAGAAATGTTTTCTCCTGAGGGTGCTAAGAGCCTGGCCCAGGTTGCCCAGAGAGGTGGAAGATGTCCCATCCCTGTGCCCATTGCAGTTCAGGTTGGTTGGGGCTGTGAGCAAGCTGCTCTAGTTGCAGATGTCCCTGCTGACTGCAGGGGTTGGACTAGATGACCTTGAAAGATCCCTTCCCACCCAAACCATTCTGTGATTACCAAACCCATCAGCTAAAAACACAAGCTTTGCCCAAAGTTTTTAGCATTTCCATGTCCAGGGCAGGCAGCCAAGGTGTCCAGGCTTTTCCAGCCTCTCTCATTGTTCCTGCTGCAGAGCTTTGTCAATGGGGAGCCTGGTGGAACTCTGCAGCTTGTCCTTTGTAGGGCCAAGAGGACAGGGAGCAGCCAGCCCTGTGCCATCAGCAAACCCTCTCCATCTGTGCCTTGTTAGTCTTCCTTAACAAGACTAAATAAAGCCTTGCTGGTCTCCAGAATGAAGTTGGCCAGAGGTAGTGGCAGCTGCTGGTGGAGAAGATAAGTGTCCAGGCTCTGCAGGGAGGGCTGCAGGCCTCTTCTGTGCTTTTCTTTCTTGTTTCACACACACACAGAATCACAGTGTGTCAGGGGTTGGAAGGGCCCTAGAAAGATCATCTAGTGCAACCCCCCTGCCAGAGCAGGAGCACCTAGAGCAGCTCACACAGCAATGTGTCCAGGCAGCTCTGCAATGGCTCCAGACAAGGAGACTCCACAGGCTCCTGGGCAGCCTGGGCCNGGAAAAGAAGCAGGAAAGGAGTGAAGAGTTGCCGAGGAAAAGAAAGGAGGAGAGGAGGAGCCCCAAGGCCAACCCGCAGCTCCGGGTAAGCACTGGCACGTGCGCGGTGCCAAGAAGTGAGAGAGGAGTCGACATCTTTCCTGTTAAGAAAGATGGGACATGGGGAAAGTTGTATTATGTGGGTTTACACAACTTGACTTTGGAGCATAAATAGTTTGAGCTTGTTTGTTGTGAGGGATCTGGGTGTTTGGAGCTTAGGAAGTGTGATTTGAGAAAGGTTCTTGGGGTAGCTTGGTTGATAATAGCAGATAGATAAGAAGGTTAATGGTGCAATAAGGTGACTTCATCTCAGCTTCTTTAGATTCTCAGCTACAAAAGATGAATGTGGCAGTAACAGGTGTGCAGGGTGAATACTGAGGAGTGAGATGCTTTTTTCTGGTTTTATTCACACAAAAACAAAGCTGTTCCTGACTCCTTCCAGAGCAGGAGCTGAGTGGAAGGAGATGTTACAGGGAGAGCCCAAACATGCTGCAGCATCATCTGCCAGCCCAGGGCAGATCTGCCCCATTGAGACATGTCCCTGGTGCCCCAGTGGATATACAGGAGATCTCCATTCTCCTGCTGTGAGCTGGCAAGAAACCAGACAAGGATGTGCTCTGTTCTGAGAGTTTCCTAGAGCAAACCCAAGAGATGTGCTCTGACTAGGTCCTGCCCAGCAGAATAAGCACAGTTGCTGTGCTGCAGTAGCCCCTGGACACCCATCCCTTGATGTGTAAGGCTGGAGAGCAGCCTTCAGAGCTGGTGAGATTAGAAGATGAGGTCTCCTTGCTTTTGTGGTGGGTTTTTATTTCATATCAAACCTATGAGGTCTTCTGACTCTCCTTTTTCCTTTGTGAAGGTCAAGGACTCATCCTTGC
This sequence comes from Bucco capensis, assembly GCA_013396975.1. Taxonomy (NCBI): domain Eukaryota; kingdom Metazoa; phylum Chordata; class Aves; order Piciformes; family Bucconidae; genus Bucco; species Bucco capensis. The sequence goes on from VWZO01000903.1 coordinate 6,897, forward strand.
AGGCTATCGTGTCCTTTCTCCTGGTAACCACAGACAACTTGGGACACATCAGTCATTATGTGCAGGTTGAGCCACTCAGCATCTCCCATTAGCTTCAAGTCCACACCCCCCATGTCCTTTACTTTGTTATTAGAGATAAAAGAGAAAAGAAAGGGTCTAGGACAGCCAACACAGATCCCACCCTCAGCAGCAGAGGACAGCAGCTCACAGCTTTGTTATCCCAGTGCTGGAGTCAACTACCTCAGGAGGTGTTGGCAGAGCTGCCAAGTGAGAGGACAAGAGGAAATGGCCTCAAGTTGCACCAGGGCAGGTTCAGATTGGATGTCAGGAGGAATTTGTTCCCTGCAAGGCTTGTTAGGCATTGGCCCAGGCTGCCCAGGGAGGTGCTGGAGTCACCATCCCTGCAGGGGTTGAAGAAACATCTAGCTGTTGTACTTGGGGACATGATTTAGTGGCATAGGAGTGATAGGTAGCTGGTTGGACTTGATGAGCTTAGAGATCTCTTCCAACCTTCATGACTCTGTGCTATTTATGGCAGAAACGCAGGGAGGTTCTCCACCCCTGTCAGTTCTGTTTCTTCTGCTGCTGAAAGTGCTATGTGTGGACTCAAACCTTAGGGCTGTGTGCTCACAGCCCCAGGGAGTGTTTGTCCTACTCCCAGCACTGCCCTTAGCCCCTTGGGTGGCTCCAGCATCCATCTGCAGGGGAGCAGCAGAGGTCAGGAAGGGCTCTGGGAGCCAGGAGGGTGAGGGAACAGGCAGAGAGGCACTGATAGCATCTGCTTGGCAGCAGGCAGCAAGCAGCAGGGTTATTGTTTGTTAATAGATTGCTTTTGAAAAGCTGCTCAGATGGGACCAGGAGAGTTTCAGAGGTAATTAAAACTCTGTCTATGCAAAAAGCAGGATCTGATTATTTCCCTTCCAGAGCAGGCAGATTAAACCTGGAAGGTTTATTTTCACCACTTCTAAGAGCTCAGGGCTGCTTTGAATGAAGCTCATAATATAGTACAGAACAAATAAAACTCTGCTGCTGCTTCTATTATATTCTTTAAATAAAAAGAAATGCACTAATTTATTTCTTTTTTTTTTAAGCCATCTTCCTCCTGGATTCTTCCTTGGATTTAAATAGTTGCTCTAAAGCAGAGCACATGTGTACCCATGGAGTGCTGTTGTTCCAAAGCTCATTCCTTATCTTTTAAACCCACTTATTCTCATCTTAGAGGACTTTTCTGCACCAGAAAAGCAGTTTTGGCTTGGTAAAGAAGCTCAGAAGTAATAGTAAAGTCTTCCTCTCTCATCTGCCTTTATTCAAAAGAATGAAATCAAGTGCATTAAAGGTAATCAAGACTTTTTAGAGCCAGGTCTACATCTGTAATCTCAGCCTGGCTGCTGTGGTGTTGCCTGTGGGGTTCAGGCTCTGCTTTATGTATTGCAAAGAGATGACCTTTGTGGAGCTTCAGGGAAGAAGGAAGCAAGGCAGAGATTCATAAATCTATGAAGGAGAAGGGTGGAAAAGGATAACTTTACTTTCTGAGCTTTTTTGGCTTTATCCTCATAGCTTCCTCACCTGAAACCTGGCTGAAACCCTGCAGGAGATGTGGGCAGCAGAACTGGCTGCTCTGGCTTGTAGCTGGGAACATGTCCCATGGAGTACCAACAAGGCACTTTCCTGTGCTTGGCAGTGGTTTCCCCAGTGCCTTTGAGACAGACAAATACCTGCAGTTTCTACTGCCTTGGTCAAGTTTGTGCATGGAGAGGAGGAGTCAGCTCACCTAACAGCATTTTTAGGCAAGCTCTGTGCCAGCTCTGCTTGGGCTAAACTGTGTCCTGGGAAGTGCATTGCTGCCTCTTTTGGAGTCAGTCCTGCCTGGTAGATGGTGAACCTCCCTGCATTACTGCAATAGATCAGGCACAGTCTGACAATCCCTTGTGGTCTCCTGTGGCCCCTGGTGCCATAACTGTGCCCACAGCAGAGGGAGCATTAAACTTATTGCCCACGGGAAAGTGTGGGCAGTGATACCCATGTTCCTAGAATCCTTGCATGGGGAGGATGAGCTCATTAGCCTTCTGGCAGTCATCCTAGGAGAAGGACAACTCTGATTCCAAACCCGGGCAGATGGAGCTCGTTTAGCCCTGNAGGGAGTTGTAGAGAGAGCTAAGGTCTGCCCTGAGCCTCCTCTTCTCCACACTAACCAACCCCAGTGCCCTCAGCTGCTCCTCAGCACACTTATACTCTAGAACCCTCACCAGTTTCCTTGCCCTTCTCTGGACACACTCCAATGCCTCAGAGTCCTTTTTGTCATGAGGGTCCCAAAGCTGAGCCCAGGATTGGAGCTGTGGCCTCCCCAGTGCCCATTCCAGGAGGACAATCCCTGCCCTAGTCCTGCTGCCACACTCATGCTGATCCAAGGCAGGATGCTAGTGGCTTTCTTGCCCGCCTGGGCACTGCTGCCTCAGCTTCAGCTAAGGTGAATAGTCAGGCTCTGAGGTACAGCTGTGGGGAACAGGCAGGCTGAAAGACTCAGAGGAATGTGGTCAGCAGGAAATGGGGGGGGGCGGGGAACAAAACATGAACCAACAACTTAAGAAAAACTGAAAACCAGTAGCTGAAGCTGTTTTTCTGTCTGCATTCAGCAGCTCAGAGCCCAGGAGGGTTTGCCTGCAAAGCCTGGGTGATGTTGCCAGCTGAGTTAGTTCCCAGACTGAGCAGCTGACTGCAGGGGATTTCTGGAGGTGGAATGGAGCTCTGGGTGCAGACCTCCATCTCCTGGATGCTAAAGCCTGCCAGCAGCAGGAGATCTTTAGCTGCAAAACAGTATGGAAAGAAGGACTGGTTTATGTAGGGACATGTCAGCAGCACTCTGATTGCTGTCCTTGCTTCCATGCCAAGGTCAGTGGTTGGTTCTTACCTGCTGTCAGGTGTCTAACTGGGTCAAATGAGTTCCTGAGGTCTCAGCCCTGTTCCTAGTGAACAAAAAATATCTTAGTTTCAAAGTTGTTGGGCAACTCTGACAGCAGAAAAGGATCAAAGTCTGCACTATAATAGGATCATAAAGCTTTTCCACCCTTTCTTCAGCTGTGGGCTATGTGTGTTCCCTCCAAGCTGCATAATTTAGGGTTTAAGAAAGGTATAAATGTACCACCTGGGGCCATGGTTTAGTGGCATGGGGGTGATAGGTTGATGGTTGACCTTGATGATCTCAGAGGTCTCTTCTTCTTAATTCTGTGATAAGGGAGATTGCACAAGCCCTAAATGAGGAGGCACCTCACTCCCTGATCAAGGGAGGGCAAGCTCTGCTGGGCAATCTCTTCTTGTCAGGGCTGGATGTCTCCTCTGAAAGAGGTGACCTGATGCAGCAATTACAGGGGTGGAGTGCCATGGCCCCTGTTCCCTAAGAGATTGAATTAGCTACTGCTACCAGCCCTGCCTGCCAAAAACCCATCTAGCATCTGCAACACACTCCCAGGTACTTGCTGAGCCCACGAGTCCCTTGGCCTGCGTGAAGCTGAGCACATGTACCCAGGCATCCATTCCACTGCTGATAGGAAATGAAACCTCCAGATTAAAAGACATTAGCAAAGATAAAAAGCAACAGAATCTCATTTCAATTGTCCATGGCAGGAACCCAATTTTCAACTGATAATTACAATAATTAAAAACTCCCTTATCAACAGAGACAAAAGTGCTGCACGTTGGCAGCAGAGATGATGAACGAGGCAGGCCCAGGCTCCTCTGTGCTGAAATCAATTTTCAGCAGTTCAAACAAGCCCCAGAACAATCCCAGTTTTGTTATGCTTTTGCCTCCCTGGGGGAGGAAAAGACTTTTCCCATGCACCTACACATTCATTTGTATTTCCCCCTCCTTTATCCACAAGGTCACATTTTAGCTGGAACTCAAATGAAACTCTCGTGTAAACGAAACTGTTTTGCTGCAGAAGTGCAGTGTGGGGAAAGGTCAGAATCCTATCAGGCTTGCCCAGTTTGGGATTTCCTTCTAATTCTGGATTATCTTATTGGGAATTAATGAATGTACATGCTTAACTCTTGGAGTATTTGCCAAGGAAGACTCTCTCAGAGCTTTTTGTGCTGAACAGTCAGGAGTTTGCTCCCTGATGCCTTCTTCTGCCATTGTGTCCCTGCTGCACAATGGAGAATTCAGGGACAGAAAGTGAAGTCTAATTAAAAGGAAATCTAGATGGACATCTGGAAAATGAACTCTTGGGCCCTGAGAAATCTCTGTGCTTTCCAAAACAATGCTGCTCAATTTGGGGCTCAGGTTTTTATGTATTGGAATAGGAATATATAGTGTGGATTTGGTTTTTATTCCACAGTGTTGTGATGCATACAACCTATCAAGCTCAAAAAGAGAAATGGGACTTTCAAAAGATCTTGTTCCCCAGCAATTCACAAGGGATGGAAGATGGAAGAGCCTCTTGTGAGACAGCAAGAGCTTTGCTTTCTGCAGGATGCTCAGTCAAGGTCTTGAGGGAAGTTGTCCCTTTAGCCTGCTGGAGTTAGTCACTGCCTTGTCATAAACACTGCATCCAACATGATGTATTTCTGAGGAGATGACAATTGTCAGTGCATGGCAAATGCATTAGCATTCTTTAAGCAGTTTTAATTGTCCCTAATTAGTACAGAGAGTCCCCAAGCAGAAAGTTTGGCTCTGGAAGTCTTTCCAAATGTCTTCATTGTTGTGTGTTTGACTCCAGGATTTAGGGCAAGCTGAGATCTCTGAGTTGTGGGGGTGCCATTGCTTACTTTTTTCTCATGGCACACTGAATTCTCCTTTTCCCCTGAGGAGATGTTTGCACTATCAGTTCCATACTGTACAGGCTGGTGCCTCATATAGCCACTCACTGCTCTTTCTCCTGGAGCATCTAACAGGCTCAGGAAAATCCTACAGCAAGGATCTGACTCCATGCTCAGTTCTATGGGATATTAGTGTAACTGCTCAGAACAGCAGCATCCCAGCCAAGAGCTTCACAAACACTGTCATTTTGGAGCAGGGCCACAGGAGTCACAGCAGTGATGGGAGGGCTGGAAGCTCTCTGCTGGGAGCACAGGCTCACACAGTTGGGCTGGTTGAGCCTGGAGAAGAGAAGGCTCCAGGGAGATCTTCTTGCAGCTTTCCAGTACTTCAAGGGGCTATCAGAAAGATGAGGAAAGACTTTTAAGCAGAGTCTGTTGGGACAGGACAAGAGGTGATGGTTTGAAACTGAAAAACGAGAGATTTAGACTGGATATAAGGAACACCTTCTGAATGAAGGGGTAGAGTGTTCCCTCAGCAAGCTTGCAGATGATCACAAGCTTGGAGCAGTGGCTGGCACACCAGGAGCTGTGCTGCCATCCAGAGTGACCTGGACAGGCTAGAGACATGGGCAGGGAGAGACTGAATGCAATTTAACAAGGGGAAGTGTAAAGTACTGCATGTGGGAAAGTACAAGCCCATGGATCAGTACAGACTGGGAACTGATCTGTTGGAAAACAGCCCTGGGGAAAAAGCTCTAGGAGTGCTGGTGGCTAGGAGGATGCCCATGAGGCAGCAATGTGCCCTTGTGGCCAAGAGGCCAATGGCATCCTAGGATGCATGAAGAGGAGCGTGGCCAGCAGAGCCAGAGAGGTTCTTCTCCCCTCTCCTGTGCCCTGGGGAGGCCTCCCCTGGAATCCTGTGTCNTTGGTTGGGGCTGTGAGCAAGCTGCTCTAGTTGCAGATGTCCCTGCTGAATGCTGGGGGTTGGACTCAATGAGCTTGACAGGTCCCTTCCCAAAACTTCAGTTACACTTGTTATCTGTGTCTGGAGTGACCACAGCCTTAATTCCAGCTCTGACATTCCCCTGCTCCCTCTCAGCAGCCCCAAGGTGAGAGGAGAAGCAGTGCTTGGCCCAGCCCTGCCAAGTCCCTTAGCTCCACTGCCCAGCTGCTCCTCTGGCCCCACGCAGAGCTGCCTTGTCACACAGGCAGAGCTCAGGGTCACCTCCACTTCTGAGCTCCAGTATTCAATTATTTCTGCAAGGAAAAGAATTCTTATTATTTAACAGTGGCTGAGGCACTCCAAATTATTCATCAGCACAGGAAGGGAGCTGCTGAGCTGTACCAAAAGGAGGTGGTTGTTGGTGGTGATGCAGTCAGTGCCCAATTGACAGGAGACCTTGATCCATTCCCAGCACAGGCAAAATCTCCTCTTTCTGGGGTCTCAGCCAGTTGGGCAACTTGGAGAAAGATTATTTCTGCCAGTATCTTGGGTGTATTAATTTTCAGGAGGAGCCCAGGAGATAACTGCACCTGATTGTCTTGATGGATGCTGCTGTGCTCTTATGGGTGCTGTGGGGTGGGGATGGCCATGGGGTTCTTCTGGAGTCACATGGAACCTGTACCCAGGCTGATAGTGCCTCTCTTCTTGCTCATCTAGAGAAGGTGGCTTGTTCTGCAGTGAAGGTGTCTCTGCTGGGTCACACAAGCTTCTCTGACCTGTGCACTTTCAGTACCTCAAGGGGCCTATCAGAAAGATGGGGAGAGACCTTTTAGCAGGACCTGGTGGCTGGCAACAAGAAACATCCCAATTTTGAGGCAGCAGGATGTGATGCTTCCCCTAAATGGCATTTATATGACAGAGCAGTGATGTGTTGGGAGATGCTGCTGCTGATTTGGGGTGAACCTAGGCTGCTGTGTCCCCTGCCCACACCTTGCTCATGCTGTTTTTCCCCTCAGGGCAGAAGGGGAACCTGTAAAAGCCTAGCAGCTGTGGTAGGGCAGAGCCATACCTGGGGGTCTAAGGGGAGGAAGCATCCTTGCCTGCATGTTTAATTGCTGAATTATCATATAAATGTCACATTATTTAGGATGCCAGAACTCACTGATATTTCAGATGTTTCCATGTTTTAATTCCTTGCAAGTCAACCTTTGCAAACCTAATTACAAGGGGAGAATCACTGATGGCATTTTCTTCACCCTGTTTGGAGCTGAAGGGAATGTTCTGAGACACACAGGAATTTTCAGCTGATTTGGGGGTGGGGTTTTTTTTGGTCTTCTTCTTGCTAGTGACAGGAACCCTTCCTGCTGCTCCTCACTGGGACAAGATGGATTGCTGTCAGTGCAAACCAGGGAGCAGCAACAAGGGAACATGCCTGAGTTATTTGGGTCAGTTCTGCAAAATGATTTCTGCCAAAGAACCCCAAAATAAACAGCAAAAGCCCATGCAGAGCTGGAAACCTTGAGGAGACTTCATGCAAGACAGCTTTCCATGTCAACATTTCCTTCAGCTTGATTGGGAAAGCAGCTGTCTCCTCATCACTAAAGCATGGCCCCAGGTACCACATCTCCCTGGTTTCTGAACACCTCCAGGGATGGGGAATCCTGTGCCAATGCCTGAGAACCTCTTGGGGAAGAAATCCTTCCTGATATCTAATCTGAACCTCCCCTGGCACAACTTGAACCATTTCCTCTCATCCTATTGCTTGTTCCTTGACAGAAGAGACCAATCCCCACCTGGCTCCAACTCAGGGAGTTGTAGAGAGTGAGAAGGTCTCCTCAGTCTTTTCTTCTCCACACTAACCAACCCCAGTGCCCTCAGCTGCTCCTCAGCACACTTGTGCTCTAGACCCTTCCCCAGCTTCCTTGCCCTTCTCTGGACACACTCCAGCACCTCAATGTCCTTCTGGGAGTGAGGAGCCCAAAGCTGAGCCCAGGATTGGAGCTGTGACCTCCCCAGTGCCCAGGCCAGGAGGTGCACCTCCCTTTGCCAGTGCTGTGTTAAGCAGACCCAGCAGCTGGCTGCATCCATGATCTGTGCAAATCCTCTGATAACTCTCCCCAGATGGGATGGAAATAGTTGTGCTCCCTTAACTCCTCTCTCAGAGGCTTGGGGCACCTCTTGACAGTCATCCTTCCCTCTCCTCAGGAACAGTAGATGGCTCAGATGACTGCAAAGGGGACAGGAATCCCTTCAGTCCTGAGGAAGCCCAGCTGGCTCAGTCCAGCCCTGATGGAAGGGAGAGTCTATATCTCCTCTGATGCTGTTTGGAGCATGCAGGGATATGCTCTTGTCCTTGATAGGACAAGGGGGAATGGATATAAACTGAAGGAGGGGAAATTTAGATTGGAGATTAGAAGGAAGTTCTTTCCCCAGAGAGTGGTTAGGCACTGGCACAGGTTGCCCAGAGAGCTTGTGGCTGCTCCATCCCTGGCAGTGTTCAAGGCCAGGCTGGATGCAGCCCTGGGTGACCTGGGCTAGTGATTGGCATCCCTGCTCAGTGTGGGGAGGTTGGAACTAGATGATCTTTAGGGTCCCTTCCAACCTGCCCATTCTAGGATTCTATGATTCTATGATTGGTGTCAAAGCAATCAGTTATGGGGCTGCTCTGCTGTAGGAGCTGTGGCTGCCAGTGCTGCTTTAGCAGCTGTGTCTCAGAAGGGAGCTGCCTCCTCTTCAGCAGCTTGCCTCAGCACATTCCAACCTCCTGCTCCAAAGGAGATGGAGAAGAGCAGAGCAGAGGATGCTTTCCCTAAATCCTGGGGGGATGCAGAGGACTGGAGATCAGCTCCTGGTGCTAGGGGTGCATGAGAAGGAGCAGCATGTGGTGTCTGGGCTCTTCTGAGGCTGCTGGAAGGGTTTGCTGTCAACTTCAGTCTGTGTTTCCTCTGCTGAAAGCAGAGTCTTGTCCTGCTCTCCCAGAGCAGCTTCCACCAGTGGGAGCTCTGGGGCTAGAGCTCTGATTTCCAACCTGCTGCTAACCCTGCCCTTGTGCTGTCTGCTTGTAGCCTGGTAGTACAGCATGGGCTTTTTAAACACCTTTATGTTGCCTTTTTTTCCCCTTTATTTTCCTTTTTACCCCCATTCCCCTGTCCCCTCCTTTCCTCCCCTTTTCCCCCTCCTTTTTCCCTTTGGGTTTTGTTTCTTTTCCCTCTCACACCTCTTGTTGAAGCCACTGTGATCCCAAATCACTTTGCTTTCCCCTTGCTGGGAGAAGAGCAAGGTCTGTCTCCAGCAGAAGAGCTCTCTGCTCGCCCAGACCCTGACCTCAAGCATTCCAGCACCAGCAAATCCTTCAGCCTCAGCCACTGAGCAGAGCCTGGATCCAACCTGGGGCTGGGCAAGGAGCTGGGAGCATGGCAGAGGAGACAGCACCCCGAGCTATGGGGTGCAGTGGGGTGATGATTCCCCCATTGCTCTTGCCTCAGCCCTGGAGGTCCCTGCAGGCCAGCAAGCTAGGAAGAGGTCCGGGCTGAGCCAAGGGTCTGCCAGGCATCCCTCAGGAGTGTAAAATGCCTTCTTTAATGAAGCACTTCAGGCTGCAGAGCCTGGAGGGTAAAAACTAGGTCTATATCTAGTGACAGGCAGGCTAGGAGCTGAGAAAGGGAATGTGCCTGTTAGAAATTGCCAGTTCTTGACTGCTGAGCTGTGGTGGACACATGGAGGGACAGAGCCTGACCACTGATGTAAACTGTGAGAGCAGGGAGGGAGCAGTGCTGGGGTAGCAGGCCCACAAAGAAGAGCTTGCTAAAGAAAATGAGTGGCAATAATAACATGGGGAAGCAAAGGACCTAGCCACACTCACCCTGGTGTCCCCAGCCATTCACTTTGCTGTCTCCATCCACCCTCACCCCTGTGGCCCCAGCCACACTGACCCTGATGTCCCCACAGAATCATGAAGGTTGGAAGAGACCTCTAAGCTCATCAAGTCCAAGCATCTCCCTATCACCCCCAGGACACTAACCCATGGCCTAAGCACCACAGCTAGATGTTTCTTCAACCCCTGCAGGGATGGTGACTCCAGCACCTCCCTGGGCAGCCTGGGCCAATGCCTAACAACCCTTGCAGGGAACAAATTCCTCCTGACATCCAATCTAAACCTCCCCTGCTGCAACTTGAGGCCATTTCCTCTTGTTCTATCACTGTTAACCCTAGAGAAGAGACCAACCCCCAGCTCACTGCAACCTCCTCTCAGGGAGTTGTAGAGAGAGATGCCCTGGATCCCCAGCCACCCTCGCCCTGCCTGTGGGTTCAGCTGGCCCATTCCCAGACTCTGGTTTTGTGCCTTGGCCAGGCTGAGCAGTGCTGGTTCTGTGGGACCATGCAGCTGTGACTCTGCCTGCTCATGCTTCCTGAGACAGTGCCCCTAAATGTGGCTAATTATTGCCTCATGAATAAAACATCTGTGTGGCAATCTCCTTTATACAAATGCTGTGTTATATTTTTCCTTTTCTCTCTTCTCTCTCTCTCTCTCTCCTGTGTGATGTTCCTCCAAAAGATGAGGGACAAAGCTTGTGTCCACTTGTCCTGGCAACAGAGCTTTGTGGCACACCACAGAATCACAGAATCATTAAGATTGGAAGAGAACTTTAAGAGTAAGTCCAACCAGACCTATCACAACCATACCCCTAACCCATGGCCCTGAGCAGAGGCCACGCTGCTGGGCAGCAATGTGCCCTTGTGGCCAAGAGGCCAATGGCATCCTAGGATGCATTAAGAGGAGCGTGGCCAGCAGAGCCAGAGAGGTTCTTCTCCCCTCTCCTCTGCCCTGGGGAGGCCTCCCCTGGAATCCTGTGTCCAGTTGTGGGCCCCTCAGCTCCAGAAGGATAGGGAGCTGCTGGAGAGAGTCCAGCACAGGGCCAGCAAGATCCTGAAAGGAGTGGAGCATGTGCCCTAGGAGGACAGGCTGAGAGAGCTGGGTCTCTTCAGCCTGGACAAGAGGAGACTGAGAGGAGACCTCAGCAATGCTTAGAAATATGTGAAGGGTGAGTGTGAGGAGGAGAGAGCCAGGCTCTGCTCAATGGCATCCAATGGTAGGACAAGAGGGAATGGGAGCAAGTTGGACCACAGGAGGTTTAGTATTAACCTGAGGAGGAACTTGTTTGCAGTTCAGGTGCCAGAGCACTGGCCCAGGCTGCCCAGGAGCCTGTGGAGTCTCCTTGTCTGGAGCCATTGCAGAGCTGCCTGGACACATTGCTGTGTGAGCTGGTCTAGGTGCTCCTGCTCTGGCAGGGGGGTTGCACTAGATGATCTTTCTAGGGCCCTTCCAACCCCTAATATTCTGTGATTCTGTGGGAGGTCCATCTCTTGCTGGAGTGAGTCTGCTCCTCCTCAGGCAGTGCAGAGCTGCAGCTCACCCACCCTTCTCCAACATGGCAAGATGCACATGGTTGCCCTCAGGATTTATATTGGTTTATGGACCTCAGAGAGCCCTGACATTTCATCCAAGAGCTGAGACATTTTTAGCTCTGTGCAGGGAAAATGAAGGTCTTTGCTCTTTCCAGCAATGACACTGCAAAGAGGCGGAAGCTAAGTAAGATTTATTATGGCCCAAAAGCTTTGTGCCAACACTTCACCCTTCTGTTTGCAGTCTCCATGTTGAACTGCCTGTCATCCCAAAATGTTGGTATGAAGTACAAAGCTTTCACCTGGGCTTTCTCCATCCTTTTGCAACTCCACCAACATCACTGAAGATACATCTGATTCACACAGCTCTGGGTGAGGAGGGTGAGGCACCTCAGTGCTTACAGCCCAGCATGGATAACAAAGCCAATGCTCCAACAAGAATCCTGTCTAAAACCCAAAATGAAGGCAGACAGGACATAAAACAAGGATAATTTTGCTCATGCCTGTTTCTATTCAGATTGTTACTGTGAAAGCCTCTTAATTACTGGAAGGTGACTTGTAAGAGGCCTTTTGGTGGGTTGCTGCCTTGTTGGCTGCATTGGTGCACTGGGAGCTGGAGATGGGGACAGGCAGAGCTCTGTGTGACTGTCCCCATTCTGCTATCTGCTCATCTAATCCTACCAGAGACTTTGGTGCTGCTCTTCATGAAGCAGTAGCATGTATTGTTGTATTTGCTTCATGGGCTGAGTCCTGATGGGTCTTTAGGTCCTGCTGCTCTTCTCCACTCTGAGTTGCCCTTCTGCTGGTTCAACTTACCTCCACTGTTGCTGTGGCTTTGTCTCTGTGCTTCTCTGGGAAGCTGTGTGGTCAGGGGATGTGTCTCCCTAAGGAGGTCAACCAAGATCTTGGGAAGAAGTTTCTCTCCTAAAAACCTTGGCCTGTTAACTGCCAACCTCAAGCACTTCACGTGGCACTTCTTTGGTGCCCCCTCCCCACCCCAACCTCTTCAATTCTGGTCCTTCCAGAGCTTTTATCCCTGCTGATCCATGAGTTACCTCAGCAAGGAGCAGAGCAGGAAGGTGAGGAATACCCTGCACAGCTCCTGCAGGAGCTCTCAGCTGGGCTATGGAGCCCACATCCCATCCCTTCCCCTCTCCCAGGAGGTCCTCCCACTGGTCTGGAGCCCAAGCAGTCTTAGGTCTGCAGAAGACATGAGCCATTTTGTGCAACTCAGCTTTTCAGCTGCTGTGGCTTCTGGCAGGCTCTCAAAGAGAAGATAACCTTCTGGAGCCTTTACCTGCTGCATCCAGACAGTCTCTTCTGCACCTTCAGCTTTGCAGTCTCAGGGGCAAACTGATCTGTTTACTTGTGCCCCAGATGATCCTGCCTGGAAGTGTGGAGGGATGGGGTTTGTGTGGGATAGGGCAAAGCCTACAAGAAGATAGCCTTGCAGGCACAGCTTTGTGTACAAGTGAGGATGGGAGCCTGAACCAGCCAGGAGGCAAGAGTAGCCCAGATATCACAGTATCACAGTATCCCAATATGTCAGGGGTTGGAAGGGACCTAGAAAGATCATCTAGTGCAACCCCCCTGCCAGAGCAGGAGCACCTAGACCAGCTCACACAGCAATGTGTCCAGGCAGCTCTGCAATGGCTCCAGACAAGGAGACTCCACAGCCTCCTGGGCAGCCTGGGCCAGTGCTCTGGCACCTGAACTGCAAACAAGTTTCTCCTTGTGTTAATACTAAACCTCCTGTGGTCCAACTTGCTCCCATTCCCTCTTGTCCTACCATTGGATGCCATTGAGCAGAGCCTGGCTCTCTCCTCCTCACACTCACCCTTCACATATTTCTAAGCATTGCTGAGGTCTCCTCTCAGTCTCCTCTTGTCCAGGCTGAAGAGACCCAGCTCTCTCAGCCTGTCCTCCTAGGGCACATGCTCCACTCCTTTCAGGATCTTGCTGGCCCTGGGCTGGACTCTCTCCAGCAGCTCCCTATCCTTCTGGAGCTGAGGGGCCCACAACTGGACCCAGGATTCCAGGGGAGGCCTCCCCAGGGCACAGGAGAGGGGAGAAGAACCTCTCTGGCTCTGCTGGCCACGCTCCTCTTCATGCATCCTAGGATGCCATTGGCCTCTTGGCCACAAGGGCACATTGCTGCCTCATGGGCATCCTCCTAGCCACCAGCACTCCTAGAGCTTTTTCCCCAGGGCAACGAGAAGGAAACTTTGCTTTTTGTGTCAGCTGTGTGCTCTGCACTCCTGGCACCTGCTGATAAGCTTCTCCAGGCTATACTGACCACGTCTGGAAGGGAAGGCTCTGCCTGCCCCAAGCTTTATGGCTTGAAGCTGTCAGGCAGCAAGGGGGAAGCAGGGGGAAGCTGTGATGGATTCATTCTCCTCCCTTATCCAGTGGCTGCACTGCACCTTCTGCAAATATCAACATCCTGAAAGAGAGAGAAGGGAGAGAGAGCCTCAGATAAATCACTGGGGGTTTGCATGGCTTTAGTGCAAGTGATAACAGCACCTGGAAGGGTCTTTGTTTCTCTCCTGCTTGGCTCTTGTTATGCCTTCTCTTTGCCTTCCTTCTGTCCCACTGCCACTCTTAGTCATTCCTTATTGCCATTAAAAATGATTAATTAGGGTTAGAATTCACTTGAGCTTGGTGCTGCAGAAATCCAGAGGAGTTCATCTGTGTGTTTCCTCCTTCCTTCTTCCTTCTGCATCATCACCTCCCTTCCACAAAAGGACACTCCACAAGCTCTCTGGGCAGCCTGGGCCAGGGCTCTGCACCCTCACAACAAACAAGTTCTTGCTCACACTCAAAAGGAACCTGCTGGCTTCCAGTGTGTGCCCATTGCCCCTTGGCCTGGCCCTGGGCACCACTGAGCAGAGTGTGGCCCCAGCCTCTTGCCCCCTGCACCCTTCAGCTCTTGCTGAGCATGGAGCAGCTCCCCTCTGGCTCTGCTCTGCTCCAGGCTCAGCAGCCCCAGGGCTCTCAGCCTTTCCTCCTGCCACAGATGCTCCAGTGCCCTCAGCATCTTGGGAGCCTCTGCTGGACTCTCTGCAGCAGTTCCTTGTCTCTCTTGAACTGGGGAGCCCAGAACTGGACACAATACTCCAGCTGTGGCCTCCCTAGTGCGGAGTAGAGGTGGAGGAGAACCTCCCTCACCCTGCTGCTCACACTCTTCTTCATGTACCCTAGGAGCCCATTGGCCTCCTTATCTCCAAGTTCCCTTCTCCAGCACAGAGGATGTGCTGCTTGCTCTGCCACCAAGACATCTGCTGTGAGCTGTGCTTGGTCTTGGGGCAGCCAGGATCCAGCCTTGAGCTTTTGCCTCCAGCAGTGCCAGAGCCATGTTGGAGGAGGTAAAACAGGGAACAGGATACCTGGGAGAGGAGCTGGTGGGCCAGCTTGGCAGGTGGATGGCAAGCCACCAGAGCTCTTTAAAGTCAGTGGAACCCTCCTGATTTACCCTAGCATGATACCAGATGGTATTTCATCAGCTGGGGGATTATTTAGGAGGGCAGATATTACTGCAGGACTAATGAGTTACACATAACTCCTTCAGGAAAGACCTTCTGCTGACTAAGAAACACATCCCTGAGAGGAACGAACTGTGGAGGTTTAAAGGGTCAGCAATTTTTTAGAGGGATATTTTATTCCTCCTCGTTCAAGGGGCCCAGAAATCTCCCCCTTGCCTCATTAGCAAATATTACCCCATTTTTCTTTGGCAATAGAGCAGAGGGGGGAAGAGAAGCAGAGAAAATAAACACCTGGCAGGAGCTCCTAATCTGCTTAAATTCAAGTGGTTGGACTCTTGACAGAAAACTAAACCAAAAGGAGACTTTGGGAGCTGGCAAGGAGACCTCAGTGAGGATTGATCTTCACACATGAGGGTTTGTGGCTGGGATGTTAAGGGGTGGCCTTGCAGATGCTGGTGCTCCATCCCCTCTGGATGCACAAGGCAGTGGATGTAGCTCCCCCATGGAGCTTTGGGTCTGGAGTCACCTCTGGGCCAATCTCCAGCATAACAGTACTGCTAGGTCTGGAATTCCGCAGCTCTGATCCTCATGTTTTCCTGCAGCTTTGGGCCATCCTCTAGTTTCCAATCTACCAGGATTTGGGCAGGGCAGGATAACAACTGAATGCCAACAACTGGTAGTTAAGAGCTCACCTGGAGAACTGGGGCCAGCTCTGGAGCCCTCAGCACTGCAGAGCCATGGAGCTGCTGGAGCAGGGCTAGAGGAGGCTGCAAAAATGATGGGAAGCTCTCTGCTGTGAGGACAGGCTGAGGGAGTTGGGCTTGTTGAGCCTGGAGAAGATCCTGGTGCTCCATTGTCTCCAGATGGAAGATGAGCTGATGCAGCTTCCCCATGTGTAAGCCCCAGGTGACACAGGGCCAGCCTCACCTCTGCGGATTGCTGCTCCCAGAGCTCAGGAGCAGCATCACAGCAGAGTTGCAGGTGTCCCCTAGCTAGGTGGTCTACAAGGTAGAAGATTTGGTGCTTGTGAGTGACAGGCATGTGGTGTGGGCTGCTGTGATGGAGCAGCTATGCTACTTAATGTTGGAGGTGAAGCTGCTCAGTCCAGGCCCTGCTAAAGGGCTGCAGTGAGTTCTTGGGCTTATAGAAGCCTTGGTATTCTCCTTCCTTGGGTCTTTTGAGGATGACCATCCCCAACTTGTGCCATTTCTCCTTTGGCATCCAGTAGCACAGTGACCAAGGGAGCACACTACCTGTTTCAGCAGCTTGTAAGCCATGCCTAGCTGTGCCAGGCTGGTAGGACCAGCACAGGAGGGACAGGGCATGGGACATTTTCTCCACTCTCCCCTGTGTTGTAGCCCTGACAGAAGGTTCCTACAGCTTCTCTCCCCCTCCTCTGCTTTCCCAGGGAAAAGGCTTTGCCAAGCTCTTTATGTAAATTGCTGTCAAACAACCTCTTGACATAATCTAGTGTGTCTGCCTGTTTGCAGGCTTTCTTCTGCCTGGCAGGAGGATGTTGTGAATGAGGAGATACTATCTGAGCCCATCCTCTTCTCTAGACTGAACAATATTTAGTGTCTTCCTACATCCGTGCCAGGCTGGAGACTGTGCTGAAGGCTGCAGCAGCCCCCACAGCTCCCTGATGGCTGTAAGCTGGCTGCCTGCCTTCACTTTCCCATCTTCCCTTACTTTTCCAGCTGCAGGAAGAAGGAAAGAGAGTGGGAGAGATGGAGGAAGATGTATGATTCGTGGGAGGTGGCAGGAGGGGGGAAAGAGATTGATCAGCAAGGTAAGATGAGGTAAAGCTCATGAGCTCCAGGAGGAGATGTGGGTAGATGCCCTGCCCTGAAAACTCATTGCACATTCCAAGCACATCCAGCTGAGTGTCAGCCTCAAACTGTGCTGCTCCTGGAGGTCAGACAAAATGCTTCCTGCAGGCAAATGGCTGAGCAGGTTAGGACAGAACTGGGAAATGATGTCCCTGGTGCAGCTGTTGAGGTTCTGCAGGAAGCCTGCAGGCAAGAGCTTTGCTGCCTCTTTGCATGGGGCACCTCTTGTGCCAATTGAGCTTCCCTGGAGGGAAATGGAAGTCCATTAGGAAGGAGAAGATCCTGCTGGAGATGAGCCCTCCCCAGGCCAGGAGTGCTCGTGACCATACACACTGACATGAACATGAAGCCCACTCTGAGATGCTTCAAGAGGCTGAGGGGAGGGGGAAATGCAGATGGTCTTCTCCTGAAATACCCATGAAAAATAAACAAGGTCTGTTAGTAAATTCTTCATGCTCAATTAATTCTAGTTGCCAAACAACATTCTTGCACCAGAGCTGGCCTCAGGATGATAGAAAACCCATGCTCTCAGTCATAACTTATTGATAAGGGTTAACAGGGCCATATCCATTCAGGAGGCCATGCTGGGCTGCCTCCTCCCCTTCTGCAGCCAGCTTTCTCTTTCTTTCATTCCTTTTTCTCACCTCTTAACCTCAGTGCTTTTAAACCATCCCCAGCTGAGCCTCTCCTGCTGACAGTTTTGCCCTAGCAAGGACTGGGTTGGTTTCTTCCCCAAGCAGGTGTCAGAGAGCAAACCAACCTGTTCACCAGCCAAAACCCCCACAAAACCAGGAGGCTGGGCTGTTTCAGCTGAAGTCTGGAGACTGCATAATAAGATAAAAAGTTCTTCACAGTAAGAGTTTTTAGGCATTGGCCCAGGCTGCCCAGTGGAGTCACCATCCCTGGAGGGG
>VWZO01000905.1:8244-26664 GCA_013396975.1 Bucco capensis
AGAGAGAGAGAGAAAAAGAGAGAGAGAGAGAAGCAGACATCCCTAACTGCAACAGGATCTTCTCTCTTCCTTCTAGCCCCAGGCCCAGCTAAACCCCTAAAACCCTCCATCCACCCAATAAATCAGCACACCTAGGCTCCCTTCCAGAGCTAGGAATTGACCCCAAGAGTCCTAACATCACACAGCCAATATTTAAACCCAGAACAAGGTTTCCTCTCGTTGCAAATTCCAATCCAAACTCCCGGTAGGAAAAAAGCCTTATAGAGGTTTTATTTATTGTCAACTCCCAGCTGATAAAAAGAGGTCACTACAAGCCCTATTTATTTCCCACCCTCACAGGAACTGGAAGGGGCTGAGGTGTGAAACAACTGAAGGGCTGCAGCTCTGACCCTGCTAGGCTCGTGCTGGCTCGCAAAGCGCAAGGTGATTATTTGATAATAGCCAATAGCATCTGTGATTTAAACGTGGCTGTTGGAAATTAGCAAGGACTCCATCCAAAGCATCCCAGTCACTCACTCTAACAGGCTAATAAATCATTCCCCTGGTGCTCTGTGGCATTTATGGGTCTATTTTGGAGATGCAGAGCAGAGATCCGGCTGCTCACCAGGATTTATTTTTATTTATCCTTTTAATAACGCAATTAAATAAATAAATTTAGGATGTTGTGCCTCTGGTTGCCAAAAACAGCATTGAGGAGAACTTCCCCTGCATGACTTCCCTTCGTTATTTTCTCCCTGCTAGCCAATTAAAAGGGAAACAAATGGCTCCAAGGCTCCTCCAAGATATTGTTTCCTGTGCGCTGCTAAAACCCAAGGAAGGCAGGAAGGGAGATGGGGGCTGAGAGGGGAAAAGCTTCCCCTCTCCTCTCCATCTGAATTTCCTCCTATCACACCACAATCATGAATATCTAGATCACAGAATCATTAAAATCACCAAGTCCAACCATACCTAGATGCTGCATTTCATAGGGGCTCATGCAAACACACTCACATTTGCCCAGTCTTCAACTAGCCAACAAACCCAGCTTCATTATTGCTTATTTGGGGCATTCCCTATGCTCCTGAGAAGAGTAGAGAAGCAGCAGCTTCACCCAGATCTACCTAATGTGCCTGCAATTTGGGTGCTTGAAAACCTCCCCTGAAATGGGCTGCCTGATGTCAGAGTAGAAGGAGGTGCTTGCTCATGAAGCCTCCTGGCCAGCCTGGCATGTCTTTCTCCACGGACTCATGCCAAGATGGAGCACCCCTTGCCCTATCTTTGTGCCACTCAATAATGCCAAAGGAATTCCATTTGCTGCCTGGGATGGTGTGCCTGGTCCAGACATCCCACTTCAGGGAGAATAGCCAAGGGAGGTGGGATCATCACCACAGAGGTAGAGCTAATCATGCAGAGATGGACAGGAGCTCCACAATTCTCCTAGTGTCTTGCAGTGTCCCCAGTGGCTCCACAAACCTCCAAAGAGATGTGTCAAGAAGCCCTGCATCCCTCACTCTGTCCACCATCACCCAAGAGGTTGCCTCTGCTCTGACACAAGCAGAGGGAGACAGAGCAGGGTTTCTGCAGCATCCTAGCATGCCAGAGAAAGGTCTTGGTGTATTTCTCCTACTTTTTCCCCTAACTAAACTCCCTGCGCCTGGCATGTTCTGGCTGCAGTGCAACACAGCTTCACAGAACCACAGAATGTTAGGGGTTGGAAGGGCCCTAGAAAGATCATCTAGTGCAACCCCCCTGCCAGAGCAGGAGCACCTAGACCAGCTCACACAGCAATGTGTCCAGGCAGCTCTGCAATGGCTCCAGACAAGGAGACTCCACAGCCTCCTGGGCAGCCTGGGCCAGTGCTCTGGCACCTGAACTGCAAACAAATTTCTCCTCAGGTTAATACTAAACCTCCTGGGGTCCAACTTGCTCCCATTCCCTCTTGTCCTACCATTGGATGCCATTGAGCAGAGCCTGGATCTCTCCTCCTCACNTTGGGATCATCTGCAAACTTGCTGCGGGAACACTCTACCCCTTCATCCAGATCACTGATGAATATATTGAAGCTTGACAGCTTCAGGGGCCTGGCTGAGTTCAAAAGGCTTTTCTGCAAGGTTTCAGCAGACTCTCTGTGTGCTGCTGGTGAGAAGCTGGGTGCACCCACCTCAGCCACTCCAAAGAGAGAGAGGCTAAGAACAGGGAGCACAAGTGAGACTAGAGCTGTCTTGATTTACTCCCAGGAGAGGCTCATGGTGGGATACATTTGGAGCTTTTGTGAAGTTTTCATGCCTTTATTGTTTAAATCTCCTTAAAATGAGCCTTATCCTGTAATCTCTCACATGCCAGTTTGCATTCTCCCAGGGAGCCTGACAAACACAGATATCCTTGGATACTTTTCAAGGTCAGCTTCACCTCTAGGGGATTTCCATCACTGGGAGACCTACCCTGTGGAGCTCACCTGCACCTTGGATCAAGGTGGGGAGCAAACCTCTTGCTATCTTGCCTCAGCATTACTAACCTCCTCACTCTCCTTCATTGGAACCCATCAAAATAGCTAACTAAGTAAGACCAGTGCTGTTTCTTCATCCAAGAATATTTTTGCTTAATAAAGAGAAGGAAGCAATTTATTTCCCAGCCACACACTGAACTCTGGTGTTAGCAAGTTTAGAGTAAGGCATCACCCACCAAAGTCTGTACAGACTTCACTGGAGCTGAATCAGATCTCTGCTGGCTCCATTTAAAATGTTCTAAGCATTTCCATCATATCCTTACTTTTAAGTAGAGTTACAGTCAGAAAAATTACTCTGCATACACGACCCTAGAGGTTTCACATTTCTTCTCCTGCAGTGACAGTTCCCCACCAGATCTGCTTAATTTACAAGTAGAGTTGCTTCCCCCTATTCCCTTAAAACTGCCAGCCCTGCAAATTCCTCTGGAATGGAAAAGACTCCCCTGCCCTTGATGGCTTTGCCACCTCAGCATGGGATATAGAGCCCTGGGCATGGCTCCTGAGACACAAGGGAAACCCAGCTCCTGATGCCAGAATTGCAGTGGCAGGACACTGCAGATGAAGCCCTGGGTGGTCTTCCCATGGGGAGGAGATGAGGCTCCCCAGCCATAAGATGGGGATCACGTGCAAAGCACCAGCAGAAAGTCACCATCTCTAGCTTTTTAATTATAGAAAGTGATTATTTTCTTTTGCAATTACTGTTGAATAGAATGGAATCTCTCATTAAAACAAGGGGTTCACCTGCTCTCATCTTTTCCTGTTTAAATAAAGATGGATGGAGAAGGCTCTGGGAATTGGTACCACCCACCAGGCTGGCATCTTTAACTGGGAAGCTCCAGCACAATCAGGTTAGGCAGGAGAAAGCTGGGAGCAGCACATCCCTAAGGAATGAAAACAAACAGAGCTGCTCCTGGGTGCCCCAAGCAGACAGATGCTCAGGGTGCTGAGGAGGAGAGGGCACAGAGCACATGTCTATTCACACAGAATGGCCAAGGGAGGTGGAAGCATCAGCACAGAGATGGAGCTAATCATGCAGAGGTGGACATGAACTCCAAAACCCTCCTTGTGTCTTGCAGTGTCCCCAGTGGCTCCACAAACCTCACAAGAGAAGCACCAAGGAGCACTGCCTCCCTTTCTCTGTCTACCATAGAATCCTAGAATCCTAAAATGGTTTGGGTTGGAAGGGACCTCTGGAGCTCATCTAGTCCAACCCCCCTGCAGTGGCCAGGGACATCCCCAACTAGAGCAGCTTGCCCAGAGCCCTGGCAAGCCTCACCTGCAATGCCTCCAGGGATGGGAACTCAACCACCTCCCTGGGCAACCTGGGCCAGTGTTCCACCACCCTCGTGGGGAGCAACTTCTTTCTAATGTTCAGTTTAAATCTACTCTTCTCCAATTTCAAACCATTGCCCCTTGTCCTTTCCCTCCAGGCCTTTGCAAACAGGCCCTCTGCAGCCTGCTTGGAAGTTCCCTTTAGGTCCTGGAAGGTCACTAGTAGTTCCCCTGAAGCCTTCTCTTCTCCAGGCTGAACAATCCCAGCTCCCTCAGCCTGTCCTCAGAGCAGAGGTGTTCCAGCCCCTGAGCATTCTCGTGGCCTCCTCTGCACCTGCTCCATCAGCTCCATGTCCTTTCTGTGTTGAGGGCTCCAGAACTGGACCCAGTATTGCAGAGGAGGTGTGAGCAGAGCAGAGTGCAGTGGCAGAATCACCATCACCCTGGGCTAGCCCACAAGGGACCTCACAGCACCTTTCCTCTGCTCTCCCAGTAAGTTTTCTCAGTGGGCACATCTCCCATGGCTGGAGGAGGAGTCACAAGCCCAGCAGCCATCCTCCACTGATCCTTCAAGCACAGGCCCTGGCCTGACACCAAACCCCTCCTGATGTTCCTCCTGGCCAGCAAAGCAGTGCTCTGCTGACTGCAAAACCCCATTAATGCCTTCCTCAAAGAATCAAGTCTAGCCAGGTATTCCCATGGGAACAGCCAGGCCTAATCCTGCATCCAAGATCCATTGCCCTCTGCTGAAGCCACTTGGCACTAATTATTCCCTTCCTCACCCCAAATCCTCCTCTTAGCATGCAAGAAACTGAGAAAGCCTTGATCTCAGAGAGCAGCAGAGAGCTTCAGTAAGCACTTCTACTTTAATAATAAAAATGCTAATTAAATTTTTACATATTTAAAGGCATTTGTCATGTATTTTCATTAGCAACATTCTGTCCCATCTTTAAGTTGCTAATCTCCTCATCCTCTGCAAATAAGGTCCTCCAAATTCTCCATCCAGCATACCTGGCACACCAGTGGCCCCCAGAGCTGAAAGCTGCACTTGGGTGGCCAGTGGTCCACAGTCCTCTGCTGTGATGGAGAGAATCATGGAATGGTTTGGGTTGGAAGGGACCTCTGGAGCTCATCTAGTCCAACCCCCCTGCACTGGGCAGGGACATCCCCAACTAGAGCAGCTTGCCCAGAGCCCTGGCAAGCCTCACCTGCAATGCCTCCAGGGATGGCAACTCAACCACCTCCCTGGGCAACCTGGGCCAGTGTTCCACCACCCTCGTGGGGAGAAACTTCTTTCTAATGTTCAGTTTAAATCTACTCTTCTCCAACTTAAAACCACTGCCCCTTGTCCTTTCCCTCCAGGCCTTTGCAAACAGGCCCTCTGCAGCCTTCTTGCAAGTTCCCTTTAGGTCCTGGAAGGTCACTAGGAGGTCCCCTGGAGCCTTCTCTTGTCCAGGCTGAACAATCCCAGCTCCCTCAGACTGTCCTCAGAGCAGAGGTGTTGCAGCCCCTGAGCATTCTCGTGGCCTCCTCTGCACCTGCTCCAGCAGCTCCATGGCCTTTGTGTGTTGAGAGCTCCAGAACTGGACACAAAAGAAGAGGGAATGGGAATGCTCAGAGTGCAGCAACCTGACAATGAGTCTTCATAGCAGCCCCAGGAACCCATGTTACACCAAGCCTCTGGTAAGTGGAGGTGTGGGGATGATTTCCTTGCTAGAACCAAGACAGACAAAGTAGGTGAAGCAGTAGGAGGACAACAAACTCACAGCAAACCTCCTGTTCTCAAGACCATCAGCACATTACAGACAAACCATTCAACTTGCCAGTGCCTTAAGGATTTGCTGAGCTTCAGCTCTTCTCCCTAATGTAGAAACTATAATTGGGAAAGGAGAAATGACCCCAAATATGCCTCAATCCATACTGATTTCTAGCATACCATCTGTAGAGAGGGCAAAAAACCTGTCTCTGAAGACTAATTCCCAGCCTGGAGCAGACTGGTATTTAGGAGCTGGGCAGAGCTCTTCTGCAGTTTTGTATTTATTTTATTAATATTATTATTATTATTTTTAACTGTGGAATCATTTTATTAATATTAATAAACCAGCAGAAAGTGCTAATTTCCTCCATCATTCCCCTAATTAGCTCTATTGAATTGTGAGGATCATCTGCATGAATAATGACTCCCCATGCATTTGCTTTCTGTTCAGCAAAGGAATCAGCAAGAGCTGGATCCTGCAGCCACAGACAGGAGGGAATGGGCTTCTCAACCACCACCAGATGCCTCCTACCTTGGCAGCAGTAGCTAACAGGCTCTCCCCCAGCCTCAAAACCCTGGCAGGGCTCATCAGATTCATCCTGCAGGAATACAAGGGATAGGAGAGGTGTGCTAAGGGGAAGGCAACTGCTGTCGTGCTGCCTCTCAGTGCACAAAGCCTCCCTCAGCTCCTCTGCAGCTCCAGTGCCCTCACAAGTACTCTCAAACAAAGATTGCATGGGCAGCTTGTTGCATGATGCCCACACCTCCCAAGTCACTCTCAGAGTCTCCAGTAATTCTGGGACAGGTTTTGGCTGAGGTGGAATCTCACCCTGGCTTTTGGTCCTATCAGCATCACCAAGGGCTATCTCCCTTAGCCACCCACTGAGTGGGCCCAGAAGGTCCTAGATGAGGTGGAGGAGGTGATGCCATAGTGGCATCTCCTCCCAAAGCAGGATGTGCAAGACAGTCTTCCCAACAAAGGCTGAAAACAGAGACCTTCTCTCATGTTGCTGCTGATGCCAAGATATTGTTCCTTCTTAAGTTATCTGTAAGGTCCTGAAAACCTTAGAGGTGACTTTANGTTGAGTTGCCATCCCTGGAGGCATTGCAGGTGAGGCTTGCCAGGGCTCTGGGCAAGCTGATGTAGTTGGGGATGTCCCTGCCCAGTGCAGGGGGGTGGGACTAGATGAGCTCCAGAGGTCCCTTCCAACCTAAACCATTCCAGGATTCTATGACTTAGGAAGGAAATCAAATTGGACTTGATGACCTTAAAATTCTCTTCCAACCAAAACAATTCCCTGGTTCTGTGAAACCATATGCAGCACGGGTATGCCTTCCAGCTCCAGAAACAACCAAGCACTGGTGTTCAGCACAAAACCTAGGAAGCCTCATCAATGTCACCTCCACAGGAGTCCCTGCTGTGCTGGCTCTGCAAGGTGAGCCAGGAGGAAAAGGGACAGCAGCATGTCTCTACAGCGTGTGACTCCAGCAGGGCCTGGCAGGAACAGCTGCACAACACCTCCAGGCTTGCTAAGGGACCACAAGTCTTTAAAAGATGTATGATGTTCTTGGATGGGATCCATTCCCCTGCAGCTACCACATGCCAACAGGCTTGCAGGAAGGCAGAGGTCTGCCAGCACACAGCAGCCTGACACTGCATCTCCATGATGGACCTTTTGCAAGAGCTGGCATCCTCTTGCTGACAGCTGGGTAGGAAGAACCTTCAAAGCAGGTAGGAGATCTCCATAACCACCACTGCTCTTGTCATGGAAAAGCAGCTCCCACCAGCTGCTTGCTCAGGCAGAAGGAAAAGATGGGACACTTCTGACTCCTCCACCTCATTTCACTTGCTGGGAGCATATCCAGCTGGCTCAGCACCCAGACTTGCCACCCTTCAACCACAGCCTGAAGCTCCAAGGTGCCCACAGGCTGCCTCTGCCTCCAGAAAGTCCTCTTCTGGCAAGGGGATAGGACACATATGGATGTTCTCCCTCCCCAGGGAGAAGGGAGGATAGGTTAGCAAGGCTACCAGGCTTTCCTCTCAGGGACAGGCTGCCTGGATCATATTTGTATTCATTTTCATGAACACCCCATAAAAGTCACTAATAGAACACAATCTGCTAATTAAATTTCACACAGAAAGGCATTTTCACCTTAGATTAGCAGTGTCCTTGCACACTTTTTGCTACTAATGTACTGCTAACATCTTATTTATCTTATAAATGAATTCCCCTAGACTTATCATTAAATTTGAGATATTAACACACTCAAATGAACCCAACTAAAAAGAGGGTGGGGAGAATAATTCCAAAGGGATGGGAATTGTGATTCCATTTTGCTTCCTTTTCACTGTTAGGAAAGAAAGGCAGTGGGCTGAGAGCTCAGAGGAGGAATGCCCTGCCTTTAACTGCTGAAGGAGTGCAAGTGAGGGCAAGGAGCCCTCCCCAGCCCTCAGGGCCACACTGCCAGGGATGTGCTACCTGCTCTAGGTTCTCCTGCTCTTGCAGGGGGGTTGGGCTAGATGATCTCCAGAGGTCCCTTCCAATCCCTAACATTCTATGAGTCTGTGATTCTGTGAAAGGACATGCACAACTTCTGCAACCCTAGGTCTTAGAATCATAGAATCATAGAACAGTTCCAGCTCAAAGAGACCTTGAAGATCATGAGTGCAGCCTTTGGCCTAGCCCTAGCAACCTGCTAAATGATGCCTCCCAATGCAACATCTACCTGTCTCTTAAACACCTCCAGGGATGGGGACTCAAGCACCTCCCTGGGCAGCCTGTTCCAATGGCTCACAACCCTTGCAGCAAAGAAATTCCTCCTAATGTCTAGCCTGAACCTCCCCTGGGGCAATTTCCATCCATTTCCCCTTGTCCTATCACTCTCCACTAGGGAGAACAGACCAGTCCCTGCCTCTCTACAACCTCCCTTCAGGTAGTTAGAGAGAGCCAGGAGGTCTCCCCTCAACCTTCTCTTTTCCAGGCTAAACAGGCCCAGATCCCTCAGTCTTTCCTCCTCAGCCTTATGTTCTAAGCCCTTTAGCAGCTTGGGAGCCTCTGTCCCCTCTCCAGCACCTCCATGTCCCTCTTGGAGTGAGGAGCCCAAAACTGGATGCAGTACTGGAGGTGAGGCCTCCCCGAAGCTGAGCAAAGGGGCAGGATCAGCTCCCTGCTCCTGCTGCCAACACTGTTCCTGCTCCAGACCAGGATGCCATTGGCCTTCTTGTCCCCCTGGGCACACTGCTGGCTCCTGTTCAGCTGTCACTCAGCACCCCTAGGTCCCTGTGTGCCTGGCAGCTCTGCAGCCACTGCTCCCCAAGCCTAGAGCACTGCTGGGGGTTGCTATGGCCAAGGGGCAGCACCTGGCATTTGGCCTTAGTGAACTTCTTCCTGCTGGGGATGTCTGTATTAAGTGGTTTCACACCATAGGAGGAGAGATGCATCTCACCCCATCCTTTCTCATTCCATCACGGCCATACCTATAGACCTGCATCAAAACTCAAGGCTCCTGCTTCCCAAGGACTTATGCTTGCCCTAGGGATGCTCCATCTGGGTGTGCAAATGGGCAGGAGAGGGCCAGCTGCTGCACCTGCTTCCCAACCCAGGGCCTGGATTTAAAAATCTTCCTGGAAGGGAGGGAGGGAGGAGATGGGGGAGAGGCATTCTTCCTCATGAATCTTGGCAGGATGCAGCTGCTGCCTGTGCTTCCTCACGATGGGCCAGAAGATGGATAACAGAGAGGAGGGCAAGCTGCAATGTTTAAATCCAGATCTGCTTCTTCATGCTGCCAAGAGCCCTCCCCTTCTGGAGCTCTATTTTCTGGCTACACATCCTCAAATCTCCCTTGCACCCAGCTCCACAGGAGATGCATCACCGTCCTCCTGAACATCACAGAAGGGCCTGATGCCAACCACCAACAACTCAGCAGGCCCCAAGCTGTGCCTGGAAGAAGGGGATGTGTTTCTGTATCCGGCTATTTGTTCTGCTGAGGCTTTTTTGTCCCAAATCAAGGTTTAGTCTTTACGTAGACTGGATCAAATCCCACCCTGGCTGAGGAAAACAAGAGCAATGACTGTTTCCTCCTCGGTTCCTTCATCCACAGCCCTGTGGTGCTTAATAGCCAACTTTGCAGAAGAAAACAACATCTACCCTTCGCTATCCTGACAGTGGCATTTTCTCCCCCTTCCTGAAGATCCAGTCCTTTCCCACTTGTAATTGGATGAGGCAACATTGACATCCAGTGGCCGATGAGATTAATCACAGCAGAGCTGGACTCTTTTCTCTGGGGATGGAGCAAGGGCTGGCAGTGCAGTTTGAGATGCCACAGGCAGAAAAGACACGAGCACCCCACACACTGTCCCTCCTCTGCATCCTCTTGCCAGGACCACCACCACCACCAAACAAAGGAAACTGCATTTCAGGGCTTAGTTATTCCCAAATCCTCCTCCATGGACCCACTAGCATAAATCTGTATTTCTGCTCCAGCTGGAGATGCAGTCATTTACACCAGTGGCTCCCTTATTTTGTGTCTGGAAGCCCAGACACTCTGTATGGTGCAAACACACAAGCTGCCCTGCTGTACTTCACCCCTAGGCACAGGCTTTGAATCCATGATAAACCCAAGGGGCACAAGTCAGGATGCTGTTGGCCTTCTTGGCCACCTGGGCACACTCTGGCTCATCCAGCTGCCGACAAGCAAAACCCCCAGGTCCTTTTCTGCCTCTCAGCTGTCTTTTAGCCATAGAGCACCACTGCACAGGACTGGGGATGGGATGGCTAAGTTCACTTCTCCTTCTCAAAATGCTTTCCAAATGCAAGCTGGAGATGGACATCTCTGAGATCCAGGGAAATTTCTGTATCCCTCACTTACAAACAACGAAACTGAGGCACCAGGAGAGTAAGAAGACCACAGTGAAAAGCTGAAGGCTGTAAATCCACCCTGTCAAAACCTGCACTCAGACCACTGTGCCCACCTTAGAACCATTTGCCTGCCTCCAGGAGCAGTTAGATGCTCTTCCTTCCCCAGGCAGCTGTGAAAAGCCACAGGATCCTCAAAACTACTTTCAAAGTTTCTCTAGTTCCTGCAGGGCTTTAATTTTATTTTCAAAAATAGGATGGCAGATTACATGCTCTGCAATTAAATATTGATTGGGAATTCTCCCCGAGTATGTTTCCCCTCCATCTCTCTGCCTCCGCCGGGAGATGTCAAGTTCTGTTTCCTAAGCTGTCCCCATCCAGTGATTACGTTCATTAGGACACCAGCCTCGTGGTTTAGAAGCACTTTCTTTGCTGCTGTAGGTTTAATTAGACAACTCTTGGCTAGAAATTATTTATAGCCAAGCTTGGGAGCTATTGTTAGTCCGAATGTAAATAAGATTCAAAAGGAAAATCCCAGGGCACCCCTGTGGCTGGTGAGCTGCTCGCTTCAATCCATTAGCACTGGTCCCAGTGCCCCTGCTTAGCACAGGCTTCCAGGGGCTTTATGGCTCCAACTTGTGCTATTTAACAAAATAATAAAAGCAAGCCAGCCCAGGCACGGGTTTCCAATTCAACTCGTGGTGGACAAAGGGTATTTTCCCTCTCCTCAATGCTGGGAGCTGGGAAACCCTCAACAGCTTGCAGAAAGAAAGGGAGGTGGCTGGAGGAGGGCAGCAAGAGGCCCTTCTCTTCAGTGACAAACACACCAGCTGTAATTACAGCAATATACAGCTCTGCAAAACCACCTGAGAACACCTGAGCAGGGTTCTGTGTCTGTCTGACAAGGCTAGGTGTGGATATGTGCCTGGGAAGAACACAGAGCTACCTCAATGGTCTCAAAATCCTTTGCAGCAAGTCCATGGCAAGCTACAGCGCTGTAGCTTCTGAAGGAAAAGCAAGGACATCAGTCTGGTCCTCACCAAAACAACCAGACCAGCTCATAAACCTGCACCTGGGGAGGAATAATCCCATGCACCAGGACAGGTTAGAGGTTGATCTGCTGGTGGACAAGTTCACCATGAGCCAGCAACATGCACTCGTGGCCCAGAAGGCCAATGGTCTCCTGGGGTTCATTGAGAAGAATGTGATCAGCAGGTCAGGCAAGGTTCTCTGCCCTAGTGAGGCCACATCTGGAGTCCTGGGTCCAGTTTTGGGCTGGGCTAGAAAGATGCTAGAAAGATACTGAGGGGATTGGAGCATCTCTGGGAGGAGGAAAGGCTGAGAGCCCTGGGGTTGCTTAGCCTGG
This sequence comes from Bucco capensis, assembly GCA_013396975.1. NCBI lineage: Eukaryota > Metazoa > Chordata > Aves > Piciformes > Bucconidae > Bucco > Bucco capensis. The sequence continues at coordinate 19,980 of VWZO01000905.1, forward strand.
AGAAGAGCAGAGCCAGAGAGATCTGCTCAATGCTGAGCAAGAGCTAAAGGGTGGAGGCAAGAGGCACTCTGCTCAGTGACAGGACAAGGAGCAATGGGCACAAACTGGAACCCAGGAGGTTCCATCTGAATAGGAGGAGAAACTTCATTGCTGTGAGGGTGCAGAGCACTGGCCCAGGCTATCCAGAGAGGTTGTGGAGTCAGGAGAGATTCCAAACCCACCTGGACATGATTCTGTGCAACCTGCTGTGGGTGAGCCTGCTGGGGCAGGGGAGCTGGACTGGATCATGTCCAGAGGTATCCTTTCCAACTCCCACCATGCTGAAATTCTGGGATAAGTACAACCACCACCTCCAAGTGAGATATTCATTCAAGCCTCAATCCTCCTCCCGACTCCTTTTTGCAAACAACACAGTTGAACAACCAAATATTTCTGCTTTTAACCCAAATTAAGTACCAAGCTGGGCAAACATCCTCTCCCTATCACCCTGCAAGAGCTGTGCTGGGAACATCTGCCAAGCACCACATGCAGCATGCAGCAACAGGGTGACTGAGGCTGGATGCTTCCTCCTCCTGCCAGCCCTGGGCTCGCGAACCAACCGCGCATCAGCTGATGGATGATTCACGGGGTTAATCTTGCATTTTCACACCTTCAGCTGCCCTCCTGGCATTTGAGGGAGGGGAAAAAAATGCACTCAAGCAGTGTTACTTAGCAAAACAGCACTTAGTGGCTTGGAAATAGCTGCTCCAGCAGGCATTGGCCCAGGGTGCTCAGGGAGGTGGTGGAATCGCTATCCCTGGAAGAGTTCAAACAATGTGTAGCTGTGGTGCTTGGGGCCATGGTTTAGTGGTGAGTATGGGAGTGTTAGGTGGATGGTTGGACTTGATGATCTCAGAGGTCTTTTCCAACTATAATCCTAGAATCCTAGAATGGTTTGGGTTGGAAGGGACCTCTGGAGCTCATCTAGTCCAACCCCCCTGCAGTGGGCAGGGATATCCCCAACTACATCAGCTTGCCCAGAGCCCTGGCAAGCCTCACCTGCAATGCCTCCAGGCATGGCAACTCAACCACCTCCCTGGGCAACCTGGGCCAGTGTTCCACCACCCTCGTGGGGAGGAACTTCTTTCTAATATCAAGTCTAAATCTACTCTTCTCCAATTTCAAACCATTGCCCCTTGTCCTTTCCCTCCAGGCCTTTGCAAACAGGCCCTCTGCAGCCTGCTTGGAAGTTCCCTTTAGGTACTGGAAGGTCACTAATAGGTCTCCCTGAAGCCTTCTCTTCTCCAGGCTGAACAATCCCAGCTCCCTCAGCCTGTCCTCATAATGATTTGATGATTCCACGCAGGGAGCAACCAGCAGAAGCAAGAAAAATGGTAAATCCCTAAAAAATGGTACGTAGTGAGGAACAGCAGGCTGGAGGTCTCTGCTGCAGAGTGCACACTGTGGGCACAGCACAAGCAGGCTGCATCCATGTGCCACTCTTGCTGGGACAGGAAGGAAATGCAAAATTCAACACCCAAAAGCTTGCCTGCCAGTTTTGATTTTGGCTGCCACCACACTGAGCTCCCCAGCACAGCCAAGCTGCCTGCACAAGATGTCCCAGCCCCGATGGTGACAGCGGCAGCCAGGCTGTTGTCACTGCTGCCAAGCCCAGGCATAAGGCATCAGTGTTCTGGAGGGTAACACCGTGGGGAGGTCTATTATTTTAAACATATAATTGATTCTAATTCATCACTTATCGCACAGTGACAGATTTGGATATAGTTTATTATCTCTGTCGCAGCACGGGGGCCCAGGGGGGCTGCCTCCTATTGTTCAGCAGTTCCTGCTCCTGCCTCATCTCTAGCTGCTCCCGTTATCTGTCTGATTAAGTTAGGGATTCTGGTATCTCTGGGTCCCCAGGTAACTGTCAGCACTCATATCCTCCCCTGGCAGGATTAAAGCAGCCTTTCTGTACCTCCCCTCCTTGACCTGTCTGTCACATGCCATCTCCATGCTTAACCAGAGATGGTCACTGCCCTCCCTGCTCCCTGGAAGCAACACCAGGAAAATCCCCAAGGATTTGGGTAGCACAGTGTGAAGCCCTCAGGACCCTGAAGGACACAAACCCAAACTCTGTTGCCTTCATCCCTCCACAGCAGCATCCCAGCACATCCAAAAGGAAACTGCATCAACAGCAAAAGCACAAAGGTAACCAAAAGTGCCTGGTTTAGCGCAAACACCTCATCAATTCCCCAACCCCAGCTGGGTGCTGCCACAGCTTGGAGAGCACCACTCCTCCTCTTCCTCCTCCTTAGCATCTCCCCTCACACTGGAGCAGTAGGAGATGGTAGCTAAAATGGGTCGATTTGGAGCATTTCCATTTCACAAGATGCTTTCAACTTGACACTTTGTTTTCCTTCCCGTTTCGGAATGTAAAGAACACAAAAGCACCCACAAACTTTCTTCTGACTCCAAAAAAAAAAAACCCTGCCAGAAACCAAAATTTTTCCCTCTGACACTTTAAAGAGTCACTTTGCAATCTCCCTATTTCATTTCATTTCAGCATTTGAGCTGATTTTGAATTATTTCTACAACATTTCACGAGGCTCGAGGCGAGGCTGAGCATCGCCCAGAGCAGCTCCCAGGATGTCATTATGTGACACAACAGCATGATTGAAAGCATTTTTACAATTTGATCCTGGTTTAAAATCATTAAGGGCTGCTGCTTCTCCCTTCTGATTGAAACATCTTGGGTTGATTTCCTAGATCAAAGCCTGCCTTGTTCCAAATGTAAGGGAACAGCCTGACACGGTTCAAAAATGGCGTCAAAACCAGTTTTTGTACAACACAAACAGCAGAGACTTTCATCTGGGTGTCAAACAGCTTCATTACAACAACAAACACCAGGCACTTTTATCTAAAAACTAGGATGTTTGGGTTGACTTTAAGTAGCAGCTGCCCTTAATTATGTTAAAAACAAAGCAAACACTGCGAGGCTCCCTTTGCTTTGGTGCCGGTAACGCCTCGGAGAAATTGATGAGTAACAAAAATCCAAGGAGAACTTCCAAACAGTGCAATTCTCAGTGGTTTCTGTGCCAAGGAGACTGGTGTGAGGGAGTTCTGTGCTGCTAACCTGCATGGTGGGGATGCTGGCAGTGATGTTTGGGCCCTACAATGTCTTTAGCAGCCCATCACCAGTCCAAATAAGTAATTGCAGACAAGGTCTGGCATCAAAACTCACAGCCCTGACCTTAGCAGATGCCTTGGCCCTGGCAAACACACCCCAAAGGGGTTTTTGCTGCAGGGAGATGAAAAGCTCTCTTCTGGCTTGATGTCACAGGCAATGGTATCCCTGATGTCCATTACTGTCATGAAATGAAGGAGAGGGATGCTCTGCACATCCAGGAATGAGCAACATCACCTAGATAGGCTTTGATAGGCTAACATTTGATACAAAACACTGACAAAAAGGGATTTAAGCCTAAGATGTGGTTAAGATGATTCTGTTCTCTGGCCTAGTCACCCTACAATTCTTCTATGTTGAGGGCAAAAAAGTTACAAGAGTATTTTCTCTTGCCTGGCTTTGTCCAGAGGGGACATCAGTTCTGTAGCTTTGGGGACCATCCCATGTACTTTCACACTGTCCCTAGCACCAAGGGAGCTAAATTTGTTGACTGTAGAAAGTAAACAAACAGCAGCAATAACTATATATATGTCTTAGACTAAACAAACTGCTGTTTTCCAAACACACATGCTTGCATGGACACAAGGGGAGAGGAGGCTGCAGTCAGCCTAGGTGGAATCAGCAGATCCTACACCTGGGTCAGAACAATCCCCACTATCAATCCAGGCTGGGGATGAGATGATGGAGAGCAGCCCTGCAGAAAAGGCCTTGGGGTGCTGGTGGCTGAGAAGCTGGCCATGAGCAAACAGTGCACGCTGGCAGCCCAGAAGCACAATGGCATCCTGGGCTGCAGCAAGAGAAGCGTGGCCAGCAGAGCCAGAGAGGTGATTCTGCCACTGCACTCTGCTCTGCTCACACCTCCTCTGCAATACTGGGTCCAGTTCTGGAGCCCTCAACACACAAAGGACATGGAGCTGATGGAGCAGGTGCAGAGGAGGCCACGAGAATGCTCAGGGGCTGCAACACCTCTGCTCTGAGGACAGGCTGAGGGAGCTGGCATTGTTCAGCCTGGACAAGAGAAGGCTTCAGGGGAACTACTAGTGACCTTCCAGGACCTAAAGGGAACTTCCAAGCAGGCTGCAGAGGGCCTGTTTGCAAAGGCCTGGAGTGAAAGGACAAGGGGCAATGGTTTGAAATTTGAGAGGAGTAGATTTAGACTGGACATTAGAAAGAAGTTGCTCCCCACGAGGGTGGTGGAACACTGGCCCAGGTTGCCCAGGGAGGTGGTTGAGTTCCCATCCCTGGAGGCATTGCAGGTGAGGCTTGCCAGGGCTCTGGGCAAGCTGCTCTAGTTGGGGATGTCCCTGGCCAGTGCAGGGGGGTTGGACTAGATGAGCTCCAGAGGTCCCTTCCAACCCAAACCATTCTAGGATTCCAGATGGGATCAAAGAGACCAGGAAAGGATCACTCCAAAATGGAACAAGTTAAAAGCACTGCCTGACCAGATGCATTCCCACCAGCTTGGGCAGACACAACCTTCTCCCCATCCTTTGGGTGCCCACTTGCAGCAGGCAGGGTTCCCCACAGCACAGTGGGAGGTGACCAGTGGCACAGTGCTGGCATTCCCCTGAGCCCTACTTCCATGCTGCATCCTTGGAAACCAAACCCTCCTCTCTTACAGGCACAGAAGAGCCCTTGAGGTGCTGTTGGCTGAATATTCCTGAGGTGGGCTGGGCTCTCAGTTGCAAGGAGGAGAGAGTTCCTTTCCCCCCCAGCTATTGCCTTTGCTGCTGACATTTTGCTGGGTGCATGATGAGCTTCCTCCCCCACTTCCCCTAGGAATGACACTGCTGTTATCTCCACTGCATCTAAAGCACACACAGACTCAGTTTAGGGACAGTTAATTTCCAATTCTTTCCAGATGGGTTGGAATAATATCCCCAGGTGGTAAATACATTATTAAGAAGGCAGTTTGGTGTGAAATTGGCTATTAAAATATAGATAAAGTTTAATATATTGAGCTCCTTGTCAGAAAAATCACTTTAGAGGGAGCTTATTATTTGTTTGATATTAAAAGAGTCACTGCTCCGCTCAGAGTGACAAATGGGGAGGGGGGGGAAATGCCACCAGTAATGAACAAAAGCTTTTTAACATTTAAATTTAGGTTGCCACTCAGCACCCCATACTGTTCTGGGCATGTCTGCCCAGCAGATCCCTCCTTAAATAGCTGAGACACCAGCATCCTGTGTCTATCCCAATCCTGGCCACCAGAGACACCAGCATCCCATATCCATCCCAATCCTGGCCATTGGAGACACCAGGATCCCATATCCATCCCAATCCTGGTCACTGGAGACACCACCATCCTGTGTCCATCCCAAATTGTGGCCACCAGAGACAGCAGCATCCCATATCCATCCCAATCCTGGCCATTGGAGACACCAGGATCCCATATCCATCCCAATCCTGGTCACTGGAGACACCACCATCCTGTGTCCATCCCAAATTGTGGCCACCAGAGACAGCAGCATCCCATATCCATCCCAAACCCTGGCCATGACACCAGCAGATGAAGACACTTTTCCTTCCTATTTGAGGTAAGCTCAAAGCAAGCAGCTTCCCCTCTTTGTTCTGTGTTTCCTTCCCCTCTTGGGATAAAGGAACAATTTAGGGGAACCCCCAACTTCATCACCTCCCCAGGGGTATCACAAACCCTCATGGGGCAGCATGGGATGCTCTAACCACACAGAAAGGGCAAAACCTCCCCTGTCCCTAGAGCTCTGCCCCATTGCTACAGCTCAAAAAGCAACAAGTGTTACAGCAAATCCAGCCTAAAGCTTGGGGATCTACTTCCTGCCCCCCCCAGAATGTGCTGAGCAGCAGCATCCAGCCTGGCTATGATCCACAAGGGCTATGGATGTAAAATATCCCTGGCATGAGATGGACTAACAAGAGACAAGCTGCATGCTCCCACTGCTTGGGGCAAGGCTCAAGTTTAGGTCTCCTATTACTAAGACTTCATTAGTTTTACAAAATACACTACAGAACATTTACTAGCAGGCTAGGAAGAGGCATAAATAATTAAAATTAAATTACACTTGTCAAGGAAATGAAGGAATTGCCTCTCTGTAATGCATGATCCTCTTGCACTTCTTATATATTTATTTCCAAAGCATTTGCCTCTGAACTTTGCAGGTTGTTATGGACAGAGGTTAGAACAATAATGCTTTTTGGACACACACACACACAATAAACAAATAACATCAAGCTGATTTTTACCCCCACTTAGCCACAAAGTAGAAGAAATTACTGTTTGAATCAACAGCCCTTGTGGTGCCTGCCTCCACATTTGAAATCAACAATGGTGTTAAAAAGCATTATTAATCAGCATTATTATTATTATTATCTGGCAATTAGCAAACTTCAATAATTGGCACTTAGGAGATCTTCCACTTGATGAGAATTTAGTGGCAGAAGCCTTTAAGGGATGGCATAGGAACAGTGGAAAACATCTGAACTAATTAATTAAGCCTCACAACAGCCCCAGAACCCTTATGAAAATAAAGGGGGGGGGGGGAA
>VWZO01000905.1:26670-61694 GCA_013396975.1 Bucco capensis
AAAAAAAAAAGAGGGGGGGGGGGGGGAGGAAAAAAAAAAAGGAAAAAAAACCCCAGCAGTTTGTTCTGCCTGAGTTGGTGTTAAGGCTTCTTACCCCTAAATGAAGACATTGCTCTGGGCTAGCAGATGGCATCATCACACCACCACCTCGTGCACAAATCTGCTTCCTCACCTGTGTCCTTGGGCCTTTTCTTTGTATTTAGTTCTTCTTTCTTTTCTTCCTACTTGCCAGCACCTCCTAAAAGTGCCTTCCCCAAGTTAACACCCCTCCAAAGTGCAAGCATCATTGTGGAATTAACTGATTAATAGGATGCACTCCCATCCCACCTCTCATCCCAGACACATCCTATCCCATTACAGCCACTAACAAGGTGATTTGGGGGAAACTGAGGCACCAATCTGGCCTTGCAGAGCCCTGCCTGCAGCTCTGCCTTGCTTCTCTTCCTCACTCATTCTTCTGCTGTCAATCCCAACTGACAGGAGACCTCTGACTGCCTCAAACAGAGCAGGACTGTTACTAAACCATCAAAACCATTAAAAGCTAAAGAGTGAAGAGAAATGGGAGATAAAAGGTGTTGGTGTGCCTCAGCTCCCTCAGTCCCCAGTGAGATGCTTGCACCTTAGAGGGGTGGTAACTTGTGGAAGGATTTTTTAGGAGATGCTGGCAAGTGGGAGGGAGGGAAGGAATAAATAAATACAAATAAAAGGCCCTGGGGTTCAGGATCTTTTTCTATCCCAAGGCTGCCCTGCAAGCGCATCCACTGGATCATAAAGCATAAGTAGAAGAATCACAGAATGTCAGGGGTTGGAAGGGCCCTAGAAAGATCATCTAGTGCAACCCCCCTGCCAGAGCAGGAGCACCTAGACCAGCTCACACAGCAATGTGTCCAGGCAGCTCTGCAATGGCTCCAGACAAGGAGACTCCACAGCCTCCTGGGCAGCCTGGGCCAGTGCTCTGGCACCTGAACTGCAAACAAGTTTCTCCTCAGCTTAATACTAAACCTGCTGTGCTCCAACTTGCTCCCATTCCCTCTTGTCCTACCATTGGATGCCATTGAGCAGAGCCTGGCTTACTCCTCCTGACATTCATCCTTAACCATTGCTGAGGTCTCCTCTAAGTCTCCTCTTGTCCAGGCTGAAGAGACCCAGCTCTCTCAGCCTGTCCTCCTAGGGCACATGCTCCACTCCTTTCATGATCTTGCTGGCCCTGGGCTGGACTCTCTCCAGCAGCTCCCTATCCTTCTGGAGCTGAGGGGCCCACAACTGGACACAGCATTCCAGGGGAGGCCTCCCCAGGGCACAGGAGAGGGGAGAAGAACCTCTCTGGCTCTGCTGGCCACGCTCCTCTTAATGCATCCTAGGATGCCATTGGCCTCTTGGCCACAAGGGCACATTGCTGCCTCATGGGCATCCTCCTAGCCACCAGCACTCCTAGAGCTTTTTCCCCAGAGCTGTTCTCCAACAGGTCAGTTCCTAGCCTGTACTGATCCATGGGGTTGTTAGAAGAGCCAGCTTTCATCTGCAGTCTCCTCCACGTCGTCTTCATTAGCCAAACACCAGCCCTGAGCTGCAGCTGCCTCTCCAAAGAAAACTCCCACCCCTGGGTGCCATCTCCTCCTCATTTCTCTTCCCTTGGCAGCCAGACATGTGCAATTATCCTGCTCCCAGCCCTCCCTCTCTGCCCAGCTCCTCCACCCCCAGCTCCCTGTGCTGCACAAGTTTGCAGTGAGTGAGGCAAGTGCCTCAGCTAGTGCAGGAGGAGGAGGATCAAGGTTGCTGATGCTCCTTTCAAAAGAAGACCTGGAGAGGTTTGGAGGAGAGGAGGGGCTGCTGCAGGCTTCCCCAGAACATCTTATTAGAGTCACTTTCACACATCACTTGAAAGCTGCCTGACAATGTCCTTTCTTTAACAAAGCAAATATTGTATAAATTAATAGCCCTTCAGGGAAAGACAGAGGCAAGCCTTCCCATCACAGCCCCAGTGGCCAACAGCAAGCTGCTGGTAGATTGGCCAGGTGACACTAGGTGACACACAAGCCCACATGTCCCTGGACATCACACACTCCTCAAAACTTCCATGGAGGAGGCTGCAGAAAGCAAACCAAGGGCTGAATCCTGATTGCTGCATTCCTGAGGCAAGCCCAAGGATCTCTCTTACATCACCATCAATATTTCAGCACAAGGAACGAAGGTAAAACAACACTTGTGCAAAAGTCATCAGGTATGCAGGTCTCCTACTTGCCAATGTGAGGACTGCTCCCAATTGCAGCAAGTCACAGGTGCACAAGTCCTGTGGAGAGGAGATAGGCTGTGGGCTTTGTTCAAAAAGATCAGGAGACACCTTGATTTGAAAAGGATTTGAAGCACTACCCAAGCTGCCACTCATCCCTCTTGTGTTTGGCCCCTGGGGTGCAGTGCTGAGGATGCTGGGTTGGGATTCCAGGTGGGCAAGCTGCTAAGCACAGCCAGGAGTAGTTTTTTACCCTTCCAGTCTGATTTGTGTTAAGAAGGAGATGAAATCCTGGTGAAGAAGTTCATACCTGGCCTTGTGGATCCATTGACTTTTGCCTTGGCTTTGCTGCAGCAGCCTGGGAAGCTGCACACAGCCCAGCACACCTCTTCCCTGCCAGACCCCTAAGAAACACATCCCTGGCTGCTTATTGTAGGGAGAAGATGGTGACAACCACTTTTTCCTTTGTTCAAACCACCAACGAAAGGCTTGGGAGTAGATGGAGCTCCTCTACAGCCACACTAGCTACTTTTCAACTGCTTCAACCTCCCAGAGGTGCAGTACAACGCTCCTAAAAATATTCAGGGAGCTGGAAGTTGTTTCTCTCCTTTCCCTTGCCTCACTTTGTTGCCTATTCCCTTTTATCATGTTTAAAACCCCCGAGCTCCCTCTTCCATCCATCCCTGCCAAGCAGCTCCCTCTGTGAGTACCCTCACCAGAGCCCTACAGTTGATTTAACCTCTGTTATCTCTGCGATTAGCCCCACCACCGAGCAGATAGTTGGCTCTTATCAGCCCATTAAAGAGCCAAAGAATGCTGTTACCAGTTTTTTATCTGCAAAAAGCACACAAAGCCCTGCTGATTATTCTATTAATTTGTTAATGAACCTGTCTTGCCAGGCAGACTGGCAGAGCCTTTGCAAAGTAGGGGTAGGGAATTTTAATCTTCCTGGGGGGTTCAGGCCCTAAGCTCACAAGGTTTTTCAGCTCCAAACTTCTGCAGGATCTGAAACAAAAAGTTCACCCCCGTTATCATGCTAACCACATCTGCAAGCCTTTCAGAAAGGGCTCCTTGCTTGGTGCTGTTGCTGAGCAGAGGCAGAGAGCAGCCCTGCAAGGGTGCACCAAGGCATGGCTGCCTGCCTGAGGCCCTTCCAGCAGCAGGTCCATAGCTCTGCAGCCACCCACTGCAGCATCATTGCAAAGAAGATGTTAGGCACCAGCACCTTGAGCCCCGTAAGGCAGGCATCAAGGAGGGCCAAGCACTCAGATGAACTCCAAACCTAAATGATCCAGTCAAGAGTGCCAGAGAGAGCCCATGCTGCCAGTACCATGGGTATTGCATCCACCTTGGGCTGGAGACACTCTTACCACAGAATCACAGAACNCCTGTAGGAGCTGCTGAAGTCACTCAGTTTGTTCAGCTTGGAGAAGAGGAGGCAGAAGGGACACCTCATCACAGTCTATAGCTTCCTCACACAGGGAAATAGAGGAGCAAGAGCTGATCTCTTCTCTCTGGTGAGCAGTGACAGGAGCTGAGGGAATGACATGAAGCTCTGCCAGGGGAGGGTGAAGTTAGATACTAGGCAAAGGTTCTTTTCCCAGAGGGTGAAAAGCACTGGCACAGGCTCCCCGGGGCAGCAGTGACAACACCAAGCCTGACAGAAATCCAGAAGCATCTGGACAATGCTCTTAGACACACAGTGTGATTTTGGGGTTGCCCTGTGCATAGACAGGAGTTGGACTCAGTGATCCTGCTGGTGGATCCTTTCAACTCAGGACACTCTCTGATTCTATGAAAGACAGAGCAGGGACTCAACAGCACAAAAGGAGTGAAGTCAAAGCAGCTCCCTTGGACCTAAACGCCTCTCCCTGCCAAGGTTGCCTCAAAATCTTTCATTTGACTCTGAAATAATGAGATATTAAAAATAATCAACTTGAGGCTATGTTTGTGGCTCCTCTGAGCTGCTGAGATTTGTGAGTGCCATGCTCCCTTGCCATGGAGGAGCCCTAGCACAGTACCTTAATGCCTCCCAAGCTTTAATGTATTTACTCTAGCAACACCCCTGTGCACAAGTGATATTATTGTGATTGCAGAGACGTGCAGAACACAGACACAGAAAGACAGCAGCAAAATGAATGATTCAACCCAAATCTTCTAAATCCAGGGCTGGTGCTCTAACCACCACTTTACTGTTCTTTTCCCTTCCCTTCCCAGCCAGAGCTGCTTCCAACTGGGAAAGGGATGAAGTAGAATCTGAGAACTGTCAGGGTTGGAAGAGACCTTGAAGGTCAGCTAGTTCCAAGCCCTGTGCCTGCCATGGGCAGGGACACCTGGCACTAGAGCAGCTTGCTCCCAGCCCCAGCCAGCCTGGCCTGCAACACTGCCAGGCCTGGGGCTGCCACCACCTCTCTGGGCAACCTGGCACAGTGGCTCAGCACCCTCCTGGCCAACAACTTCTGCCTAACACCCAACCTAAATCTCCCCTCCTCAAGCTTGGGTGCATTTCCCCTAGTCCTAGCACTACCTGACATCCTAACAAGTCCTTCCCCAGCCCTCTTGTAACACCTGCAGATCCTGGAAAGCCACAAGAAGGTCTCCTGAGAGCCTTCTCTTCTCCAAACTGAGTAAAGCCCAATGTAACCAGTATGGCTAGGCTTCATGAACAAAGCTCCAGGGAGGGCTCCATCCATGCTCCTCACCCGCGCCTTTTCCAAGCGCGCTGATAAAAAGAGGATAGCAGATAGCACCCTCGAACCTGCACTATGGATTTCTTTTGGGTGAGACACAGCATGTGCAGAGCTGGACCCACCCTTTAGTCCTAAGGTTCATCTGCCAGGGCCTAGCAAGCTTGGACGCTGGCAGCCAAGTCCTTAGGATGGAGGTTTAACCTCTTAGCTGGAAGGCCTTCCAGGGCTAAACGAGCTCCATCTGCCCGGGTTTGGAATCAGAGTTGTCCCTCTCCTAGGATGACTGCCAGAAGGCTAATGAGCTCATCCTACCCATCCAAGGATTCTAGGCACATGGGTATCACTCCCCACACTTTCCCATGGCCAGTGAGTTTAATGCTCCCTCTGCTGTGGGCACAGTTATCACACCAGGGGCCACAGGAGACCACAAGGGATTTACAGACTGTGCCTGAATGTAACCAGTAACCTGTCAGGATTGGGTGCTGCACTCCTGGCTTGCAGCATTCATTTGTCTCCTTGGCCCATCTCTCCTGAACAACAACAACAACAACAAAATCCCACTTGCTTTCCAGTTATTTTTAGGCAAGGATAGCTGGATGCTTAAACACTTCTAAAGCTGCCAATTGCACAACAAATTAAATGCATAACCCTGGAGCACTCAGAGGATGAATACATTATGGACAAAAGAAACATGTCATCACACCCACACAGAGCTTTGTTTACTCTGCATTCATACATGACTCTGTTGTCACCTCCATCCCTGACTCTGGATGATAAAAGACAAAAGGTAGACAATTCCTGCTCAAACCCCCAAAGTCTCTATCTGATATGCACAAATGCAATTTGTCTCAAAGCCTCCCCAGGTCCCTGTGGATCGAAGGGAGATGCATACAGAAAGAGCTGCAAGTAGGACCCAGCTCACTGCAAGGACAGTGCCACCACATCTGGAGTAGAAGCTGAGCCCAGGCATCACTCCCTCTCATCACAGCCCTCTCCAAAAATCTGGGACCAGGCATCCATAGCTCTGGAAGGAAATGGTTTCCCACAGACATTCAAGAGCTGTCACTGTTCCTATAGGAACTCTTCTGGTTTATCATGCCAGGCAAGGTGAGGTGTTTGCATTCAGGCTTATGGGTTGCAGCCACACTCCAAATCAGCCATTCTGGGTTTTATACAGACCCACAACTGATACTACACAACAGCTTCAAAACCACATCACCCTTCATTAGGTCAACCACTGGCAACCTCCTCAATGTTCAGCTTTATCTCCTCTGAAATGAATAACCTCATTTCTAGTCTATATTTTGATGCCTCACCCCATGTTTCCTCTGATGTATCCCCAATTCTGGGCCAGACTCAAAGTTTCTTTAAACCAAAGCTTTTAAAACCAAAGCAACCACAGCACCTGGCAGGGCATGGAGCAGCTGGCCTGCAGGTCTACTCCATCTGCTGCTGGCAACAGCTTTCCAGGTCAAAGCATGCTTTCATTGCACAGAGCAGAGACAACTCATGCTGTAAGAAGGCCAGAGGATCTCTGCATTAATAATCACAAGCATGAAAGCACAGGGTTCATGGCTGAAAGGAAAGGGTGACATGTGGGAGACAGGCAGGTCTTCAAAGAGACAAAAATAACTGTTTTGCACCCAAACACACACTCCCACAGGTCCTCAGGAGGACAGTCTGGGAAAGCCTGCCTAGCAGATAATATTGTGGGAAGACCAAGCTCCCCATAGAACACTTCTCCTATGAGGACAGGCTGAGGGAGTTGGGATTGTTCAGCCTGGAGAAGAGAAGGCTTCAGGGAGACCTTAGTGCAGTCTTCTAGCAGTCAAAGGGAGCCTATAAGAAAGATGGAGACAGACTCTTTATGAAAGGCTTGTTGTGACAGGGCAAGGGGTGATGATTTTAAACTAAAGGAGGGCGATTTTGACTGGATATAAGGAGGGGATTTTTCACAAAGAGGGTGCTGAAGCACTGGCCCAGGTTGCCCAGAGAGGTGGGAGATGTCCCATCCCTGGAACCATTCCAGGTCAGGTTGGCTGGGGCTGTGAGCAACCTGATCTAGTTAGAGTTGTCCCTGCTGATTGAAGGGGGGGGTTGGACTAGATGACCTCTAAAGGTCCCTTCCAACTCTAACCATTCTATTATTCTATGATTTTGTGACATTTATTCTTGACTCTCATATTCTTCTCATACCCAAGGATGTATTTTGAACCCTCCCCTACAGGAAAGGCCACAGTAATCCCCACTTGCTACATGCTCTTGGTTCATTCTGGAGACTGATTTCACAGGAGACACACCAGGATGGTGCTGATGGCTAACAGTAATCACCCCAAGCAAGGCAACCCTGTGAGCATCTTAAGCATCAGATTCAGCACTGATCTCTCTAATCCTGCCACACTGCTGGAAGAACAGGAATCCTTCAAACCACAGCTTTTTCTACCCCTGAGTCCATTGATAGCACTTCTTGACAGAGATATTGTCTTTTCTTTCCCCACCACTCTAAGGTAACACTCCTAGCATGAAGACAAACCCCCCAGTGCACAGTTTGTCAGCTCGATGGCTTCCTACAGCACTGAGCACAACTTGGCATCAGCTCCTGACTCCAATCCTAAGCAGGATGAGAGCAATAAATATCAGCAACAACACAAGAAATAGAGCTGAGCTGGAACAAGCTGGGGGGGAAAAGAGTCTGGAAAGGGATTATTCTGCTTTCTGCACTCTGGCAAAGCGAAACAAACCTCCAGCCCTCAAGCCTTGTGAGAGCAGGTAGCTTGTACATCCCCCGAGCATCCCAACATCATCCAAGCTTCTTCACCCCAAAGGACTTCTTACAGTCCAGGATCCTCCCAACAGGCACTGTCGTCTTCTTCCCTGCCTACACCTTTCTGTCTAACCAGTGCTTGGTATTTGAGTCTAAAGGTTAATTAAGTGTGGCTGTAAGAATGAAAGGCCACAATCAATTACCGTGCCTGCCTGTCCGTTTAAGTCAATTTTTAATCATGGTGATTTGGTATTTTGGGAGGCATAGGGTGAGGAGAAGGGTGAAATTCTCTTTCTTCCTCTCTTTTTGAAAGATACTTATTTGAGTTGGATAATTCCCCTGTCTCCAGGCAGACAGCAAGCCTCCCCTGGCACCCACTACCTTCTCCCACCTTCTCTTTGTTTCTCTGCCACACTCCAGAAGAAGGAAGCCAGCTGAGATGAGGAAAACTGCCTTCAGTATACTCCCAACACAGCTTTCTGGCCCTGCTGTCTGTCCCAAGTCCTCTGGATTTTACCTGATCTGGAGGAGCTGGAAACAGCCCCTGGACACTCAGGTAAAGCAGCATATCTGTATGTGTCTCCAGACTCTTATCTCCAGCAGCTGCTTGAACTCCTGCCCAAAACGTGTTTGCTCCAAGATACATCACCCAAAAGGCATATGGCTGCCCACCCACCTCNAGATGGAGACAGACTCTTTATGAAAGGTTTGTTGTGACAGGGCAAGGGGTGATGATTTTAAACTAAAGGAGGGCGATTTTGACTGGATATAAGGAGGGGATTTTTCACAAAGAGGGTGCTGAAGCACTGGCCCAGGTTGCCCAGAGAGGTGGGAGATGTCCCATCCCTGGAACCATTCCAGGTCAGGTTGGCTGGGGCTGTGAGCAACCTGATCTAGTTAGAGTTGTCCCTGCTGATTGAAGGGGGGGGTTGGACTAGATGACCTCTAAAGGTCCCTTCCAACTCTAACCATTCTATTATTCTATGATTTTGTGACATTTATTCTTGACTCTCATATTCTTCTCATACCCAAGGATGTATTTTGAACCCTCCCCTACAGGAAAGGCCACAGTAATCCCCACTTGCTGCATGCTCTTGGTTCATTCTGGAGACTGATTTCACAGGAGACACACCAGGATGGTGCTGATGGCTAACAGTAATCACCCCAAGCAAGGCAACCCTGTGAGCATCTTAAGCATCAGATTCAGCACTGATCTCTCTAATCCTGCCACACTGCTGGAAGAACAGGAATCCTTCAAACCACAGCTTTTTCTACCCCTGAGTCCATTGATAGCACTTCTTGACAGAGATATTGTCTTTTCTTTCCCCACCACTCTAAGGTAACACTCCTAGCATGAAGACAAACCCCCCAGTGCACAGTTTGTCAGCTCGATGGCTTCCTACAGCACTGAGCACAACTTGGCATCAGCTCCTGACTCCAATCCTAAGCAGGATGAGAGCAATAAATATCAGCAACAACACAAGAAATAGAGCTGAGCTGGAACAAGCTGGGGGGGAAAAGAGTCTGGAAAGGGATTATTCTGCTTTCTGCACTCTGGCAAAGCGAAACAAACCTCCAGCCCTCAAGCCTTGTGAGAGCAGGTAGCTTGTACATCCCCCGAGCATCCCAACATCATCCAAGCTTCTTCACCCCAAAGGACTTCTTACAGTCCAGGATTCTCCCAACAGGCACTGTCGTCTTCTTCCCTGCCTACACCTTTCTGTCTAACCAGTGCTTGGTATTTGAGTCTAAAGGTTAATTAAGTGTGGCTGTAAGAATGAAAGGCCACAATCAATTACCGTGCCTGCCTGTCCGTTTAAGTCAATTTTTAATCATGGTGATTTGGTATTTTGGGAGGCATAGGGTGAGGAGAAGGGTGAAATTCTCTTTCTTCCTCTCTTTTTGAAAGATACTTATTTGAGTTGGATAATTCCCCTGTCTCCAGGCAGACAGCAAGCCTCCCCTGGCACCCACTACCTTCTCCCACCTTCTCTTTGTTTCTCTGCCACACTCCAGAAGAAGGAAGCCAGCTGAGATGAGGAAAACTGCCTTCAGTATGCTCCCAACACAGCTTTCTGGCCCTGCTGTCTGTCCCAAGTCCTCTGGATTTTACCTGATCTGGAGGAGCTGGAAACAGCCCCTGGACACTCAGGTAAAGCAGCATATCTGTATGTGTCTCCAGACTCTTATCTCCAGCAGCTGCTTGAACTCCTGCCCAAAACGTGTTTGCTCCAAGATACATCACCCAAAAGGCATATGGCTGCCCACCCACCTCCACCCCTCCCAGGCAGCACCCCTGGGGTACCCTGCTCACACATCCCATCAAACACAACCCAGCACCACACTCCTTGCAGCCACACCAACTCTCACCCCTTGACACCCACCCAGCACCCTGAAGGCAACACACTCACCCACCCCCCAACAAGCTCCCTTTGCCTGTTGTAATAATTAACTATTTAAAATTCAAGCAGTGCTAATCTCAGCAGCCTGGGCTGTGTTCTCATTACCCAGGATCAATTCCTGTTTAATATTCCCCTCCCGGGGTGGATGTGGCTGGAATGAGTTGCCGATTTCTCTCGTGCTATGCCAAAGCTAATGAGTGGCTCCTGCTATTGTAGTACAGTCACTCTCCTGTAATCAGTCAAAATAACAAGCAACAGCACCTTCCAGGGACGTGGAGTCTTCTACATAAATATACATAGACAGTCAAGCCATGCCAATGGACTTCACATCTCAATGAGCAATGGCCAAGGCACAGCCCTTCCCCAGCTGGGGCTGTGGAACATGCCCACAGCCTGGGAATTAGCTCTTGTCTATACAGGGCATCACAGAAGGGCTTCTAGAACTAGAGAATCATTATGGTTGGAAAAGACCTCTGAGATCATCACCTAACACAGCCACACTCACCACTAAACCATGTTCCCAAGCACCATAACTTGTCCACATCTGGAAGCTCCTCTGGATCCAGACCATGGACAACTAGCCCTGCATTCATGCACACACAGAACCACACAATCACAAAGGCTGGAAGAGACCTCTAAGCTCATCAAGTCCAACCATACCTATCACTAACATACTACTAAACCATGGCCCTAAGTAGAGCATCTAAATGTTTCTTAAACCCCTCCAGGGGCAGTGACTCCACCACCTCCCTGGGCAGCCTATTCCAAGACTTAACAACCCCTAACACAAAGATGCTCCTTGTCCATTGCTAGCTTCAACAGAGGCATTGGCCCACCATAAGAATGATCTGCAAAGTTAGACCTAAAGAACTCCATGTGTGCACTAACTTGTAACCCTGAGAGGCAATCTTCCCTTCAAACTTCTCTCCATGGAAGAATACAGAGCTCTTGTAAAACAGTAACATGGAAAAACCACTCTCTCTGCTCCCTCCAAGGCATTTGCTAGCAGATCTTGCATGGGACATGATTAATTTCCATCTTCCTCCTTTCCCACCTAAAGGATAAATGGAGATGCCTTCTTTTCCCTTGGCTTTTGTAAGCACTGGGGGAAAGCTAAAACCCATTTCTCTGGGGAAAGCAGCAAAATACATCTCACTGGTGAGACCATCACCAGATAACAGCCTGAGCAGGGAAGTGTGTGGCCACACTCATGGGGATATGCAGCTAAATGAGCACACAAAAAGGTCCTCCTAAATGTAAAGCACTGCATCAGGGAAGGAACAAGCCCATGAATCAGTACAGACTGGGAACTGATCTGTTGGAGAACAGCCCTGGGGAAAAAGCTCTAGGAGTGCTGGTGGCTAGGAGGATGCCCATGAGGCAGCAATGTGCCCTTGTGGCCAAGAGGCCAATGGCATCCTAGGATNTAAAGGGCTGAATTGCTGAGACACAGAGAGCAGGAAGGAAGGCAGTGGGTCTTCTAAGAAGGGTTGTAAACATGCCATCTACATGTCAGCCAGCTTGTGCTCATGGGATGTCAGCAGCGTGTCATCCAGGGATACATGAGGAGAAGCAAGTGTCATTTCTCATCAGCCCTCATGTGGACAGGTCACAGGACAGCAGGAAAATGGGAGCTGGCAGGAATCTTCATGAAATGACCAAACAAGGCTATTTGTGTTCCTTAGCAGCAATTAAGGGCAGAAAATTAACCTAGCTTCATTGCATTAGAAAGTTGTCACCTCAGTGGGCGGCAGCACCTTCCTCCCTCAGATGCACCATGGTGAGCAGCAGGACAGGGGATGCCTGTCCCCTGCCAGCACCATGGGGATGGGAGTGACCTTGCCCTTGGAGAACCCTCCAAAGGGAGATGGAGAAATGCCCACCAGCTCTGCCCATCCCCACCAACAGGCACTGCTGGTGGAGCAAAGGGAAATTGTCTACCTGGTGCATGTCCATCACCTCCCAAGAGCTCACAGGGGAGGAGAAAACCTACAGATGCCTCAAGGCAGTTTGCTCGCTGAAAATCAATAACTAGTATTAAAAAATGGATCCAGTTCCCATTGGAACAGACTGCTGAGGGCTCTGCCATAATTCTGCAGCACAGTCAATATTTACTGTAAGTGTCTCAAATAAAGACTGAGCTTCGATTGAGCACAATCGTTATTGTGCGTTAATAATATGCCAATTGATTATTAAACATATTTACTGAGGCTATGAAAAATAGGCTGGGAGATGAAAGGGCATCCCAGGCAGGAAACATGATGTTAAATAGGGAACCTAATTGTGCAGAGCTGCATTAGCCAAATTATCTTTCTGTCGTTAGGAAACATTTTATAAAGGCATTAAAATACTACAGATAGGGGAACGATACATGAGCATTCAGAGGATGCTGGGCAAGAGGACAAATTGCTCCCAGTGATGCACTGCCTGGGCCTGCTTCTCCTCCTCCAGCAAGCACTGGAGGACTCATCTCTGTGCTAAGTTCTCCCCCTCCAGCAAGCACTGGAGAACTCATTTCTTTGTGCTAGGTTCTCCCCCTCCAGCAAGCACTGGAGGACTCATCTCTTTGTGCTAAGGGCTCTCCCTGCCCCCCCCCCAAAAAGAGAAATGAAATGCTGGGAGCAGACCAGAAAGCAACCAACCTTCACAGATAACTTGAGTGCCACCTACTCCAAGCCCTTGGATCCCACACAGGGTGGGTTGCTGCCATCAGAGCATTGCAGGGTTCAAGACTGACATTTGGCTGGGTGCTGAACAAGGCTTTCTGCTGTCTGAGGATTTTCACAGTGCACCTCAAATGTCACTTTAAGGAACACGCAGTCAATTCACACTTGGAAAACACAGGGAAACGTCAACTCCTGCCTGTTTGCCTCCTAGCCCCAATCATACTCCTCCTGCTGAAAACCTAGCACAAGAGACAGAGCAGTTGGATTTTTTTTTTTCTCTTGTCCCTTTTCCACAAGTTCTTGATGAAATGCAAATGATTTTCAAGGTTGATCTTTATGCTGCCTGGCTCCTTCTGACTGCCTGCCTTCCTCAACAACTTGACTCAAGCTTTCTCCAGAAGTAAGGCTCTGTCCTCTCGGCTACACCACGCAAATTACTGAGCAGCTACAGTGCAACAGCTCACAACAGGCCACTCTCTTCCCTGGCAATAGGAATTCTTCCCATTTACAGTATCCCAGTATCCCAGTATGTCAGGGGTTGGAAGGGCCCTAGAAAGATCATCTAGTGCAACCCCCCTGCCAGAGCAGGAGCACCTAGACCAGCTCACACAGCAATGTGTCCAGGCAGCTCTNGCCCTTGCTGCTGCTCGAGGGTTTGCTGCTAGCCAGACATCCAAGTTTTTCTCATCTTAGGCCATGGGGAAATTCTGAATGCATCAAAGCCCTGGCTGCTTGGCCACGGGATGCTGATCAGATCTGTGCTAGAAACAGGAGCTTCCAAAGCAAAAGGAGAGCTGGGATATAGAGTCTCCCATCTTCCCTGAAGCCTGTGGAGGTTTAGGTGGAAGGACTTTTGTTTGGAGCTACCCAAAAGATGTGGTGTGAACCAGCAGCACTGGGAACCTGCAGAGCTGGGCTCTGTACTCTCTGCACATACATTGCTTTGGCTCCACACTGACTAAACTCATTATGTTTGGGCTACCAGGCACATTTTACATATAGCTGATAGAAAAAAGAGTACAGAGATCCAAAGCATGACTATTTTACAAAAAAAAAAAAAAATCAGAAAAGGAAGAATTCAAATGAACTTCAGACTCAAAGCAGATGATGCTTCCCAGGAGGGAGTGCTAAGTTCCATGTCTTCATGCATCACACCTTACCCCTGTCTGCCCAAGCCTCGGCAGCAAAGCCATCTCCATCCACATCTGGGTTTGATCCTAGTCTCCAGGCAGTGAAGTCTGGATAATTCATGTGTTCTCAGAGGCAGTGAGAGAAGAAAGGTATAACTTGCCTTCAGGCTTTCCACCCCTCCTCCTGAGATGTTCCTGCCTGGTGCTGGCACAAGACTTTTTACATCCTGCTCTGAAAAACATGGGCTTCTCAGTGTCCTTTGTACAGGGCATCTCACAGGGACCAGCTGCTGGTCCAGCCTGACACACCAAGGCCTGTTGGAGCAGGATGTGATGGGCAGTAGAGCTGCTAAAACCACCTCTTTAGCCCACAGTGCTAAAACTGGGAATGCTGGAAACTCTCTCAGCACCTTCCATCAGAGGATTTCAGAGCATTTTTCAGACATGAACAGAACAAGTCACCCCACTCCCCTAGGAGGAGGGTAAGTAAGATTAAGAAAAATCCTAGTTTTGGATACTAAGGAAAAAAATTGAATAAAAGCAATGCAAGATCAATGCAAGATATCACCCTGGATCGCATTTTCCTTCAATTTACCTTCCTCTGGCTGAACTACCACATCCAGACCTTGAAACACAGCTGTGAGTCCCACCACTGCCCTGGGCTGAACAGAGACCTCAATCTTGACTCCTGTTCCATGGTGATCAGCTCCTCTCCAGCATTTTCCCATCCAGGGATGCTTGGGAGAGAAGCAGCCATGACAAGCTCTCCAGAGATGCATAGACCCCTTTGCAGAATATGACTATTTTTTTGTGATGGTGTTTGATGGAGAGGGAAAGTTCCCCTCGGAAGAGACAGCTCTGCGGCAGCCACCGCCAGTGCCGGAGGGAAGGTGACAGATAGGGTGGCACATAGCTCTCCGTTTACCTCTCCTGTCTGCCTGACTGCTGCTGGAATGAAGATAATCTATGAGCAGCAGCATGCATCAGCACTGCTCTCTCCCCTGTATAAATCAGGAGGGTGAAGCTGTATTGAAGGCAGAGCTCCCTGAGCCTTCCTCCTGCCTGCCCGCAGCGTTATCCATCTGGTGCTGAAGGTCAAAGAAGCCTCCGAGGACAGGATAATCACTAGAGAGAAGAGGGTTTCACTCCATCACTTGCAGGGTGGAGACAAAGTGAGCTATGGGAAGGGTGCAGATATCCCCACCTTGCTCCACTCCCTTCTTCCCACCTGCAGATGAAGCCACCCCTGCTTCAGCCAGGGCTGAGCTTGGCTGTCAACCATCCTGGTAGGACTGAACATCAAGAGGTTGTTGGCAGTGTTGTCTACAAGGGTTGGATGGGCTTGTCAGCTCTTCACTGGGCTCCTGTCTTGAATTGGAGCCCTTGACTTGGAGTACAATTTGTTTCATGCATCCTTTCAGGAGAAAGAGCCTCTAGCAGTGAGACTATTCATCAGAGAATCCAACTGGGAAACAAAGCTTCTACTGCCCAGGCAAGAGGAGAGGAGGAATAAAGCATAAGGTGAAACATTCCTGAGACCCTAAGGAAGGGCTTTGGCAGCACAAAGCATTACTACCCATCACTGTCTTGACACCCATAGAGAGACCTTTGGAGCTGGGCAGAGAGGATGAAACCCACCCCAAGCAGACCAAGGCTAACCTGTGATGTCAGGCTTGGAGGCTGTGATTTATCAGCCCTGTTGCCATGGTCAATAGCCTCATCCCTCTCTTTTGACACAGTCATGATGGAAGAGGAGGTCAGAGGGTTTTCAACAGGCCCTGAGGTGTGACCAACAGCCAAGGTAGGTAAGACAAGCCTGCCAGCCCATCAGACAGCCTTCTCCAAATCCCCATCCCAATGGAAGTTTGCCCCTCATCCACTGTAAAGCTTCTTCCCACATCTCTCCTAGGAACTTGGCAACAGCCTTAATGTATCTGCTGGACAACTAAATTAAAGTCAGTGCCAGAAACAAGGTGATTGAATCATCGAACCTCCCCTGGATCCTCCTCTCCTCCCTCCAGCACAGCCACTGCCCACAGCACCCTATCCTCCACCAGCCCTGCACTCAAGCTTTCCTTGGATTCTTGGGTTTCCTAGACAAGAATGACTGATTCCTTCCTTGTTTCTTTGCAAGCCATGGTGCAGAGCTGCTCATGCACAACTGGCAGAGGACTGTAAGCAAAATGCAGTCCTGCCTTTCTCCTTGGGTCATCATTTCTTTCTTCCAGGCACCAAAAAGGCTTGCTCCTTGTAGCACATTGGCTTTGTATCTCTACAGTAAGGAGAAGCAGGATGGCCCTAGGAAATCCAGAGTTGGTACTACTGGCATTTGTCTCTGCCAGTCAAAAGCCATAATTGGTCCTTGCCTGAGGGAGGAAAAAGAAATAACCTCCCTCCCAAACCACCTCTCCAATCAATACACATTTGTCCTCTGCATCTGTGGCACAGTGGCTGTGGGCTCCCTGGGGCTGCTGCCAGCCTATTTTTCTTCTCCTTCCCCTGGCCCCATCGCTTAAGCTAGGTGCTGAGCTTCACCTCTGGATCCTCTCTCTCCCCTAAGCTGATCAATAACTAACCCTCTGCTAATGACCTTTCCATCCCTCTGGAGGAGCAGATCCGTCAGAGAGCAGGGATGAGCCAGGAGCTTGCTCATCCTTTCTTGGACAGTGACTAATTGCTGCCATTAGATGCAGAATTACAGACAAAGAATGAAGGCAGGGAAATGACTGACCCTATGTTTAATGCAACCAGTGTCCAGTGTCCATCACTACTGCAGTGCTGGGGGAATTATAATGCAGCACAGAGGCAAAAGTCTTCTGGTGGCTATGGCTGGGCCAGTCAGGCTTCCCAAGTGGGCAAGTTGTTCTTTGCTGGAGAGAAAGGTGTTGCTGGCAGCAGCCAAGTTTTCCCTATCACAAAACACAGTCTCTCTTGCTCAGGCTGAATACCTAAGATTAGTTAAAAATCTCCTGCAGAGCAACAGCCTGCATTCCTCTTCTGCTCAGATTCATTCTGAAGGTCTCCAGCACAATGCAGAGCGTGACCAATACCTTCCCCCCTGCAGCTGAATCTCTCGTTTAATCACCACGAGGCACATTGCAGGGAATTGAGGAGAAATGCATGAAATCACCTTTCTGCAACCAAAAAAAAATAAGTAAATACTCCCAACTCCTTCAGCCAACCTCTTTGCCCAACGTGGCCACTCTCTGGACAGCTCTGAGTCCAAACACATCCCCAGCCCAGCTCTCATACTGGTGATGCAGCCAGGCACCAGTGACGTTGGTGGCAGACACTCTCCCTGGTGGGCTGCCAGAGCTTGTGGCATGCCAAGGGCAAACAGGCAGATGCTTTTGACTTAGACGAGAAGAAAGCTGGCTCAGAAAGTCACTGGAAAGGAATAAACAAGCAATTCCCATCAGTGTGGAAAGCAGAGGGAGCTTTTTGTTGCTGCTATCGTCATCGCTGTTGTTTTCCTCCCTGCAAAGCCCAGGCCAGACCTTCCCTTTTTGTAAAGCATCTCTCTGATATGGAAAATTTCAGCAGCTTTCAGCACAGGTGAAGCAACATATTCCCATCTCAGCTTTGCCTGCCTGTCTTTGTGCATCTGATTGAGCCTGAAGATCTGCTCTGCTGCCAGCTGCAGCTTCGCTTTGGACTCCGAGTCAAGTTTCTGTATGCAGGTCTCTTTTGTGAGGGATTTGGAAGCCCTCAGCTGCCAGGCACAGAGTGAAACAGTCATCACAATTATTCTGCACTGGATCAAGCCCAGCTGAAAAGCAGCAGGCACTTCTCCACCTGCTCCTGCTGGGTTTAGACCATGAGTTTACTGAGTGCAAACTGTAGAGCAGAGCATCAAGATCCTATTTAGCTCCAAGGCATTTGGTAACATAGTGGTGGCAGCAGCCTGGCCTTGCCTCTCTGCACCCACAGGCAGCAGGAGCAGAGGTGGCCAGGCTGCTGCTTTGCAGGAGCCATTGTCATGGCAAAATCCCCCTGGGCTTGCCAGGACTGTGACCTCCAGACTGGTCACCACTATCATAGAATAGCCCTGCAGAAAAGGCCTTGGGGTGCTGGTGGCTGAGAAGCTGGCCATGAGCAAACAGTGCACGCTGGCAGCCCAGAAGCACAATGGCATCCTGGGCTGCAGCAAGAGAAGCGTGGCCAGCAGAGCCAGAGAGGTGATTCTGCCACTGCACTCTGCTCTGCTCACACCTCCTCTGCAATACTGGGGCCAGTTCTGGAGNCCATCTGCACTGGGAACGAGCTGAGCATCTCCATCCTGCATCCTCAGTGATGGACCGGGCAGCTCAGGAGGTGTTTCCCAGACACAGAGCAAACACTCCCAGCAAACTCATCTCCCAGGGATGTTTCTCCTGCTCTGTGGTCACAGCTGCATGGGTAGAAACCATCGATTTCATCTCTCAGACAGATAGAGCCTTGTTTGGGGCTAGTGTGGCACAGAAACCTGTCCATCAGTAGTGCTGGTCTCTGCTCTGCATCTTCTTCCAACCAAGAGCTAATCCTGGTGCTGACTGATGTGACAATATACAAACCAGTGAAGGATGCTGAAGCAAAGCAGCTGCTGTCTATCCTGGGAAGCCTGAGCTGCTTCACTCCCACTCCCCTATTGCAATTCACTGCCGATTGCACAGAGTGAGGTTTATTCTCTGCTTGATTGGCATGCACTTAATTACCATTAATGAAGCACTCACATCACGATCCAGGAGAGCCTCTGAACCCCAAAGTATACAGAACCTAAAGAATTACAGCAGAATTCATGGCCTAATTACAGTATATTGTTGAAATACCACTTAAATATAGTGATTATTAAGAGCATATTATTGATTGGGGTTTAACTGCTATGTAAATAAATCTAGTCAGAGGCAAACTGAGCTACTAATTCATTACCCAGCCATAAATCCTCAATAAATATTTTTTCACGAATCAGTTGTTGTTTATTATACAATAAATGTCTTATTAAGTCAAAATTAATCGCTTCTTTGGAGAAACTTCATGGAAGGCTCCCTCCCTCCTCCTCCTCCTCCAGCACCACACTGCTGCTTTACCAGGTGTTCTTTTGCTCTCCCCCATCCCAGCTACCTGTTCCCCCTGGGATTGGGGAGGAGCATGTGCTGCTCCTGCCTCCTGCCAAAGCAAATCCAACCAGCACAGGGTAAGAAATGTCATAGAATCCTAGAATCCTAGACTGGTTTGTGTTGGAAGGGACCTCTGGAGCTCATCTAGTCCAACCCCCCTGCAGTGGCCAGGGACATCCCCAACTACATCAGCTTGCCCAGAGCCCTGGCAAGCCTCACCTGCAATGCCTCCAGGGATGGGAACTCAACCACCTCCCTGGGCAACCTGGGCCAGTGTTCCACCACCCTCGTGGGGAGGAACTTCTTTCTAATGTCCAGTTTAAATCTACTCTTCTCCAATTTAAAACCATTGCCCCTTGTCCTTTCCCTGCAGGCCTTTGCAAACAGGCCCTCTGCAGCCTGCTTGGAAGTTCCCTTTAGGTCCTGGAAGGTCACTAGTAGTTCCCCTGAAGCCTTCTCTTCTCCAGGCTGAACAATCCCAGCTCCCTCAGCCTGTCCTCAGAGCAGAGGTGTTCCAGCCCCTGAGCATTCTCGTGGCCTCCTCTGCACCTGCTCCATCAGCTCCATGTCCTTTCTGTGTTGAGGGCTCCAGAACTGGACCCAGTATTGCAGAGGAGGTGTGAGCAGAGCAGAGTGCAGTGGCAGAATCACCTCTCTGGCTCTGCTGGCCACGCTTCTCTTGCTGCAGCCCAGGATGCCATTGTGCTTCTGGGCTGCCAGCGTGCACTGTTTGCTCATGGCCAGCTTCTCAGCCACCAGCACCCCAAGGCCTTTTCTGCAGGGCTGCTCTCCATCATCTCATCCCCCAGCCTGGATTGATAGTGGGGATTGTTCTGACCCAGGGGCAGGACCCTGCACTTGGTCTTGTTGAAGCTCCTGAGTTTCCCCTGGGCCCAGCTCTCCAGCTTGTCCAGGTCCTTCTGGATGACATCTCACCCCTCCAACTTATCCCCAGCACCCCATAGCTTGGTGCCATCTGCACACTTGCTGCTGGTGCACTCAATGCTGCTGGCCATAGCGTTTATAAAACTATTAAACAGTGCAGGCCCCAGCACAGAGCCCTGAGGGACACCACTTGGCACTGATCTCCAGCTGCACTTGGAGCCATTGACCACTCCCCTCTGGATGTGACCATGCAGCCAGTTCCTTATCCACTGAACAGTCCACCCATCCAATCCACAGCTCTCTAACTTGGCCAGTAGAATGTTGTGGGGCCTGTGTCAAAGGCCTTGCAGAAGCCCAGATAGATCACATCCACCTTGTCCACTGAGGTAGTTACAGCATCGTAACAGTGGTCCTGCCACTGACACTTGGGCCTTGCCTGCCTGCAAACCTTGGCAATTAGCAAAACTCATCAGCTGCCTCTTCCTCCTCCATTCTGAGCATCCCAATTCCTGTGGGGATCCCTCCTTTTTTCCTGTGCTTTCTCCTGCAACGTGCCAAGAGCACGTATGGAGCAACTGGCCCTGGCAAAACAAAGCCCATTGGGTCTTCAGGAGCCAGAAGACATCCCCCAGTAGAGCTGGTCAAATAAAGTAAACATTTTAAGCCAGAAATGATGAAATTTTAATGATTTCCCCCTTTCTTCCACAACTACAAGCATTCAGGCTCCATAGCTGGGTGATTTTCATAGGTCCCAGCAGCTAAGAAAGAAAGACTCTGAATTCCTCTTTGGGCATGAACTATCATGATGAATAATAAATAAAATAAAAAGCAGGAATATTTTGCATCTAGCAAGAGCTTTTCATCTGAGGAGCTCAAAATGATTTACAACAAAAAGTAAGTGTTAGAGGTGTTAGGAAAGCAGAATTTCCTTCCTCTGGGAAATCTCAGTAGTTCAACATTTGTTTTCATCTTGAGATAGGGTGAGAAGTTGAAAGGTTTTTCTGGAATCATCAGTTCCACAACGCTGAAATTCGAAACAGGGACTTCTTTTGACTTTGTTTCATCAAACCTGTGCCTTGTACCCAATTGCATCTGCAATGTTTTGATGTGCCAATTTCAAACAAAATATCTTAGTTTGGATTTTCCCCAGGAAAAAAAAAACAAACAACAACACAAAAACAAGTGGGGCATAAGAGATGCTCCCATTTCCAGTCCCTTCCCTATCATCACAAAGGTAAATCTCCAAGAAATCCAGATTGCTTTTGGAAAGTACTTTTTTTTGCACCAAACCTCCACACATCTCCAGCATCCCTAAGGTCCATTTTGTAGAGGAGGAAACTGAAAGGTCACAGAAGCAAGACCAAACTCCCATGGAGCAGCAATACATTTAATAGCATTATTCCCATCCTCTTCTGGCCTGTCCATGCAGGCAGGCAAGAGGAGGAATTGCTGCCTGTGCTGTAGTTTATCCTGAGCAGATGGAAAATTGAGTTTGGTTTATCCACAACAAGGCCAGGAGAGGAAAGGCTGAATCCATCTACTGCAGAAAAACTAATGCTCTCGTTAGAAAGCTTAATTATTAACATCAGCCTCCAGTTATTTTCCCTGACATTCGTCTCATTGCTGACTCCAGAGTGATTGCTCTTTGCAAACTCTCTGCAGCCTCACACCAGTGACTCTATTGCATGAATTTCCTTTGCCACTGGTCCTCCTAGCCCCAGGGAATCAATATCCTCTCGTTCCTAATGCCTCAGACAAACAACTCATCCCCGTTTCTTGCCTCCTGGAGATGTTTGCCAAAGGTGGGTGAGGCATTGGGAGGAAGCGAGATGGGGACAGGACAGGAGCATATCTATTTTCCTTGACATACCATTTATTGGAAACACATCAGGAGCCTTTCCAGAGCTCCTGATGGAGAATTGATCGTTAGGTTATAAAACTAAATCGTGGTACTCGTAAGAAGAGTAAACACAGGAGCTGGTGGAGGGGGATGGCAGGCACAGAGCTGCACAGCCACCTGCTGAGGGTCTCCAGGGATTTGGGAGTCAAGGGGATAAATTGGATCAATGCTGAGCTTCTCCTGAGATCCCATAAATCCCTTAACAACCAAGTGCATAGCCTTTCACAGAATCACTAAGGTGGGAAGAGACCTCTAAAATCATCAAGTCCAACCATACTTATCACTACCATACCACTAACCCATGGCCCTGAGTAGAGCATCTAGGTGTTTCTTAAACCCCTCCAGGGATGATGAGTACACCACCTCCCTGGGCAGCCTATTCCAAGACTTAACAACCCTTTCAGTAAAGAATTTTCTCCTTATACCTAATCTAAACCTCCCCTGCTGCAACTTGGTGCAACTTTGCTTGAGAGCATCTAAATGGAAATGACCAAGTTGTCTCTCAAAGGTGCCCATTGCAGGAGGAGCCTGTCTGGGTGCATGCAGCCATCACCTTCCTCAGCACTCACAATGTAGGAGCACACATCGAGTGGAAAACATGACAACTGAGAAGGAAACTGCTTTTTGCCTCCTCTTTCCTGGCTGCCCAAGGGGTTGTGCACGTTTAGCCCTAGCCTTCCAGGAGATGCGCAGCCCAATTACACAGCAATCAATTTTGGGAGCACTGAGGAGATAATGGAGTGATAAGGAACAGCCACTGTGGATTTGTCAATAGCAAATCATGTCAAACCAACTTCATTTCCTTTTTTGACGGTGTAATTGGCCTCATGGATTGGAGAGGGGGAGGCAGCAGATGTGATATACCTTGACTTCATTAGAGGGCCTGACATCATCCCACGTGACATCCCCTGTGAGGGAAGATGAGAAGAAAGCTCCGGGAATGTCACTGTAGGGGATAGCTGCCAAGCATTTTCCCATCACCAGGGAGGGCATTTCAAATGGGTTAGAATCCTAGAATCCTAGACTGGTTTGGGTTGGAAGNAGTGTGTTTGCTTTGTATTTCAGCAGTGCTGGGGATAATACAGCAGAAAGCATCTGAGATCAACCCAAAGATCTTGCAGAGAGAAGCCTGGAATGCTCCAGAATGGAAGCTCAGAATTCAAAATACTGATGATAAATTAGACAAGCAGCCAAAAAAAAACAACAAAACCAACCCAAAACACAGTGAGATGAAATTCAATAAAGACAACTGCTAAAAAGTACACTTAGGATGAAGAAATCAGCAGGACTGCAGCCCAGGGAGTGCAAACAGAGAGTCAATCACCAGCTAGATACAAGCCAACCATCACACAGCTGCAACAGGAGCTGAGTCCAGTTTGGGATGTCAGGTGCCAAGGTGTCATCACTAGATGGAATGAGTTACCTTGGGAGAAGGTGGATTATTCTCCTCCTGGAGATTTTGGGGATAAATCAAAGCTATTCTTGATCCTGTATTAATGAGATGGTGGCTGATCTCTTGCTAGCTGGTGAAAACAAGAGGCTCACAGCAGCTCTGACCCCATGGAGAAGCTGTCTTCTGCCTTTAACAAGAAATCCACCATGGCACCCACGTGTGGAAGAGCAACTCTCCCTGCTAAATGCCAGCAAAGCATTGTGATGAGCAAGCAACAGGTGGGGAAAGAACTAAGGGTTAGGCAAAGTTTGGGCTGATATTTTCAAAGTCAGCTATGTGACAGATGTCCTCTTATTAAAATTAATGGGAACTGAACATCCCAGCCTCCCAGGTGACTTTGAAAAGCTTCTCCATGCTTCTTTCCTGCCCAGAGCCTACCCCACTGCTTCCCTCCTTCCACCCTGGGGCCACTGAGAGAAAAAGGGTTACAAAAAACAACATTTGCACCAGAATAAATTAATATTTTTAATGTTGTTTTGGGTTGGGTTTTTTTTCACATCTCACACTCAGCTCCCTCTCTGCTGTCATTTACATACCTGTAACTAATTGCTCATTAGAAAACAAAGAAGGGGAGGAGAGATGAGAGCCTAGATCTCATGCAGTGGGATTGCACCCAGCTAGAATGGAGCATCCATCCCAGGAACAGCCTCTCCAGCCTCCCCAGCCCCTGCCTGGCACAGCAGCCACCTGCAGAACTAATAACTTGCTAAGGGCATTCATCCTCTGCCTGCAAAGCAAATCACACTTGCTGGCCCTGACAGCCCCAGCCCTGGGGAATCACATCAACTGCAAGCCCAGGAAATGCACACAGATTACAGCCAACATTATTCAAAGAGCAAGTTAGATCCCCACCATCCAGACTGGCTAATATACTGGTAAAAAATGCACTTTGCAGGAGGGATTTCTGACACAGCTCTTCATAACCAGAAGGAAAGTGCTTTGAGGAAGAGAAGAGTAAACAAAATGATACACTTCTGCTGCTCTGCGTGCCTGGAGGCATTAAAATATACTTCACCTTGGCTAAGCTGGAGACTAAGAGACTCCCAGCCCAGATGTGCTGCCACGGATGCTCAGGGCTTCCTGTACAGCTGTGGGGGGGATGCCAGCCTTCCCACAAATGCAGGCTGCCCCATGTCACCTCAGCTGTACCCACATGCTCTGGAGGAAATACTCAGTCCTCTAGGATGCTCTGCTCAAAGATACCTGCCAATCTAGCCATTGAAAGCCACAGTGTGCACTCACTGTAAGTAAGTATATTACATGCACCTAGCAGGACTGCAGACCTTTGCATCTGCTGCATCTGGAGCAAAAAGTGCAGGTCTCTTTGGGTCACCTGTCTGAAAGCACTATCCTCTCTGTCCCTGTCACATCAGGGCTTGTGGAGGATGCTGAGGTCTTGCACACCTTTCTTCTCCTCACGTGGTGCACTATTAAGCTACGTGGAGGCTGGCAAATGTAGCTCACTGGTGACCTGCTCAAGCTGAAGGTTGGTAAAGAGGTCTGAAGTTCCCAGCAGAGCTAAGAGCAGGAGTAAACCTCTCCCATCCATTAATCACAACTATCCTGGGTGCTGCCTTGCTTTTGCAAGTGGCAGGACAGAGAGCAGGGCCTGATGGCCTGAAAACCATCTCTCTGCTTCACCAGACATCACTTCTCTCTCAATCCTCCCATCTCCAAACACATCTCTCCCAACCTAAGCTGAAGCCTCTGAGAAACAGAAAAGCTGCCAAAAGGCAGTGATTTCCTCCCCTTCCCTTCGCAAGCATCCCCAGATTGCAGGGAGAGGGAGAGAATGTGTTGATCTGCTTGAGGGCAGGGAGGCTCTCCAGAGGGATCTGGATAGGCTGGATCACTGGGCCAAGGCCAATGCCATGAAGTTCACTAAGGCCAAATGCCAGGTGCTGCCCCTTGGCCATAGCAACCCCCAGCAGTGCTCTAGGCTTGGGGAGCAGTGGCTGCAGAGCTGCCAGGCACACAGGGACCTAGGGGTGCTGAGTGACAGCTGAACAGGAGCCAGCAGTGTGCCCAGGGGGACAAGAAGGCCAATGGCATCCTGGCCTGGAGCAGGAACAGTGTTGNATCATCCAGCACCCAGGTATGGTGAGGGGGAGGAGGTGGGAGCGAGCCTGCGCGGCACTGGCAGAGGAACAAACAGCCTTGTGGGACTAAATTGCATTCAGCATAATAAACTATCATCTTGAAACGAGTGCTCCAATTGAGTTTTGATGTAAACACTAATATTTTCTCCACTCTGCTATTCTCTTCCAGGGAGATCTCATGTATATTTCACTATGTGTCCTACCTACTATTGCTCTCATACATCAAAGGGTTGGAGGACAAGGAGCCTGATTTTGAAAACATTATTCTTTTAAAGATTTATTCCCTGGTCCTGACCACCTCCTCTGCTGAAAGGGAGAAGCTCTCCATAAATTATTGCAGTGCCCTATGTAAAACATGCACGTGCATGCTGCCCTCAGCTTGGTAAACTGTGCAAGGAGAGAGACACTACAGCTCTTCTCCTTTCTGGTCCATGCTCTCCTGAGACCTTTCCCTGTGCCAGGCTACTCCTGTTACCATCCCATTGTGATCCTGAGCAGCTAGAAGCTGTGGGATGAGGATCATAAGTGACTTGCCCAAGGCCATAAGGTCTGAGGAGACCTTCTTGTGGACTTCCAAGATCTTGGGGACCTACAAGAGAGCTGGGGAAGGACTTTTAAGGACGTCAGGTAGTGATAGGACTAGGGGAATGGATCCAAGCTTGAGGAGGGGAGATGTAGGTTGGCTGTTAGGCAGAAGTTGTTGGCCAGGAGGGTGCTGAGCCACTGTGCCAGGTTGCCCAGAGAGGTGGTGGCAGCCCCAGCCCTGGCAGTGTTGCAGGCCAGGCTGGCTGGGGCTGGGAGCAAGCTGCTCTAGTGCCAGGTGTCCCTGCCCATGGCAGGCACAGGGCTTGGGATAGAGGAGCTTTAGATCCCTTCCAACCCTGTCAATTCTCTAATTCTCTATGGTGAACAGGTGGCAGAGAAGGGGCCTCCACATAACTTGATGTCTCACTTTGACATCCCACCTTGTACTTCTCCCCAGGTAAAACCAGTCCTGGAGCTCAGCCTAACACAGGCAGGGCTCCAACACCTCTAAACCCTACTCAGAGCTCTGCACAACTGCACCAGAGCCCATACACCCACTCTGGAAAGTGGCAGCTCTAACCAGCCCAGACAGACATATGTCAGGAGAGATGATGTATTCACATCCTCATTTTGCAGCCCCCAGAGCCTGAGCTGCTCAGGGTCACCAAGGAGAGCTGCAAGAAACATTCCAAACTTTCCGAAGGCTGAAGAGCACAAGGTTCTATGCACTGTGCATTCCCACTGCCCTTTCCCTGGCAGATGCTGGGAGGCACTCAAAGGAAGCTACGTTCCTTTAAAATTAAATAAAAGCAGCTCATTTTGGCATGCAAGAGCTAATGCACTTGGGGCACTTCTTGCTTCAGGGCACTGCTGACAGAAGAGGAGTAACAAAGTTAAGAAAGCAATTAAGGAGCTGCTGCAGACCCTGGGTGGGAGGTTGGCTCTTGAGGGAAGCCACAGCACACACAGTGAGGAGAGGAGAGCCTCTGCCAGCCCAACAGCTTGGGATGTGACTGTCTCCAAGCCTCTCCCTAAGCTGGCAGCACAGAAGCTTGGAGCATGGACATGCCCTTTCAGCCTCCAGTTCTGACCTGAGAATGGGAGGAAATACCCTTTGCCTTGTCCAGCCTGACTGCATGGCTTGGAAAGCAGCTGGTGAACAGGAGCTGGATGTCCCCAGGGTCTCCAGATCCCATGGGAATCAGGCAGCTGAGAGCATAAACATCTAATTGAGCAGCTCCTTCTCTTCACTGCATCCCTGAGGTCAAGTTTAACACTGCCCTGGTCTCAGGGAAGGCACTGCCAGGCTTTTGCCACGTACAGGATGGGGGAAAACTTACAGCAGCTCTCCAGAGGGTGGTGAGGAGCTGTGGAGAGGAGTGAAGAGCTGGTGGCTTCTCTGTCTGCTGTGGAGTTTTGTCAGCACCGTGTGGAAGAGCAGCAGCATTGCAGACTGCTCCCAGCTCCTCACCATGTAGCTCACCCACACACATCTCCCCAAGCTCCTCCAGACTTGGCATCTCACTATGATAGGTTCTGTGGTCCCTACTTAATGCAAAGCAACACTTGGCAACCCCACCATAAGCTTGCCTGGGGCCAGGATGCACAAGGTGTGCAAGGATGTGCATGGTACACAAGGATGCACAAGGTACACAAGGATGCACAAGGATGCACATGGTTCATGAGGATTTGCATGGTACACAAGGATGCACAAGGTGCACAAGGATGCACATGGTGCAGAAGGATGCACAAGGTTCATGAGGATTTGCATGGTGCACAAGGATGCACAAGGATGCACCTGGTGCAGAAGGATGCAGAAGGATGCACATGGTTCATGAGGATTTGCATGGTGCACAAGGATGCACAAGGATGCACATGGTTCATGAGGATTTGCATGGTACACAAGGATGCACAAGGTGCACAAGGATGCACAAGGATGCACATGGTTCATGAGGCTTTGCATGGTACACAAGGATGCACAAGGTGCACAAGGATGCACAAGGATGCACATGGTTCATGAGGATTTGCATGGTGCACAAGGATGCACAATGTGCAGAAGGATGCTCATGGTTCATGAGGATTTGCATGGTACACGAGGATGTACAAAGTGCACAAGGATGCACAAGGTGCATGAGGATGCATAGCTGCCTCCAAGGAGCAGGCATGGAGCTGGGTCAACATCAGAGGGACTGCATGAGGACCATACAAGCAAACTGGGGGTTAGGAATCATGCCCAGCCCTCTCTCTCTGTTAAATTCCCCACCACACACAATGCTCTGCCTCTGCACCCCTGCACTCCTCAGTGACTCATGGATATTTTGAGGCTGGGAGAGATGGTTCTGACAGTTATAGCAAGGCCTTGGAAAAAAATGGCAAAACACTGACTCAGAGCAAACATCAGGAATCTCACATCCATCCCTCTGCATGTCTGGTCCACACAGGAGACCATGGAGAGCAGGAGCAGCTGCAGAGCATTTCCTAGTCCCTTTCAAAAGTCTCTCCCTCTCTTCTCAGCTTGGATGCTTTCCGGCAGTGCAGAAGCCAGAATGTAAATGGAAAGGAAGTAAAAATGTTCAAAGGCTTCAAACCCCTCTGCATTTGATTCAGGTAGGGCTGGAGGCTCTCCTGCTTCTGTCTCCACTCACACACTCACTGAAGGTCTCAGCCAGAGCATCCTCCCTGGTTCCTTGTGCTATTTCAACGTGGCCACTCAGGGAAGGAATTACATCATCCACAGGGATGCACAACCCACACACAGCAGGTGTGCAAGAGCTCAGAGCTCACCACTGCCTTCCAAAATAATGACCCCAAGAGGCAGAAACAGAGAACATTCAGAGAATCACAGAGCATCAGGGGCTGGAAGGGCCCTAGAAAGATCATCTAGTGCAACCCCCCTGCCAGAGCAGGATCATCTAGACCAGCTCACACAGCAATGTGTCCAGGCAGCTCTGCAATGGCTCCAGACAAGGAGACTCCACAGCCTCCTGGGCAGCCTGGGCCAGTGCTCTGGCACCTGAACTGCAAACAAGTTTCTCCTCGGGTTAATACTAAACCTCCTGTGCTCCAACTTGCTCCCATTGCCTCTTGTCCTACCATTGGANGTTCAATACTGAACGGTATTGTCCTCCTCTGGACCCAGCATGTCCTCTCCATTACCTTTTTTGTGCCCCAAGGAATAGCTCTGAAGTGGGCAGAGCATAAGGTCTTTTTTTTTTATTCATTAATTCCTTAGCATCTTTCAGCATGTGGCTTTACATGACTGCTTATTCCCTCAGTTGGTAGAGATAACCAAGGAAGCACGGATCATTTCTACACTAAGCCAGGATTTAGGCCTAAAGCTAGTGAACTGAGGCTTAGATTAGATGGCATCAGCCCTCTGCAATCTGCCTCTGTAAGATTTTGGCCTAACTTTGTCATCTTAATCAATGGAGCATCATGTAATTCAGCTGGGCTTGAAGTCTCAGCTACGTTTGGGCTGCTTCCAAGCCAACACTACCTGTCTGTTACTCAGTGTCCTGTGTAGCAAGACTCAAAGTGCACATTTCTTTCTGCAGCTGTGAATCCGTGCACAGCAAATCCTGATTTGAGGCTGTCTGACAGGGAATGGAAAGCAAAGCCACTCTTGCTCCCTTTGGGCTGAGAGGAGAGGTCCTGCTCCTTGCTGGGGTTTGCTTTCCTTTGGAGTGATGGAGGAGCAGGGTCAAAAGGAAAAAATAGTTGGTGTTTCTTCAGATTTTAGAGGGGTTTTAGTCATCTGGCTTTGTAGTTTTCATCATTTTCCCTAGGAAAAACCTGCCAGAGGAGCAGAGAGAGCTGGGTCTCTTCAGCCTGGACAAGAGGAGACTGAGAGGAGACCTCAGCAATGCTTAGAAATATGTGAAGGGTGAGTGTCAGGAGGAGAGAGCCAGGCTCTGCTCCATGGCATCCAATGGTAGGAAAAGAGGGAATGGGAGCAAATTGGAGCACAGCAGGTTTAGTATTAACCTGAGGAGAAACTTGTTTGCAGTTCAGGTGCCAGAGCACTGGCCCAGGCTGCCCAGGAGGCTGTGGAGTCTCCTTGTCTGGAGCCATTGCAGAGCTGCCTGGACACATTGCTGTGTGAGCTGGTCTAGGTGATCCTGCTCTGGCAGGGGGGTTGCACTAGATGATCTTTCTAGGGCCCTTCCAACCCCTGACATACTGGGATACTGTGACACAATGCTCTCCTGCCCAGCCCCTGCAGCTGGCAGACCCCTCTCCCCTCCATGCCAAACACTATCTGGGCTTTGCCTCTAGCAAGCATCAAGTCAAGTTCCTCCCACCCTGCTCAGCCAGTAGGGAGGAGAATGAAGCCACAACCTCTTTGAAACACAAGTCACAAAACTTCCCTTTCCAAAACTGGTGTGAGAGCTGGAACCAAGGAAAGCTGGAGGGATGCAGAGCATCCTAACACCCTGTGAGCATTGTGGCAGTGTGACTCTGATGCTGGGCAGGTAAAACCACACCACAAGCCCCCCCAGCCCCCCAGCAGGAGCTGAGCTGCTCACCCCTGTACCAACAATAAATACAACTGCAATAAATATGCAAAGTTGCAAGGGATTTACATTGACATTTGGACTGGGGAAGGGAAAGGGGGGAGAGCTGAGGGGAGAGAGAAATAAAGTCCATTATAGCACAGAGTAATTTGGGATATTACCACTGGCATCTGAATTACAAATCTACCTCTCATTACTGGTGTGTTAACCGGGAAAGGCAGCTCCTCAACAACATGCAAGGCAGAGTTTATTAGCATGAATTTGCATAATAATTAGCTCTGCAGCAAGCAAAGGCTGTTGTGCCTTTCAAAAAGCCAACTTTCAATGTCAATATCCAGCCCCAATTTGGCTCCCACCCTAGGGCCCTATGGCAGCTGGGCAGCTGCTGCTAGCTCCGGGATGCTGCCACCTGCAGCAGGGACACACTGAGGTCCTGCCTCAGCCCTCCAGCAGCTCTCAGGTGCCAGGAAGCACAGGAGAGCTCTTGGGAAAGGTCTTTGGCAAGGAAACCTCACTGCATGGGAGTTTCTGTAGCACACGGAGTGTTTCAGCCTTCCAGGGAGAGTTTCTGCATCGCACAGCCACTTGCAGTGTTCCAAAGAGTTTCTTTCCCTGGTGCATTAGTAAATTTGGCCCCCAAAAAACCCAAAATCACCACTCAAAGCAGCCTTTGGCCATCCAGAGCTGCTTCCCATCCCTTCCCCATCATGCTAAACCTGCCACCAGCTACAAACTCCCCATCACTGCCCCTCCAGCATCCCCACTGCCAGCAAAGCCTTCAGACACCACGAGTCATATAACACAACCTAGAGAAGACACAGGAGAGAGGCATTTCCTATCTAACAATGCCTCAATGAAGAGAAAAGTAGAGTAAATAAAGGGAAATAGAGTTATTCTCCATCTCCCCAAGCTGGCCCCCACAAGTGTGACACTAAACTGATTGATGCTCAGCAGCCTGGCATTTTCCAGGTAGCCTTGTGCCAATAACAGACTCTTTACTAGCCCAGATGGAAAAATAAAGGCAAAAACATGAGGCTATTTTAGTCTTCTTGCTGAAACTGCAAGTTTCATCTGCTAGGGCTCTCTCTGTAAATATATATGTATTTGCAGGTGTATTTCAAATGCAAATAGCTCAATTTGAACAAGGCAAACAAACCACACTTGCTGCTGGGAAGGAGCCTGTAGTAGTTTGTTTCTCCAAATGTTTTCTTTGATATAATTTTTTTTTCACAGCTTTTCAGCAAAAAAAATCTTGCCTGGGAAAACTGCCTGTCTCCAATCCCCTGTGCTGCAAGCAGCTTCCCTCACCTTGCATGCTCCAAGCCTTCAATTTCAAGAACTTTTAGGGGTAGCCTAAACACTTCCCTGGGTTAAAGGAGATGCTGAATAAGATTTCTGCCCTGGGGAGGTCATGCAGGCAGTCATACATCTGTGGGCAAGGTACCCGGGCAGCAAGTGACAACTGCTATGTGCCTTGTGTCCCAGCCAGAGCTGCTCAAGAGGAATCAGAGCCTCTCACTGTGAAGTGTTAATTGTTAAGTGTGTAGCTACCCTACTGCTGTTTGCAAGAGTGTGCCTCAGTTTCCCCTAAAAGGATATTATTCCCAAGCAGGGACTGAGATGATGATTTCCAGACAGCAGCATCTCAGTGTCAGCTTCAACTCAGCTCTTTCCAACGCAAGAAAAACCTCACTCACTTCTAGAAAGAAATGTTACCCAGCAGAGTCTCAGATCTGCCATCTGCAGGCCTTCAGCTGCGAGTCCTGCTCTCTGCAGCCTCTCTGTTGGAGAAGAGCCCTGGGGAAAAGCTCTAGGAGTGCTGGTGGCTAGGAGGATGCCCATGAGGCAGCAATGTGCCCTTGTGGCCAAGAGGCCAATGGCATCCTAGGATGCATGAAGAGGAGCGTGGCCAGCAGAGCCAGAGAGGTTCTTCTCCCCTCTCCTGTGCCCTGGGGAGGCCTCCCCTGGAATGCTGTGTCCAGTTGTGGGCCCCTCAGCTCCAGAAGGATAGGGAGCTGCTGGAGAGAGTCCAGCCCAGGGCCAGCAAGATCCTGAAAGGAGTGGAGCATGTGCCCTAGGAGGACAGGCTGAGAGAGCTGGGTCTCTTCAGCCTGGACAAGAGGAGACTGAGAGGAGACCTCAGCAATGCTCAGAAATATGTGAAGGGTGAGTGTGAGGAGGAGAGAGCCAGGCTCTGCTCCATGGCATCCAATGGTAGGACAAGAGGGAATGGGAGCAAGTTGGACCACAGGAGGTTTAGTATTAACCCAAGGAGGAACTTGTTTGCAGTTCAGGTGCCAGAGCACTGGCCCAGGCTGCCCAGGAGCCTGTGGAGTCTCCTTGTCTGGAGCCATTGCAGAGCTGCCTGGACACATTGCTGTGTGAGCTGGTCTAGGTGATCCTGCTCTGGCAGGGGTGTTGCACTAGATGATCTTTCTAGGGCCCTTCCAACCCCTCACATATTGGGGTACTGCGATTCTCTTCCCACCACAACCTATGCAACTCCTGCCCAGCACGAGCTGCCACACACTGGCTTCTCCTTTCAGCCCTTTCTAGTCTATTCCATGCAGTTATTCTTTCAGACAGGTATAAAAGGAGTCCTAACAGCAAGAAACCTCAGCATCTCTGTCTGTGCTAAACCAGACCAAGCTCTACCTCCCCAGGAAATAAGATGGAGTTTTGAACCATTCAACATCATCTCTGTTAGCAGAAGGCTTCAGAGGTTCCTGCCCTTGAAACACAGGATTGGGTTGGGGGGAAAGGAGGAAAGTATGGTTCAGGTCCTGAGAGGGTAGAATAAGGCATTTGGGAAAGGCTGATGTTGGAGACTGCCAGCATTTCCCTGGATTTCCAGGGAGATAGTGGCTGTGCTAGCTCCAGGTTGACACGAGATGGTGCTGCTTCCCCAGGCACGGGTAGGGATACAGCCAGGCAGGGATGCTACAGGAATACAGGAGGCAAGGATGCTGCTGGGATACAGCCAGGTAGGGATGCTACAGGAATACAGGAGGCAAGGATGCTGCTGGGATACAGCCAGGTAGGGATGCTGCTGGGGTGTAGTCGGATAGGGATGTTACAGGGATACAGCCAGACAGGGATGCTGCTGGGATGCAGTCGGATTGGGATGTTACAGGGATACAGCCAGACAGGGATGCTGCTGGGATGCAGTCGGATTGGGATGCTACAGGGATACAGCCAGGCAGGGATGCTGCTGGGATGCAGTCGGATTGGCATGCTACAGGGATACAGCCAGGTAACGATGCTGCTGGGATGCAGCTGGGCAGGGATGCTCCAAGCCCACCCTCCTTGCTGTCCCTCAAACTCTTGCAGCTCACAAAGCAAGGGGTACATGTGGGGAGTGTAGGGAGCTGGGATGGTGGCACAGCAGTAGGCAGGAGCCACTACAAGTGGAGCTTCTGGTTTTCAGCTCATTTAAAATCTCTTCATAGAGAGAGATGGGTAAATAACTATTCCAAAGCACTCTCCACTTCAGGTAAGAGATTTGTGGTTAAAGAATAAAATGCCTAGGTTCAGAGGGAAAAAAAAAATTGCTTAAAAATTGACCAAATGAAAAGATCTCATAAACCAGCTCAACAGTTTTTGTGCAAGTCAGACATTTGTTCCTAATCTGGGCTTTTAAAGAAAAGTTGGAGAAGCTTTTCCTAATTCACTCATAAAGATCTATTTAAAAAAGATATTTCCATGCCCTTCTCATGGCTGTTTTTCCTTTTGGAAAAAGCAGGGAGCTAAGGATCCTGCAGAACTCCTCAGCAATCTGGACCCATGAGTGCCAGCCCAGGCAGGGACAGGGAGCAAAAGCAGGGAAGAAGCATTTGGGAAGAAGATGATTCTGCAGTGAATTTCAAAGGAGTTTATCAGCTGCTGCTGGGTAAATCAGCTTGGCTAAGATAAGAACCAGAACAAATATTTATTCCAAATTTACACTGACCTAAACCTGAGTGCTTGAGGGTTGAATAATTTCAGTGAACTATATATTTTTGTCAAATCATTTCCTGGGCTTCTTGCATGGGTTGAAAGAGATTTAGCTGGGAAGGATAAATCCTGGTGGCTCATCTACTGTTGTCAAAAGGATGGGATGGGAACACAGATAGAAACACTGATAGGTAGCAATAAAAATGATCTTTACAGTGTTTCAGCCTCTGCTGTTTTGTGATGGCAAAACAAGAGCAAGATTTCTCCAAGTGATTTTGGAATGCCAACATGTTCAAAAGGCTCATCTGGCAAAAAAAGGGATCCCAAATTTGCAGCAAGCTCTTCATGGCTCCTCCTGTGCAAACCCCTGCTCAGCACCCCTTGTCAGAAGTCACAGCTCAGCTCCTCAGCACTCAGGAAATTTGGCTAGCTCTGTACTACACAGGCAAGAAGCTTAAACATATTCCTTGGACATTTCCTGGCTTGCCTGCCCTGCCTAAAGGGAGAAGCAGTTTTGTCACTTGCACATCTGGCTAGCTAAGTGGGCTCCACATCTGTACCTGCTGTGCAGAAGGTATCTATCTAGGCTGGAGCCTGCATCTGAAGGAGAGCATCTTCCCCCATCACCATCCCAAGCATCCCTCCCCACAGCAGGCAGGAGCCTCTTGTACCTGCAAGGATCCACAGTCCCTCCCATTGCAAACACCAAGTTCTGGGCCCCTCAGCTCCACAAGGAT
>VWZO01000908.1:3250-21749 GCA_013396975.1 Bucco capensis
GAGAATGCTCAGGGGCTGGAACACCTCTGCTCTGAGGACAGGCTGAGGGAGCTGGGATTGTTCAGCCTGGAGAAGAGAAGGCTTCAGGGGACCTACTAGTGACCTTCCAGGACCTAAAGGGAACTTCCAAGCAGGCTGCAGAGGGCCTGTTTGCAAAGGCCTGCAGGGAAAGGACAAGGGCAATGGTTTTAAATTGGAGAAGAGTAGATTTAAACTGGACATTAGAAAGAAGTTCCTCCCCACGAGGGTGGTGGAACACTGGCCCAGGTTCCCCAGGGAGGTGGTTGAGTTGCCATCCCTGGAGGCATTGCAGGTGAGGCTTGCCAGGGCTCTGGGCAAGCTGCTCTAGTTGGGGATGTCCCTGGCCACTGCAGGGGGGTTGGACTAGATGAGCTCCAGAGCTCCCTTCCAACCCAAACCAGTCTTTGATTCTATGTTCTGCTTCTGCCCTCATTAACAATGGACATCTCAGGATCATGGCATCCAGAATGGTTTGGTTTGGAAGAGACCTGCAAAGGTCATCTAGTGTATCTGGAGTGAGCAGAGATGTTTGCAGCTAGAGCAGCTTGCTCAGAGCCCAAACAAGCTGAGCTGCAATGGTTCCAGGGCTGGGACATCTTCACCTCTCTGGGCAATCTTACCTAATGTGACCTTGGCAGGGCTACCTAAAGGGAACGGGAACATGAGGCCAGGGCTATGCTAAATACCTTGGATGTGGCTCAGCACCTTCAGCCCTTTCCCCTCTCTGAAGGGCTTTTCCAGGAGAAAACACCCTTTTTGTTGTTGTTGTTTGTTCATAGCTGTTTTCATTTGGGTTTTCTTACTCCAGGCATGAGATGACATCAGAGGTTGGTAATTCAGCAGCAGCCTGAGCTGCCACACTTCATCTGGGAGTAAATATTTAACCTTCAAAGAAATAATTGGCCTGTGTTTCTGTAGTCCCAGAGGTGGAGGAGGTAGATAAATGCTTCACAAAACCCTAATTTTTGAAGTTTCCAAGTATTTTTGTGCTTAAGCTGTAAACCAAGGGCATTGACTTGCTGCTTCTTAGGCTGGAGCAGAACAAGAGACTGAATGCCTAGCTTTTCCATCCTGCTTGTTACTGCTCTGTGAAGGGAGCAGGATCTCTAGTTTAGGAACAGGAATGCCTCTCAACTCTTCTCCCTCCAGCTCTCCTGACCACTTTGGAGCTCCTTTCCACGTTCTGTGCTCCCAGCTCTTGCTGGAGCAGGAGGGGATTGCTAACTCATGGTCTGTATTCTGTGGGATGCCTGCAGTGCAGGTGGTCCCTGGGTCCCTTTCTGCCTCTGTTGGGGATGCTTTTGCATAATTAATCAGGCACTTCTTTGACTTTAGCCAATGTGCACAGAGGAGAAGCTGTTGGAGGACTGCAGCTGCTTGAGGCTGGAGTCTGTTTATCCAGCTAGAGGCAAGGATTAGTCTCCACTCCTGGAGCTCAAGCTGCAGCATGCTGCTCTTGCAGCCAGGACACGGGCAGGATGATCCTCTGCTGCTCCCCAGGAATGAGCTCTCCTGCAGCTGGAACAGCCAGGAGACAAACCTAAAGCCATTTGAAAGAGACACTCACAGCTCTAAGTGCAGTAGGTGATGCAGGAGCTGCAGGGATGATAGCTGGACCTCCCTAACCCAGGATCTGCTGCACCAGAGGCAGGGAAGGTTTGTCCTGTTTCCATGCTGATAAACACTCTGGATGCAATCCCTTCCATCTCTATGTGATGAAGTCTGCTAGGAGAGGCTGCCTGGGCCATCAGCACTGACTCAGACCCCTTTACCATCGTCTGTGTCACCCTCAGGGCTGCAGGGGGCCACTGGATGAGAAGCTGCCCATGAGCCAGCAGTGTGCACTTGCAGCCCAGCAAGCCAAGCCTAGCCTGGGCTGCAGCAGGAGCAGTGAGGCCAGCAGGGGCAGGGAGGTGATTCTCCTCCTCTACTCCACTCTGGGGAGATCCCACCTGGAATACTGCATCCAGTTCTGGAGCCCCCAGCACAAGAAAGAGCTGGAGGGGCTGGAAGGTGTCCAGAGCAGGGCCAGGAGGATGCTCAGAGGCTGGAGCACCTCTCCTCTGAGAGAGGTGGGATTGTTCAGTCTGGAGAAAAGAAGGCTCCCAGGAGACCTTCTTGTGGCCTTCCAGGATCTGCAGGGGCTACAAGAGAGCTGGGGAAGGACTTGTTAGGATGTCAGGCAGTGCTAGGACTAGGGGGAATGGATCCAAACTAGAGGAGGGGAGATTGAGGTTGGCTGTTAGGCAGAAGTTGTTGCCCAGGAGGGTGCTGAGCCACTGTGCCAGGTTGGCCAGAGAGGTGGTGGCAGCCCCAGCCCTGGCAGTGTTGCAGGCCAGGCTGGCTGGGGCTGGGAGCAAGCTGCTCTAGTGCCAGGTGTCCCTGCTCATGGCAGGCACAGGGGTTGGGGCTAGAGGAGCCTGAAGGTCCCTTCCAACCCTGACAGTTCTATGGTTCTGTGATTCTATTTCTA
Source organism: Bucco capensis (assembly GCA_013396975.1). Lineage (NCBI taxonomy): Eukaryota > Metazoa > Chordata > Aves > Piciformes > Bucconidae > Bucco > Bucco capensis. Next base: position 5,745 of record VWZO01000908.1, read on the forward strand.
GGCAGAATTGAGATCATGTCCCCAGGCAGTTACCCTCTGGCCTCCCTGTGCTCTTTCAGACTCTCTTTCTTTGCATTCTCTCTCCCTTCCTGTATCTGTTAGCTTCTATTTCTATTCCTCAGGAGCCCTGCACTTGACCTTTCTGTGCCAGATCTCTGCTCAGCTGGGAAAGGAGACCATCTCACTCTCTCCAGCTCCTTGCAAGGAGGTTGCAGTGAGCTGGGGATAAGTCTCTTCTCCAGGATTAGCAGGGAGACGACAAGAGGAAATGGCCTCAAGTTGCAGCAGGGGAGGTTTAGATAGGATATAAGGAGGAATTTCTTCCCTGCAAGGGTTGTTCAGTCTTGGCCCAGGCTGCCCAGGGAGGTGCTGGAGTCACCATCCCTGGAGGGGTTGAAGAAACATCTAGCTGCTCTCCTTAGGGCCATGGGTTAGTGTCCTGGGGGGGATAGGGATGGTTGGACTTGAGGAGCTTAGAGCTCTCTTCCAACCTTACTGAATAATAGATAACACTAGCTGAACTCCTATGGGGTCTGTGCATCCTCCTTGTTGCTTCTGCTTTATCATCCTCCTCTTCCCTTTTTCTTTGCTCTTGTCTTCCCTACAGCTACCTGGGAAGGGAAGAGGGCTGGGGAGACCTCCATGCCCCTCCTGGAGACAGTGTGTTTTGCCAGTGCTGGGCTGGCATATCCCCTGTGCTGTCAGGGCTGCTGAGCAGACTCAGGGCTCCACTCCTCCTGTTTGCAGGGAGCAGGCTCAGCCCTGCAGACAGCTCTGCCTCCACCCTTCCTCCCCTGGCCTGAGGGGATAAAGCTCCCCAGGGCTTGTTTCCTGGTGGCTTTGTCTCCCTGCAGTCGTGCTGGGGAAATGGGAAAGCTTCTCATCTCAGGATTTCAGGATAGGAACAGTCTCACAGTATCCCAGTGTGTCAGGGGTTGGAAGGGCCCTAGAAAGCTCATCTAGTGCAACCCCCCTGCCAGAGCAGGAGCACCTAGACCAGCTCACACAGCAATGTGTCCAGGCAGCTCTGCAATGGCTCCAGACAAGGAGACTCCACAGGCTCCTGGGCAGCCTGGGCCAGTGCTCTGGCACCTGAACTGCAAACAAGTTCCTCCTCAGCTTAATACTAAACCTCCTGTGCTCCAACTTGCTCCCATTCCCTCTTGTCCTACCATTGGATGCCATGGAGCAGAGCCTGGCTCTCTCCTCCTCACACTCACCCTTCACATATTTCTAAGCATTCCTGAGGTCTCCTCAGGAGGCCAAACTGGCTTGGAGGCCAAACTTGTTCATGAGATGCTTTAATCCTGCTTGGCCGTGTTGTCAGTGTCAAGATGTAGCTGCTGATCCTCTCTGCTTTAGCCTGAAAAGGAGTAGGGAACTTCAGCCTGAAGCTTGCCCTTCAAGCCTCCTGGGGAGCCTTAACCATGCCAAACCTCTCCCACATCCACTCCTCTTGGCTCTGTGCTGCCCCTGGATCCCTCCATGCTTTTGAGTGGGAGTTGCTGGAGTTGGAAGCTCAGGTTACCTCTTGGGAACTAAGGGGGAAAGGTGCCTTTGATGGTGTTGTGTCAACAAAACTCACAGCCCAAAGGAGGTGGGAGAGACTCTGCTGTCACCTGCCCCAGGTGCTTGTGTATTCAGATGTGGTCCCTGTGGGGTGGGAGGCTCTTGGGCTGAACAAGAAACCTGCCCCTGAGTCGTGGAGCAGGAGCAGAGTGCTTTGCCCTTGACAGAGCTGTGCAAAAACCTGGCCTCAAGCAAAAATAGAAAGCTCTTTTCATCCTCTCCTCCTCAAAACCAGCAGCAGGTTGTCACAACACTTGGTGAAGTTTCCTGATGCTGGTCCCAGTCTGAGCTGAGCTTCCATGTCTGGAGCCTGCTGAGCATTGGGAGCTGAAAGAAGAGCTGAGCTTGCTGAAGAAGGGAGGCAGTCCTGCAGCTGAGAGGCAGCAGACACCTGCCCATGGCTGCAGCAACTTCATGCACAGCAGAAAGAACTTCCAGGGCTTGTGGCTGTGGAGTAGTTCATGGGATTGGTGGAGTTTCTGGAGAGTAAAGAGATGTTGGAGTGGTGGAAACCATCTGGTGTTTGGATTTAAAATCCACTGGGTCAGAAAACCTCCTAAGATTGTTTGCATCTTCTTTCTTCTGAGAGCTCTTAGTGAAATGCTCTGCCCTCATCTTGCTCTGGCCAGGCTGCATCCATGGGCTGAGGTTCCCCAAGGCCAAGTGCTGGGTCCTGCACTTGGGGTGCAACAACCCCAGCAATGCTCCAGGCTTGGGGCACAGTGGCTGCAAACTGCCAGAGGAAAAGGACCTGGGGAGATTGGTTGACAAGAGGTTGGAGATGAGAAGCAGAGTGCCCAGGTGGCCAAGAAATCCAACAGCATCCTGCCTTGGATCAGCACTAGTGTGGCAGCAGCACTAGGGCAGGGATTGTCCTCCTGGCCTGGGCACTGGGGAGGCCACAGCTCCAATCCTGGGCTCAGGTTTGGGCTCCTCACTCCAAGAAGGACATTGAGGTGCTGGAGTGTGTCCAGAGAAGGGCAAGGAAACTGGGGAAGGGTCTAGAGCACAAGTGTGGTGAGGAGCAGCTGAGGGCACTGGGCTTGGTTAGTGTGGAGAAGAGGAGGCTCAGGGGAGACCTTAGCTCTCTCTCCAGCTCCCTGACAGGAGTTAGCAGTGATAGGACAAGAGCATATCACAAGTGATAGGACAAAAGGCAACAGCCTGAAGTTGCACCAGGGGAGGTTCAGGTTGGACATTAGGAACAATTTCTCTTCCAAAAGGCTCATCAAGGCCTGGCCCAGGCTGCCCGGGGCAGTGTTGGAGTCACCATCCCTGGAGGGGTTTAAAAAGCATTAATGTGGTTCTTACTAACATGGTTTAGTGGCATGTTGGTGATAGGTAGATGGTTGGATTTTATGATCTTAGAGGTCTTTTCCAACCTTAATGATTCTGTGATTGTGTGATTCCGACTGCAGCTTCTGGCCGGAGGTGTCTGATGCTTCAGAGTTCAAGAGGTCAGTGACAGGGATGGAAATCTCTTGTAGTATGTTTGGTGTCTTTCTGCTGACATGGTGTTGCATGCAGCCTGGATGAGAGGAAAGCTTTTCTTTAGCTCTCTTCCTGATCTGGTTTGTTTCTTCCTTGTTGCCCTTTTGAGTTAAATAGCAGGAGGATGTATTTCTGCCTTCTCAGAGCTAAAACTTTCCGTGTTATCATCAAAAAGCCCCAGACATTCCCACTGTGATCAGAATGCTCTTTGAGCCTTCAAGCCTGGAGTGGCCTGACCCTGCTGGAAACTCCCTTCACTGAGGCAAGTCTACTGCCTGGCCAGAGCTTGCTTATCACACAGCTTATTTCTGCCTCTCTGAAACAAAAATATGAGTTTCTGAGCTTTGTTCTGTGTCATCCTTTGGGACAGACACTGGAATAGCTGCTGGGACACATAGAAATGCTGCAAAGCAGAGTGTGCTAAGGTCATCCTGTTGCAGGTACAGGGAGGTTCTCCTCTGCCCTAGTGAGGCAACAGCTGCAGTCCTGGGGCCAGTGCTGGGCTCCCCAGCTCAAGAGAGACAAGGAACTGCTGCAGAGAGTCCAGCAGAGGCTGCCAAGATGCTGAGGGCACTGGAGCAGCTGTGGCAGGAGGAAAGGCTGAGAGCCCTAAAGGACCTAAAGGGAACTTCCAAGCAGGCTGCAGAGGGCCTGTTTGCAAAGGCCTGGAGGGAAAGGACAAGGGGCAATGGTTTGAAATTGGAGAAGAGTAGATTTAAACTGGACATTAGAAAGAAGTTCCTCTCCACAAGGGTGGTGGAACACTGGCCCAGGTTGCCCAGGGAGGTGGTTGAGTTGCCATCCCTGGAGGCATTGCAGGTGAGGCTTGCCAGGGCTCTGGGCAAGCTGCTCTAGTTGGGGATGTCCCTGGCCACTGCAGGGGGGTTGGACTAGATGAGCTCCAGAGCTCCCTTCCAACCCAAACCAGGCTAGGATTCTGGGATTCTATGATCTCCACAGGGCTTTGGGATCTGCCTACTGCTTTAGCACTTGGAGGTTAATCCCCTTGAGGCTCTGACCCACAAAAAGCCCAATTCTGCCATAAAACTCTGCTCTGAAGCCATGTTTCAAACACCCAGAGGGAATGGTTGTGGCATCAGTGCTGGGGCTGCTGAGCCTGGAGAAGAGCAGAGCCAGAGGGGAGCTGCTCCATGCTGAGCAAGAGCTGAAGGGTGCCGGGGGCAAGAGGCTGGGGCCACACTCTGCTCAGTGGTGCCCAGGGCCAGGCCAAGGGGCACTGGGCACACCCTGGAAGCCAGGAGCTTGCATGGGAGCAGGAGGAGCAAGTTGTTTGGGGTGAGGGTGCAGAGCCCTGGCCCAGGCTGCCCAGAGAGCTTGTGGAGTGTCCTTGTGTGCAGAGATTGCAAAGGCAGCTGGAGGGGATGCTGGGCAAGCTGCTGGGGGTGAGCCTGCTGGAGCAGGGGGGATGCACTGCATGAGCCCCAGAGCTCCCTTCCAACCCCCTCTCCAGGCTGGGATTCTGGGGATTTTTTATGCTTCCAATAGACCAGAAGCAGCATTCCCCTTGAGGGAAGATCCTTAAATCAAGCTTCCCTGTAGTGCAGCAGCACTGAGTTGCCTCAGGCAGGCAGTACAGGCAGATCTGATAAAAATTCCCTCCTTGTGACTACATCTGTGGGTCAGGAAGTTTTTCCAGGGAGCAAATTTCATGTTCTCTAGGAGTGAGTAAGCCTGGGTAAGTGGTGCATCACACTTTCACATTCCCAAGCCATCAGTTCTGAGGCAAGCAGTGCCCAGCCTCCTGCCAAGACAAGTCCAGGAGACACTGCAGGAAGCTCTGGTGAGGCCATTGTGCTCACCACACAATGATTTGGGGAACCATGATGTTACAGAGAGTGGGAGCTGCATTCTGCTGCTGTGGAAACAGCCTACTACACCCTGCTCTCCAAAGGATGCAGCATCCCTGAACACAGAGCTTCACCTTCCTTAGTGCTCTTCCAGGGAGGAGCCCAGAGCTTGTTTGGCAGGCTCTGAGCTGCAGCTCCATGGAGCTTTGCTGTTTCTTGGTGCCTTTTGGTCCCCTGGGCTAGTCTGTGAGGCAGACAGGATGCTAATTTGTGCCTTTCCTCACTTGGGTGGTTTGGGAATATGTGGTTTGGGAAATGAAATTTCTGTCATTGAATACAAAATATTTAAAGGGCAAGAGAGGAAAAATCAGCAGGTGAAGGATTTTGTTTTTCCCAAAGCTGTGACAAACACCTCATTGGCAAAGCTCTGCTTGTGCATGGAGGGCTGGCTTCCAGGAGGTTAAGCCAGCACTGTTTGGCTTCAATAGGATTGCTCTGGGGTGGGGATTAGATGCCTAATCTGTGTTGGATTTAGGTTTACAACACATCTCCCCTCCCTTTGATTTGCCACTGCCTCTCCTGCTCTGTTCTTGTGGCCTCTCTGGCTCTTTGCCACCTCTGAGCCAGCAGCAATCACAGCAGGCAAGCAGAGAACACACACAAATTGGGCTTGTGATCTGCTGTGTGCAGGGATTGAGTGCCACAATGAGAGGAATCAGCTTCAAGTTGTGCCAAGGGAGTTTGAGATTGGATAACAGGAACAATTTGTTCACTTGAGGAGTGGTTATGCTTTGGCCCAGGCTGCCCAGGGCTGTGGTGCACTCCCCATCCCTGCAAAGGTTCAGAAAGGATGTAGCTGTGATGCTGAGGGACATGGCTTAGTGGTGACTTGGTTGGGCTCCATGATCTTAGAGGTCTTTTCCTTGCTGATTCTCTATCCTACAACTGCCCTCACTGAACCAGCAGTGCTCTAGGCTTGGGGAGCAGTGGCTGCAGAGCTGCCAGGCACACAGGGACCTAGGGGTGCTGAGTGACAGCTGAACAGGAGCCAGCAGTGTGCCCAGGGGGACAAGAAGGCCAATGGCATCCTGGCCTGGAGCAGGAACAGTGTTGGCAGCAGGAGCAGGGAGCTGATCCTGCTCCTTTGCNTCTAAGATTCTAAGGCAGGAACAGCCAAAAGACTCCATTCTCCTTCCTGGAGCTCTGGATGGCTGCTGGAGGCTTTCTGCTGGGACTCTGCTCCCTGCAAATACAAAGACACCTGCTTGGAGAAACCAGTGGTTTGAATGCTTCAGCTCTTAAACTGTTTTGCTGCTCAGTGTGATGGGAAATGGATGTGGACTGCCTGCACCAGGGTAAAAACCATACGTGTGCCTCCTGTTGCAGAGCAATGCATCTGGAAAGCATCTCACTCCATGGCTTCCTCCAGTCCTCCCTCCCCATGATCCTGCCTGGCTGCAGCCTACCCCTTCCCCAGCCAGCACTAAGTTATCCTTATGGATACACCTGAGCTGGCTTCCCAGAGCATTTCCACAAGTGTGCTGAGGAGCAGCTGAGAGCACTGGGGTTGGTTAGTGTGGAACAGAGGAGGCTCAGGGCAGACCTTAGCTCTCTCTCCAGCTCCCTGCAAGGAGGTTGCAGTGAGCTGGGGGTAGGTCTCTTCTCCAGGGTTAGCAGTGAGAGGACAAGAGGAAATGTCCTCAAGTTACAGCAGGGGAGGTTTAGATTGGATGTCAGGAGGAATTTCTTCCCTGCAAGGGTTGTTCAGTCTTGTCCCAGGCTGCCCAGGGAGGTGCTGGAGTCACCATCCCTGGAGGGGTTGAAGAAACATCTAGCTGCTCTCCTTAGGGCCATGGGTTAGTGTCCTGGGGGTGCTAGGGATGCTTGGACTGGATGAGCTTAGAGGTCTCTTCCAACCTTAGTGATTCGGGGATTGCAGTTGTTGCATCTTGAGCATGGAGGACAGAGTGTGTTCAGCAGTTCAAGTCAGGAGTGACTGCTCCTCCCCTTGTCCACAGGGACAGCAGGATGCTGCTGCCATCACCTCTGCAGTGTTGCAGGAATGAATGCAGCACCAGAGGCAGGTGGGAATGACTTGGAAGAAGCCCACCCACCCACATGTGGAGGGGGGAATGGGCCCAGGGCTGGGGGCCAGCAACAGCAGAGCCACCCTGTAGCTGCTGAAGTGCCAGGAGGGTGCTGAGGCTCAGGCAAGCTGCTTTTCCAAAGCAGCTGCTGGTTTCTGTCCTCCATTCCCCACTCTCTGTGTGCTCTGGCACTTGGGAGTTCAACAAATTGCTATGTGCAGGCAAACCATGAAGGGTAAATCAGTGCCTGCTGTGGGAGCTTGGCTCCTTGGAGAGGTGACTGTTGTGCAGGGAGGCACTGCTCTGAGCCTGGAGACATGCTTTAGCCCTTGGATGCCCTCCTGACCTGGTAGGGATACATTGCAGGGGGAATACAGACAGGAGATGGATGTTTGAAGCAATGCTCTGGTTTTCCTCTTGCCTCAGCACAGGTCCAGGGACTTGCAGTTCCCTTTCAGGCAAAGGAAGAGCTGAGCATCTTTTCTATTGGTGCAGCACTGGAGCCAGGAAGGAGGAGATCCCATGGAGCCACTCATCCTGGAGCCCATAGGTTTGGTTTAATCCATGGGATGCTAGATCTCTGACATGGAGAGCTCCATGTACACTGCAGTTCCCCTGAAAGAGGGGAGCTGGTTTGTGTTTCCCTTTCCAGTTGCTCTCCACAGCTTGCTGACTGCCAGAAAGGAGACACTTAGAAGAGCTTTCCAGGAGCACTTGCTCACATAGGAGCTTGAGTGTCTCAGAGTCTTGTCTCCTGGGTGATGGGAGAGAGTTTTAGTCAGTGTTTTTAATCCACCTGTGTGGCATTTGTGTCTTCAGAAGCTTTCTGGTGGCTCTGTGTGTCTCTAGCCCTTCTTAAGACACTATCAGAGCTGAGGCACAGGAGAAGAGCTTGTTGCTTTAACTTCCTCAGGCTTAGATTCTCAGAGAGGAGCTCTCTAGGCACAGATCCCTCCAGAGATTAACAGAGGAATTTTTCCCACTCTTGCCTTTATCAGGCTGTAGGATGGATGCAGAGTATTTTCAGCCTCCCTGGGCCTGGTTTATGACCCCCCCAAGGCAGCCTGGAGCAGGGTGGGGGTGGCTGGGTACTGCTCAGTGCTTTTCAGCATCTCAGGGACTATATGCTCATTTTAAACCCTGACCCTCAGGCCAGCTGAAAATATTGCTGACAAGGATGCTGGACCAAAATTGGGGAAAACTATTGGTAGCCCTCTTGGTAAATAAGATGTCCATAAGCTGCCAAAAGAGGTTCCTGGCTGTGGAATTCTGTCCTTATCTAGGCAAATAAGTTATTGAGGCTCAATGGTGCTGAGCATCCAGGAGCTCCCAGTGAGTTGGGAATGGTTTGGGTTGGCACAACAACCCCAGGCAATGCTACAGGCTTGGGGATGAGTGGCTGCAAAGCTGCCCAGCAGAGAAGGATCTGGGGCTGCTGGTGCACAGCTGAATATGAGCCAGCAGTGTGCCCAGGTGGCCAAGANGCTGTGTGGTTTCTTTTGTTTGTGTGTGTGGGGTTTTTTGGTTGATTTTTGGGGTTTTTTTTTCCTTGGTTGGACTCAGTGATCTGAGAGGTCATTTCCAGCCATGAATGTTCTGTGATTCTGTTCTGTGATTCTGTGAGCTCATCTAGTGCAACCCCCCTGCAGTGGCCAGGGACATCCCCAACTAGAGCAGCTTGCCCAGAGCCCTGGCAAGCCTCACCTGCAATGCCTCCAGGGATGGCAACTCAACCACCTCCCTGGGCAACCTGGGCCAGTGTTCCACCACCCTTGTGGGGAGGAACTTCTTTCTAATATCCAGTCTAAATCTACTCCTCTCCAATTTCAAACCATTGCCCCTTGTCCTTTCCCTGCAGGCCTTTGCAAACAGGCCCTCTGCAGCCTGCTTGGAAGCTTGGGAAGGTCTCTTCCATCTTGGTGCTGGCTAAATGCAGTTGGAATGCTGAGGAGAAATCACTCTTCTGCCTCAGAAAGCCAAAGCTTGGAGAGCAATTTGCTCTTGAATGGTCTCCGAGTGCAGGTCTGGAAGCTTCCAAACCTTTCCTTCCCGAAGCTGAAGTTAGGGTTGAGTTTGCAAGAGCTTTATTTTTTTCTGTAAGGATTTTTTTTTGTCCTCCTTTCAGGGCTCTAACTTTTCCCTGCCACTTGATTTCAGAGCCCTGCAGAGAGTTTAATTTCTTGTGGCTATCTACTGGGGTCTGAGCCTGGCTGATTGGAGCCGAGGTATTTGTGAGCTGTCAGGAGGCTGTGGGAGCAGCCAAAGCATCTGTGAAACCTTCCATTTGATTTCCTTTTCAGGAAAGAAAGCTGAAAAATATGCAAAGGGTGCCCCAGCCACACATCTGAGTTGTTTACATTGGTGTGGTCTCAGATATAGGAGGAAGCTGATAGCCTGAACTGGCTCCTGCCCCAGGCTGCTGCCATCATCCTGGACACTGCACGAGGCACAGGAGGTGGTGGAAGTCTGGCTGACCACAAGCTTGTAGAGCACCAGTGTGCTGAGGAGCAGCTGAGGGCACTGGGGTTGGTTAGCCTTGGGAAGAGGAGCCTGAGGGGAGACCTTAGCTCTCTCTCCAACTCCCTGCAAGGAGCAAGGTGGGGGTTGGTCTCTTCTCCCAAGGAACAAGTGAGAGGACAAAAGGAAACAGCTTCAAGTTGTGCCAGGGATGGTTTAGGTTGGACATGAGGAGAAATTTCTTCCCCAACAGGGTTGTCAAAGCCTAGCCCAGCCTGTCCAGAGTCACCATCCCTGGAGGGGTTGAAAAAACATCTAGATGTGGTCCCTAGGGCCATGGGATAATGGCATGGAAGTGTTGGGTCAGTGGTTGGACTTGATGATCTTGGAGTTTTTCTCCAGCCTTAATGATTCTTTGCCCTTCCCAGTCATTTTAGAGTCATGGTTAGATTTGGAAGAGACCTTTAGAAGTCATCTAGTCCAGTCCCCTGCAGCAGGGACACCTGGGATCAGCTTTTATATCGAGTTATTGCCTCCAGGTCTCTCTCCTCAGCAGGTTCATTCCCCTTCAGGAACAGCTTTGTCTGGGGGCAATGCCACAAAACCCCCATGGCTTACATAAAAGTCTTGTCAGCTAGAAAAGAGCTTTGAGGAACCTTGGGCAAGGTCCTGCTGAGAAGCTTTGGGCAGGCTGTGCTGACATCTATCGGCAAGAGCTCCTACCACAGCAGCCCAGGCAGGGAGCACCCAGCCCTGCCAAGCTTCCCTATGCCCTAGTGGAGCTTGGATCAGTCCATTCCCATGTGCTTCCAAAGATTCTTGTGCTGGGTTAGCCTCATTTGACATCTTTCCCAGAAGCATCTCCTCTAAAAGCTCCTTCAAGCCTGTAGGCATGCAGAATGGATGACCAAGCACTAGCTCATGCTTGTCTGCAGTCCAAAAGAGGAATCCTGCTGCCTGCAGTCTTCACTCAGTTTGGCATTAAGTGCTGGTTTACTGGAAGGAGGGAGAAGAGCACACTCCTGGTGTGAAGGAAGTGTAGTGCAGGAGCTGATGGCTTGGCAATGAAAACAAGGAGGAAGACAGCAAGTGAGGGAAAGGCTAGTGGAAAAGAAGGTGCAAAGAGCTGGGCTGAGCATCTCTTTGTGTGGTGTTCTGGGGCTCTCTGTGGGCAGAGAGGTTGAGCTTTCTGTGAGTAGAGATGTTGAGCTTNTTTGACATTAAGTGCTGGTTTACTGGAAGGAGGGAGAAGAGCACACTCCTGGTGTGAAGGAAGTGTAGTGCAGGAGCTGATGGCTTGGCAATGAAAACAAGGAGGAAGACAGCAAGTGAGGGAAAGGCTAGTGGAAAAGAAGGTGCAAAGAGCTGGGCTGAGCATCTCTTTGTGTGGTGTTCTGGGGCTCTCTGTGGGCAGAGAGGTTGAGCTTTCTGTGAGTAGAGATGTTGAGCCTTCTGTGAGTAGAGATGTTGTTTTCTGCGTAGAGATGTTGAGCTTTCTGTGAGCAGAGATGCTGAGCTTTCCATGAGCAGAGATGTTGAGCTTTCTGTGAGTAGATATTGAGCTTTCTGTGAGTAGAGATGTTGAGCTTTCTCTGAGTAGATGTTGAGCTTTCTGTGAGCAGAGAGGCTGAGCTTTCTCTGAGTAGATGTTGAGATTTCTCTGAGTAGATGTTGAGCTTTCTGTCAGTAGAGATGTTGAACTTTCTGTGAATAGCTATTGAGCTTTCTCTGAGTAGGGTTGTTGAGCTTTCTCTGAGCAGATGTTGAGCTTTCTGTGAGTAGAGATGTTGAGCTTTCTGTGAGTAGAGATGTTGAGCTTTCTGTGAGTAGAGATGTTGTTTTCTGCGACCAGATGTTAAGCTTTCTCTGAGTAGCTGTTGAGCTTTCTGTGAGCAGGGAGGTTGAGCTTTCTGTAGCAGAGAGGTTGAGCTTGCTGTGAGTGGAGATGTTGAGCTTTCTGGGAGCAGAGAGGTTGAGCTTTCTGGGAGCAGAGAGCTTGAGCTTTCTGGGAGCAGAGAGCTTGAGCTTGCTGTGAGCAGAGAGGTTGAGCTTGCTGGAAGTAGCTTCATTTTCCCTGCTGCAGCTTTTGCGCTGAGCATGGCTCAGCTCTTCCCACCACAAAGCTTTTGGCACTCACTGCCACTCTCCTGCCCAGACCCACAGGATGCTCTTGAAAGGATGCTTGAGGGTTTTTTTAGCCCCGTGGTAGCTCCAAGCTCCCCCAGTTGCCCAGCAGCCATTTCCTGAGACACCAGTAATTTGGGGGTTCTCCAGTGTCTCTGCCACCTCCCTCGTGCCGTGGCCAAGTGAACAGGAGCGTGACTGGAGGCAAAAGTGTGGAGCTCAGCAGAGCTGGGGCATGGATCCCCATGGATCTCCATCCCTTCCCTACAATTATCCAGTGATTACAGCCTTGGGTAGCCCGATACAGCAATTTCCAGCTCTCCACTTTGCCTCCTGGAGGGAAGAGGAGTCGCAGGAGCTGATCAACTCTTTGTCTGGGAGGGTTGAGCTCTTTTAATGAGCATCAGAGCAGTGGTGTGTGGGATGGCAGACTGTTACTCAAATCACTTGAAAGTCTGCAGGGTATGGGAGGGGAGGGGAAAAAGAAAACCTCTGGAGTTTTCCAGCAGAGAGAGGTGGGTCCTTGGCTAGTGTTTTCAATTCCACCCACCTGGAGGGCAAGGCAGCTCTTGCAACAGCAGCAGCCTGCACCTCAGGGGCTGATTTGCATTGCCCAGAAACACGGGAGGGGATTGGGAAGGGGAAGCCAGGGTGACCTCACCATGAGGAATGATGCTGCTGGTGAGACACAGTGAGAATGAGCCCTAATGGGCAGCAGCAGGGCAGGGAGGGGATTGTGCCTCTGCTCTGCTCTGGGGAGACCTCCCCTGCAGGAATGGGAACAGCTCTGGAGTGCTCAGCACAGCAGAGACATGGAGCTGGTGCAGTGAGGCCAGAGGAGGCCACAGAAATCATCCAAGGGCTGGAAGCTCTGTGCTGGGAGCACAGGCTGAGAGAGTTGGGGTTGTTGAGCCTGGAGAAGAGAAGGCTCCAGGGAGACCTTAGTGTGGCACTTAGCAGTGCTTCAAGGGGCTGATAAGAAAGATGGAGACAAACATTCAGCAGGGCCTGTTGTGACAGAACAAGGAGTGATGGTTTGAAACTAAAAGAGGGAGATGCAGACTGGATAAAAGGAAGAAATGTTGAGACCCAGGCCCAGGTTGCCCAGAGAGGTGGGAGATGTCCTATCCCTGGAACCATTCCAGCTCAGGTTGTTTGGGCTCTGAGCAACCTGCTCTAGTTGGTGATATCCCTGCTGACTGCAGGGGGTTGGACTAGATACTCTTGAAAGCTTCTATCTCACCCAAACCCTTGTGTGATCCTCTGCCTCTAGTAAAACCTTTCCTGCAGCATCAAGGTGCATGAATTGCAGCAATGCTGGTTGGCAGTTGGGAGGTTAGATAAGGGGGCAAAGCCCTGGGCCATCCTGGCACTCCTAGCTCCTCACTGTTTGCTCAACCTGCTGTGTAAGGACATTTTTGCTGAGCATTAGCCCAGTGACTCAGTAATCCTGTTGCACAGGGTTCAGAGGACACTGCCTCTCCTTTGCAACAGCTTCAGTGTGTAAGAACTGCCTGGGCTCAGACAAAAAAGGCCTGGCTGTGACATTGCAAAAGCTCACAGGTGACTTACCCTCCCCATGGGGATTTCTGCCTCCACCTTGTATAAAGATTGCAAGAAAGCCCAACCTGGCTTGGGAACTGGGCTTGTCCCATCAGCTTGTGTCACTGGAGGGTGAATCCAACCCTGAGAGCATGGGGGAAACCTCTCCTGGGGATAAAGATCAGGAGAGCTGCTGGGCTGTGGCTTGCATAGCCCCAAAAGAGGCAGAAGAAGCTCTGCAGTGGTGCACAGGTTGGGCTTTTCCCCTCTCTCTCTACCTCAGAGGTGTTCTGCAGGCAGCACAGAGCTGGGGCTGCTAAGGATAGCTCTGCCCTAGGGAGACACATCTCCCTGCTGGGGACACAAATCTGGTTGGGGAGAAAAATATCCTTGTTGGGGAGGTAAATCTCCCTGCTGGGGAGGCAAATGGCCTTGTTGGGGAGACAAATGTCCCTGTTGGGGAGACAAATGTCCCTGTTGGGGAGACAAATGTCCCTGTTGGGGAGGCAAATGTCCCTGTTGGGGAGGTAAATGTCCCTGTTGGGGAGCCAAATCTCCATGCTGGGGAGACAAATGTCCTTGTTGGGGAGACAAATGTCCTTGTTGGGGAGGCAAATGTCCCTGTTGGGGAGGCAAATGTCCCTGTTGGAGAGACAAATCTCCCTGTTGGAGAGGCAAATCTTGCTGGAGAGAAAAATCTCCCTGCTGGGGAGGCAAATCTCCTTGTTAGGGAGCCAAATCTCCCTGGTGGGGAGGCAAATGTCCTTCTTGGGGAGCCAAATCTCCATGCTGGGGAGACAAATGTCCTTATTGGGGAGGCAAATCTCTTTGTTGGGAAGGCAAATCTTGCTGAGGACACAGCTCAGATCTTGCTCAGTTTTTCTTTCACCTCTCACAAAGCTGAATTCCTTCTACTTCCTGTTTATTTCTTCTTCTAAAGCCAAATTTGAGGGAACACAAAATCAGTTGTGGCATTGGTAAGGGGAAGATGATGATTTGCTGGCTCTTAAAAGCTCTGAGGGTTTAGGCAGGCTCAGTCAGAGCTGGTCTAGGAAAGGATTGGAATCCTAGAGCCCCAGTTTGAACATCTCGAGGATCCAACCAGAGGAATGTCAGATGCTGGGGAAGTGAGTCCTAAATGTTGGGGTTTGAGGAGCTGCTGTGGCACACACCATGGCAATGTCTGCTCATCCTCCCTGCCAGCCATGCTGCCTTCTGCTCCTCAGCTTCTCAGCTCCCTTTGTGCAACCTCACAAACTGCTGGCAGGGGAAAAGCTTTCAGGCAAAGCTGCAGACTGCTGCAGAATAAAAGCCTGGCTGGGCCTGGGGAGCAGAGGGAGTCATTGTATGGCAGCAGCACTAGGGCAGGCATTGTCCTCCTGGGCTGGCCACTGGGGAGGCCACAGCTCCAATCCTGGGCTCAGGTTTGGGCTTCTCACTCCCAGAAGGACATTGAGGTGCTGGAGTGTGTGCAGAGAAGGGCAAGGAAGCTGGGGAAGGGTCTAGAGCACAAGTGTGGTGAGGAGCAGCTGAGGGCACTGGGGTTGGTTAGTGTGGAAAAGAGGAGGCTCAGGGGAGACCTTGTTTTCTCCAACTCCCTGAAAGGAAGTTGGAGCCAGGTGGCTTTCCATACCTGACTCTGTAGGTTCAGCATCTCCCTCTGGCTTTTCTTTGGGGACTATGATGTCCTCTGCAGACCATAGACCCCCCCCCAAATGAATAACTTGTTGCCCCAGCATCCTTTGCTGGCAGGGAGAGGCTGCCTTTGGCCAGCAGCTGCTGTGCTCCCAGTGTGGCCTGAGCAGGAGCATCACCTTGCCCCAGTTTTGTGGCTGTTAGCCCCAAGCCTGTGCCTGGGAAGGTTTCCTCCACCTTTGGTGTGCAGATTGTGGGTGGCTTTTGAACCTGGGAGCTTGGCTTGGCTTGGCTTGCACCTTGAACTCCAGTGGCTGCTGGCTGAGCTCCCTGGGATTTCTCAGCTTTGGCTGTGGGCTTGGGTTGTTTCTCCTGGTGTCTGGTGTAAAGCCAGTCCCTGGTGATGACCCTGATCATCCCTCTGGAGCCCTGGGGAGAATACTGTTATCTCTTACTGGTGCTAAGGCAGCTTGAGAGGTCCATCAGATCCAGCAAGAACACCCTGGGTTGTTCTTAGTAGCTCTAGTCTCAGCTGGCTCCTGAACTGTGCTGTAATAAAATTCCCCAATATTTATCCTCTCCACACAATCCCACAACTCCTTCCACACCTTAAGCTTCTTCCAGGCTGCTGCAAACCTCTGGCTCCACTCCACTGCATCTCTATTACTCTGTTTCCCCAAACAACATTGATCTGAAGTGATTCTTTCATCTTCACCAGTGATCTGGATGATGAGGAGGAGGGCACCCTCAGTCACTTTGCAGGTGACACCAAGCTGGGTGAGAGTGTTGATGTGCTGGAGGGTCAGAGGCTCTACAGTAGGATCTGGCCAGGCTGGATCCATGGGCTGAGGCCAATGGGCTGAGGTTCCCCAAGGCCAAGTGCTGGATCCTGCACTTGGGGTGCAACAACCCCAGCAATGCTCCAGGCTTGGGGCACAGTGGCTGCAAACTGCCAGAGGAAAAGGACCTGGGGAGATTGGTTGACAAGAGGTTGGAGATGAGAAGCAGAGTGCCCAGGTGGCCAAGAAATCCAACAGCATCCTGCCTTGGATCAGCACTAGTGTGGCAGCAGCACTAGGGCAGGGATTGTCCTCCTGGGCTGGGCACTGGGGAGGCCACAGCTCCAATCCTAGAGTCAGGTTTGGGCTCCTCAGTGCAAGAAGGACATTGAGGTGCTGGAGTGTGTCCGGAGAAGGGCAAGGAAGGTGGGGAAGGGTCTAGAGCACAAGTGTGGTGAGAAGCAGCTGAGGGCACTGGGGTTGGTTAGTGTGGAGAAGAGGAGGCTCAGGGGA
>VWZO01000909.1:728-13419 GCA_013396975.1 Bucco capensis
ATGAAGAACTCCTGCCTGCCTAAGCTCATGCTCTCTGGGCAACTTGCCCCTGCCTGTGGCAAGAGAGGAGCCCCGAAGAGGAGATGCAAGGACTCCCTGAAACAACAGCTCAGCCTTGGCCAGATTGCTGCCCTGAACTGCTCTCCTCTGGCCTCCACTCAGCAGCTCTGCACACACACTAGCTTGAATGCCGCCGATGGTTTGGAGCAGGCATGCAGGATCACTCTGGAGGAGAAAAGACAGCGTAGAAAGAATCGTGTCTTGCAGCTTCTACCTCCTGAGGAGTCCTTGTGCTGTGCCTTTTGCAACCGCTCTTGTCTGTCCCAAATTGGCCTTTGCAGCCAGCAGCGCTTGGAATAAGCGCTTGGGAAGAGCCTGGATGGAGCCCTCCCTGGAGCTGCGTTTGCAAAGCCTAGCCATGAAATATATATATTTTTATATATTACCTTTATTTGCCTATTAGTTACTATTCTGTTACAGAACTTTTGCCATTTTTGTTAGTTAAAGCATTGGCTGACGAATCTTTTCAGAAGCCTGAACGTATGGCATGTTCAGGGCTCCCTGTCCAAGTGTTTATTCATGAGTTCAAAAAAGCTCCTAATATGTATGTGAAATCTTCCTTCACTATGCAAAACCCATGTTATTTCACTAGTTTTTTTACAATTTGCCTGGTAGAGAAGCCATACTAACTCACCTTTGGTGTGTGCCAGGTGTTCCTTTTAAATCTAGCATGGCATGATCTTGGCATAAAACTGTGCAGCTAAAACTGCATTTATTCAGTGCAAACAGCTAAACTGATAGTGCTATTAGAGAACTGGGTCGAGGGGAATGGTCTGTTTGGAGCAGGGTTTATTTTTTTTGGCAGGCAGACAGGACCAGCAAGGGCTAGCAAATAAAACATGCAAATTGATCTTGAATGCCCCTGCAGTACTGAGATAGGGATACTCTGTCATGTCAAATGAAATAAGTTTATTTCCTCCTGTTATACCAGGATTAGAGAGAGCATGCCTATGAAATAAGAAACAAATCTAAAATGCCAGTTTAATAATTCTGCTTTTTAATACTGTGTAATATTTAAAGTGTTAATACAAACACATTCTGATGATCAGTTGTTTGTATTTGGGGAAAAATTGCTGTTAAATGAGAACAAAAAAACTCATGTCTTCCTTTCCTTAAGATCATAAGCTTGTGCAGCTGTAGACTTGTTTCTTTAACATTGTTCCTCTTTTTTTTGTTTGGTGAGAAAATAAATCCTTTTGGTATAGTTAACAGCAAAGAAATTTCTAAGCTTATAACTTTAGTAGCCTGTATTTCTCAGGTAGCTAAAGACAAGGAATTTGGGATGACAGTTGATATCTATTCCTAAATTTATTTTAATACAACTTGGCTAATTGTTTCTACTTAACCACAAACTAGTTTTTTATTTTGCATATATTACTGAAGAGAATGATTCCAACATCACTATAAAAAATAAATTGAAATTAGAATAAGGAATAAGGTCTGTAAAAGGTTATACTAAACTAGGAACCACTTTCTGGATTAAGTTAAAACTTCAAGAAAGTGCAACTGAAAGGAAATGCTAAAATACACTCTAAAAGGTGGTTTGGTATAGTTCAGTCTGTAGTGCCCCCTGGTGCTAATATAATTCTCAAGTGGTATTCCTGTAGAAGATAAAAGCCATGCAAAAATTAAGCCATTTTCCTGAATGAGAAGGAAGAGCCAACAATACATGTTGTATTGATTTTAGACTTTGGTGTAGGCTTTCTGTGCAGACTAATTTATAAGTTGTAGGCTTTTATAGCAGCTTTGTATGCATTAACTTCAGTTTACAGAAGCTCTTTGAGGTGAAGTTGGATTGATTTTTTTTTTCCCTTTTGTCTGACTGTTCAGTTGGAATTATCTGTGCTCATGTTTGTAATTTGGTGCAATGATTGCTTCTAGAATTAGCTCTGCTTTTGCTGTAATCAGACTAGTTCTTATTTATTACTCTTTCTTAATTTTTTTCCATGACCAGTTTAATTTGTTTCAGTAAAACTACATATTATTCACCCTTCTTTGTCTTTCAACATTTTCATGCCAGTCTCTTTGTGTTATTTCATTACTCTACTACCTTTCTTTGTTCCTTTTTGAGATGAACAGTGTTTGGAAAGTGTGTGTGTGGAGAAATAGAGGAAAAATCATTGCAAACACCTTGTGGACATAACCTGCACTATCTCTGTGCATTTCAGGAGAAGATAGCAGAGAGTAAATATGTTGAAGTTTACATCTTGATGTACTTTTTGCAGGTGTATGATGATGGAAAATATGTATATGTAGTAACAGAACTTATGAAAGGAGGAGAACTGCTGGATAAAATTCTTAGGCAAAAATTCTTCTCAGAACGAGAAGCTAGTGCTGTTCTGTTCACAATAACAAAAACAGTTGAATATCTCCATGCACAAGGGGTAAGTTTTCCTCTCAGACAAAATGCTTGTGAATGTGAATATTTTACTCTTTCAGAAGTATAAACTCATATCTTGATACGTTCTTCTGTGTGGTAATTAAGTGATTTTTGGTAAATAATATGATTGTAGCAGTAATTAGTGTGTGGTTATGTAGCACAGTGGAGCATCAGCAGCTGTGGGCATCTATGACTCTAAAAGACATTACTAGGCAAAGGTTCTGATTTAAAGAGCCTTGGTGGAATGCATGTTCAAACAGGGCATATGTATTTACCCTTTAGAACAAGATACCTGGAATAGGCTGTACAAATAAACTAGGAGTTGGATGTCTAGAGAGGACTTTGTAGTTAGAGTTTCCATGTTAGAAATGTAATACTCTACAGGCATCAGAATATTGCAGCAGATGTTAGAAAGTGGAAATCTGGAAACTGATTGCTGATGGAAGATTTGAAATTAAGGAGCAAATCTGTAATTATAATAGAAAGCCTTTTGTGTGTTTAGCTTATTTTATTGTGTGGTTTGTTTATTATTTTATTTTTAGGTTGTTCATAGAGACCTGAAGCCTAGCAATATTCTTTATGTTGATGAATCTGGCAATCCAGAATCAATTAGAATTTGTGATTTTGGCTTTGCAAAACAACTCCGAGCAGAAAATGGACTTTTGATGACTCCATGTTACACAGCAAATTTTGTGGCACCAGAGGTAAATACCAGGAGAGCTTATGTACCTTCACGTATTTTAATGACATTTTTTTTTGCTAGTTAGCTATTTGTTTCATTTTTATGTAACAAGTGCAATCTCTTTGTAAACACTAAAGAATTGAAATTTCACTACTTTTATGACAAAATAATCAAAGCATTTTTGTCAGAAAAATATTTGTCTCCCTTAGGTTTTAAAGAGACAAGGTTATGATGCTGCCTGTGACATATGGAGCCTTGGTGTTCTGCTTTATACTATGCTTACTGGGTAAGCTTTGTTGTAGAACAGCAAACCAATATAAACAAAAAGAATAATAAATGTGGGCCCACTGTTAAAAGATGTTTCTCTCAAGGCACTTAATAATCTCTCTTTCACTTCAGTGGGGGTAGAATATGCTTTGCCTTCAGTAGAATCCAAATTGGCAAGGACTGATGTGAAAAATGCTTGGCTTCTCATGTCTCATCTCTTTTGGGTCTTTAATCTCTGCCTTGTGGTGATTTAGGAGCAAGAATTGATTTTTCCTGGGAAAATTAGCTGATAAAGCAGCATATACATTGAAGGAAATGTATGTTGCCAATATATTTGCAGTACCTTGAAGCATGATTGTGTGCAGAATTCAGACACTGAATAGTTTTGAAGTGATGCAGTTAAAATATAGTAAGTGCAATAGAAATGCATTCTGCTAGGCAACAGAGATTGATTATGAAAAAGATTATGAATAATAAATTCAATTATAATTCCACAAGTCCAAAAGATTGAACTACTATTATTGCATCTGCCAACTAGATTCTCTTCTTATGCTGGTTAAAAGTTAACATCATCAGAGACATTTTGGCAAATAAATAACACGTTTTTCAAAATAAATAGGTGACAAACATACTTGGTTTTAAATAGATGTGTTTTTTGTTTGTGGATATTTTGGTAGTAGCAAGAATGCTTATAGAGAAGCAATGAAAATCACTGCAACTTCCTTCCTCAGACTCATCATAAAGTCTTTAATTTTATAATAACTTGTTTTATTGCTTCACTAAAATATGAAGGCTTAAGGAATACTTTCTGTAATTCAGGAACCAGCAGTACTTAGACTGCCTATAAGAAAAATGTGGTTTTCAGAGCTGATCTGGAGGGAATACACACAGCAAGAACAGTTCTGTAGGCAGTGCTGTACCTCCTCACGTGCTAAGAGTAATTTCTGTTTACAGCTATTGGACTATCTGCCTATAATTCTGTAGAACTCTGGATATTTAGCCCTCAGCTGTAAATAACTATTGAAGTCCAGGTTATGGAAGTTATTAACATTGAAATTGTTTGCTTAAATAGCTACACTCCTTTTGCAAATGGTCCTGATGATACCCCAGAGGAGATTTTGGCCCGAATAGGGAGTGGGAAGTTCTCTCTCAGTGGTGGTTATTGGAATACTGTTTCAGATACAGCTAAGGCAAGTATATTTGCTTTGTCCTTTGGGGGATGAGAAATGGATTGCAATGTAACATGTTGTTTATAATGTCTATGTTATATCATATATGACTGGGGAGGTTCCATCCATTGTTACTTTAAAATGCTGATCTGATCCTTTATGTGCCTGAAAGTTTGTTTCCTGCTTGTGATCTTGTTAAGGGTTAGGGCTGTGCTGGCCACTAGACAAATGACAGATGCTCTCTACTAACCCCTTTCCCTTCCCTAGTGGGGAGAGAAAAGGAATAAAGGAGAGAGACTTATGGATTAGAAAAGAAAACTATACCAGCTTTAATTAAAATAGTAACAATATGATGAAATATATACAAATATATACAAAACCAGTATTGAACCCAGGCCCCCTGATGGCAATTATGTCACCACTGATGCTGTGGTAGGCACTAGGGAAGTCCCAGACTNCATAATCACTTAGAGCACTCCCAGTGTGCACTCAAGATTGAGCAGTGACCTTGGTCTCGTAGGTGTGAGTATAAGCAAGAGCCTTTCTGCATACCAATNGTTCAGGAGCTGGGTTCAGGAACATGCAGAACAGACAGAGTCCTCCTCCAACACCAGCCATTAAAGAAGAGAGCTTGACCCTTGTGATCCCTCAGCATTATACTGAATATGGCTTAAAAGGAATGGAATATCTCCTTGGTCTAGGCACAGTCTGAAAATCNCCTCCCTGGAGCTTCATTCGTGAAGCCTAGCCATGACGATGACCTTCTTGGTCAGTTTAGGGTCACTTGTCCTGTCTGTTCCTCCCCATAATCACTTAGAGCACTCCCAGTGTGCACTCAAGATTGAGCAGTGACCTTGGTCTCGTAGGTGTGAGTATAAGCAAGAGCCTTTCTGCATACCAATCCTTGGTAGCAACTGTAAACATCAGACTTTACAAGTTTTAGAAACAGAAAACATGCTGTTAAGTTCAAACAGACATTATGAACATATTTTTGCACTGATAAAATATTCCGTTTTGAACTATAATCTGCTTTAAAGTTGAAGTTTTGCTGTTATTTGCATTGCCTCCTTGTATACTATTAACAGGACCTGGTTTCCAAAATGCTTCATGTTGACCCACATCAAAGGTTGACTGCAGCCCAAGTTCTTAGTCACCCCTGGATAGTTCACTGTGACCAGTTGCCTCAATACCAGCTCAACAGGCAGGATGCTCCCCATTTAGTGAAAGTAAGTAGAAATGTGGTCAGCTTGCTGTTTAGCCAAAATGAGCATAAACAAAAGGATGTGTCTCCTCTAAATACTATTTAAAAGTTCTTATGACTGGGAGTCACACTGAGCTATAAAGTGAACTTGTAATATTTAAGAAGATTTTGTAAGAATCCACTCATGGAGAATGAATCTAATAGATTTGAAAAATACTTTAGTTTTCCTAGGTTTCAAATTTATTAGACTTGCTTACGCTAAGAGGCTTAACTGCCTTAATCTAGCATAGAATAAATCATTATTCTGAGCAAAAAAAAGTTGTCAGGTGACTGTAGTGCAGCTGAAAAATAGTTTTGCTAGATTTACACTTTCAGAGGAGGCTATTTGTCAGTGACTGAAATAAAACTGTGTACTTCATGTTCACAGTATAAGCTGAAAATCTGAAGTCAAAAGGTAGTGTTGATGAATATTTAATGATTAATTGATTAATATTAATATTTAATTAATATGGTATTGTGCTGTTCTGCACTCTATTGAAAACACAATCTGGTTTTGATCCTGATAAACTTCATTTTGAACAAGCAGAGAAAAATCACTTCTCAGTGTTCCAGGCTGCCTTTAGTCCTACTTCCAGGAATCTCTGTCATGTAGAATAAAAAGGGATCTGAAGAATATAATTAACACTCTGAGTCAGCTATTGGAAATGTCTAGCATCCAAAAACAAGTGGAAGGAGGAGGAAGTTCTGATCCCATGGCTCACAAGTTTCTAAGACTTTTTAAAATAAATCTTAATGTACTCAATAATGTGGGTGATTTTTAAATAATGTGGGTAGTCACAGCATACTCTGTTGAAAACTGAAATGGTTATGTAAGTAATAAGCAGAGAGAGCATACCAATGGGATTTCATTCCCCAACTATCTCACAAATATCTCACATTATACCTTCTGGGTTTGGCTTTCGAAGCAAAGTAAAATTGCTTTAGATAGATCTGAAAAGTATTTATTACTCTAAACAACCACTCATTCCTAACACTGCTGAGATTTGAGTCATGCACTGGTTTATTTCTGTTTGCTAGCTGACAGTAGACTGGAAGTTAAAACTCCTTCAGAATCTCTGGGATGTAGGACTGGGTGTGTGTGTGTGTGAGTCACAGCATACTCTGCTTGGTTTTCTTCCCCTTCTGCTCCACAGGGTGCAATGGCAGCAACTTACTCTGCTCTGAACCGGAACCAGTCACCAGTTTTGGAGCCAGTTGGCCGTTCCACTCTTGCTCAGAGGAGAGGGATAAAAAAAATCACCTCCACAGCCCTGTGAAGTGACCTCAACCAGCTCTTTGGTACCATGGCGTAAAAGATGATAGCACAACTCATGGTGACAGGTAGCACATATCTGACAGATAACTTGCAAGCACACTCTGTCCCAGCTGGTACCTCTAATGCTGCTGCTCCTGCTGCTGCTACTGCTTTCATCTATCCTTGCTTGAAACTGTTGATGGCAACTTACTGGAGCTTCAGATGGAGAGACAAGTGGGAAACACCATTAAAATGATCATGTTCATGATGGAATCAACCAGAAGAATGACAAATGCCACTTCTGTCAAAAAATACACTGAATAAAGCACTCTGCACCACATAGCATTATTTTTATAAGGATTATTTTTTTGTCCCCTAAAATAATCTTTCTTCCAGGCAGAGATGGACAGTTTTTGTTAAGCACTTAGCTTAAACAATCTGGTGATATGAGCACTATATAGGTTGTGCCAGCCAACATTTTTGTATGTTTTTGTAAACAGTTCACAAGCAGGACATTTCTGTGCTGTTTCTTTTTAATGTATACATGCCTTGGTTTACTTAGATATTATTCATCATTTTGACAATTCAGTCTGATTAAACACTTCACCTGGATTAATGGATGTTGTTAGACAGCTCTGAAAGAAGCCTGACTGTTAAACAGCTATTGAATGTAATACTAGGAATATGTATTTCTCCTTGCCTGTGTCTTTTCTACATTTCCATGGGTTTGCCACTGCATGTCATGTTATGAAAATCAGGATGCTGTTTGGAGTATTCAAAATTTCAGCAGTGGATCTCTCACCATACTATATATATATATATATATATATATGTATATATATATATACACAATAGGTAATATAACCCAGAGAAAAGATAATTTGTTCCTTAATTCACTCTGTCTTTTGTTCCCTTTTATTCTCTCCCATCTAATCTCTGGACTCAGGAATCATTGCTGAATACTTTCTGTTGGAGGACACTTCTGTATTGTTTGTTGTTATAATCCATTGTTAATATTTTCTTTCTATTCTGTGACTTCTGTTGAAGCTGTAAAGGATTTGTTCAGTAAATGTTGGCATTATAGAAGAAAGGCAACATTGAAGATAAAGCAAAACATGTTGTCCACTAATAAGCAGAAGCCTGCAAAAAGGAGCTTTCAACTGCATTCCTTGTGGTTGCAGAACTGATGGATCTAAGGTTCTGTCAGTTTACTGATCATTTTCATTGACAACCAAAGCCAAACAAGAGGAGAATCATCCAGATCTGTCAGGGGTTGGAAAAGAGTCGTCATAACTTACCATGAAAATAGCATTGTCCTAGTCAGGTAAGGCAAAGCTGTTCAGAGTGAGTTTTCTCACTTTTCCCCAGATGGAAGCAAGTTTGTAATGAAGGTGACTCATTTTAAATATTAATATAAACTTGGAATACTCTTGGCTTCTTAAGTAATTAAAGTTGTATCTTGATGGCTAGTCTTGGAAGATCAAATTATCCATATGAGAAGGTGCACTGGAGTGTTTTTGAATTCAGGGTGTCCCAATCCACCAAAATGCTTTGCTACATCAGCTCATTCCAGAGATGAAAATGGCTATTGGGAATTCCAGCTTTAATAAATCTGGATCTGGGTGAACAGCTTTATCTGAAAAATTCAATGTAAAGACTGAAAAGTGCAATTTTGTGTTTTGCCTAAGAAGGTATTTTCTTGATTTAATGGTATTAAAATTTGTTTTATGAGAATTAATTTACTAGTTTCCCTGAAATCAGCAGAGTTTTGTTAAAAGGGAGAATCGACTTTATGACACCACAAATTTGCTCCAAATGAATGTGGGAGTCTTCCTTATTCCACAAGTTTTTTGGAGTTCCTTGGGGAATTTGCAAAGGATCCCACTGTTAAAAATCTGTTACACGTTAAAATCATATAATTGAGGAATTGGTTTTATGAATAAGGATTTAAATTACCATAGATACTAGAAATGTGAACATGCAGCTTTTCCAAGCATTTAGCATTTTTCCCTTACTTGGTGTATTCAAGTTCCTTTTAGCTGTACAGATGCATCTACAGCCTTAACTAGAGGCAGAAAAAGGCCATTTTAATTGTTCTTTTGACAGTGTCTGCAGGTCCAGAGGAATTCAGTACAGTCTTACCTTTCAGGAAATGTATTTTCAGCTCTGTGAGAGATTGTAAGTGAGGCTTACGAAAATCTCCAAACCTTCTGGAGTGGCTTTTAAATGTGTAAATCCAAGCCCTACCTAGTCAACAAACAAGATTTAAAGCTGATACTGTTGAAATACAAGAGCTGGCAGTACTTGCTAGTGTGTCAGTGGTAGCATTTCAGTTCAGGAAGGAATTTCTCCTGTGTTCTCAGTGTGGAGATACCTGCTGAAGAGGAGACCAAAGGAAGGAAGCATTAAGCTGCCTCACTCTTGGCAATATCCATGGTGAACTAATACTTGGAGTAGTTTTATTTTAACCATGTTTTGTGGCTCTCAAGCTCACTAGTTGTTAACCAAAGAGAGAAGCAACATTAACTCCTACATTTTTATGGATCTACATTGTCCAGTGAGCTGTTCATTTAGTCTAGACTTTACAGATGTTGCTACTGTGTCATGTCTCTAGCAATATAAGATGAGCTTTTTAAATGCTAATAAACCAGGGCACTTTAGCACATGAAAAATCCAGCGTGTTGAAATTTAGATCCACTGTATTTTTAAGTTATTTCCTAAACCAAGGCATAAAGTGCTACCAAGGTATAAAGGGCCTGTCTGTGCAGGAGGTGTATTTTACAGGCTAGACTTAGTTTTATGTCCCTTACCTCCTGTTTTGGATCCATGTTCACAACTTTCACATTTATTGTTATGTTTTTGTAGCTGCAGTTGTTAGAAGCTCTAAAGAAATCCACATAATGCTTCTTTGAATCCCAGCACCTTTCTAACAGAATGGGAGTATATATGACCCATTGTGTCAATTCATTGCTGGAGTGCTTCTTGAGCTGCAAAGCATTGCAAGAGACTCTAGGATGCAGAGTCATAAAGAGTGAAAAAGGGGAACTGCAGATGCAGGTGAATTTTCTGTATGTAGGCCATGGTTCATTTTTTTTAGTGTTAAATTACCACTTAGTATGCTGGAGAGCATGAGAGAAGGAAGAGTGTAGTTGCAATACTTACTAAATGCCATCTACAGCCAGTAAGGGCAAAGTTCTTTATTCATAATCACTATCAAGTTGACTTCAACTTATAAGGAGTTTTTCAAGAGACTATTTAAAACTTTTTTCTAAAGAGACAAGGGCATAAGAAAATAGGTTTATGTGTCTGGGATTTTTTTTTGTGTGTGTGTGTGTCTATGTTTTGCTTTTGTAAATGTGGTGTACCAACTAAAGCTGTGCTTTTCTATTATTGGAAGGAAAGGATTCCAAGTCTGCTGGTCCTTAGTAAAGCAGCAATGGTTAATAGATGAATTTTCTCTTCTGAAAATGATGTAAATGATTAGCTTTATCATGATACTCTTGACTTAATCAAAGGGAAGGTGTACTTATGAGGGATGTAATTATTTTGCAACCTAGTTTTGGGGGGGGAGGGGGAGGAGGAAGTCTACTTAAAATGTTTCTAAAAAATGACAAAAATCACAGATAAAATATTTTTCTACAATTCTATACAATCATACTTTATACTGTTTTTTTCTCAGTCTGGCATGTGAGTGAGTCTAAGGTACTGTTCCAGGATATCAGTGGTATTGTACCTTGTTCTAGACCATTACAATAGCATCTGTTAGATGCTTGGCACTGCTGTCATAGAACTGAAATGCTAGTTATAAAAACATTGTACTGAATACTTTAAATGATTGTTTTATTCAGAGTCTGATCTAGGAAATGTTCAATCATGCTATTAATGTGTAATTAGAACTGTTCCAGATGTAACTATGAACAGTTCTGGAAAGATACCATTGCTTGTGTTCCTGTCTAATGGCAGGTTTTGTAGTCTTCAAAAGAAGTTGAAATTTCTACTATGAATAAACTTTCAAACATCTTTAAAAAGTGGGGGGGTTTGGTTTAATAATTTGTTCTGCCCAGTTCTAGAAGTTGTTGTTTGTTCCTCACTAACACTGAACTACATTTGCATAACAAGTGTGTGTTTCCAACCAGAAAGAGTTTTTAATAAGCAAGTGTTTGTCAGTTAAAATGTCACTGGGTTACAGCATATTTAGTCAGGTCACTGTTAGTAAGGTAAACAGGGAGCTGACAGAAAAATACTTGTTATTCAGCACATGCTGTAGACAATATATGACAAATAAGACTAACCAAAGTGCAAGAATATTGTATTTTAATACCCTGTAATACCCTCCAGTCTACTGTGAAGTACACAGAGGTGGTAGTTGTCCCATCCCTGGGTGTTTTCTAGGTCAGGCTGGATGGGGCAAGATGTCCTTGCTCACTGCAGGGAGGGTTGGACCAGATGACCTTTAAATGTCCCTCTGAACCCAAACTGGGTTCCATGATCTTAAAGGGAGGTTGCTAAGTAATGCTTGCAATGCCTGCATTGCTGTAGACGTGGCAGACAGAGACATATTTAATAATAACTGAACCATTAAACATCTGAAAAATGATAATACAGGCATAAGTATTCCATATAGAGACATGCCCATGTTTCAGCAGCTCACACAACCTGGAAGCTTACATTGGTAATTCTTTTTAGCCTTTCAGCTTGGAAAAGATGGAAGACTTTTTAAAGCTTGCCAGGTCTACATAAAGATACAGCAATGGTGGTAGAGAATAGGTGAGGAAAGGAACCAGAGGTCTTGCTCAGTGACCAAAGAGAGGTTTGGTTAACAGGCACCACGAAGCACAACAGACAGCAAGGGCAAGGAGCGAGAGCAGTCTTATTGCCCTTGTGTGTGTGTAGGTGCAGTCACATGCCTGTTTAAAAACCCTTTAAAAAGAATTTTCGAGTAAACTGGTTAATCTCTAAACTATAAGATGCTCTGGAAAGGAAGAAAGGGGGGGGTCGAGATAACGTGGGATCCCGATGATACTCCCTTGCCTTACCTCAAGCATGGTGCGTGCACACCACACGCCTACCCTCCTGTTTGCAGCAGGTCATCTCTGCCCATTTTAACAACGTTTTCCCCTCAGAGCGCTGTGAGGTGTCACGCAGGCTCCGTTGGTGCATGCTGCCCGCTCCTCCGGGCAGGACTGCGAGACCTCCGTCCTTTCCTTAAAATCCGCTACAAAAAGTCCTCGCAATCGCTACGAGCTGCCAGTGCTGAGCCCCACGCTCAGCGGGGGCAGAGGGGGGGCTGGAGGCGGGATGCGGACCGTGAGGGGCAGCAGGGTGCCCGTCAGTACCGCTCTATGGGTGTCCAGCAGTCCCCGGTTGCCTCTCGGTGTTCCCTCCGCTGCTCGCTCCCCACCAAACCCGCCCGGAGCCGCCTTCTAGAAGCACTGATTGGCTGCCGCTCTCCGCCCTGCGCGGGGCTCCGGCCAATCGCGTCGCTCCCGGACGATGACGACGCCTACTGACGTGTTGGCCCCCAGACCAATTGCTACGCCGCCGGGAGCGCGTGCGCAGAACCGGAGCTGCTGGGTACACGGCGAGGCCGCCCGGGCACCAGGGGGCGCTGTGGCTCGGATCGGCGCCAGCGGCCGGA